>CM026393.1:54698469-54738453 GCA_014843695.1 Archivesica marissinica | reverse complement strand
CTAGCATGACATACAAGGCCTTATAACCTGTGCATTAACCCACTAGCATGACATACAAGGCCTTACAACCTGTGCATGAACCCACTAGCATGACACACAAGGCCTTACAACCTGTGCATTAAACCACTAGACTGACTACAAGGCCCTAATACCCTTGTATTAACCCACTAGCATGACATACAAGGCCTTACAACATGTGCATTAAACCACTAGACTGACATACAAGGCCTTACAACCTGTGCATTAAACCACTAGCCTGACTACAAGTCCCTAATACCCTTGTATTAACCCACTAGCATGACATACAAGGCCTTATAACCTGTGCATTAAACCACTAGCCTGACTACAAGTCCCTAATACCCTTGCATTAACCCACTAGCATGACATACAAGGCCTTACAACCTGTGCATTAAACCACTGGACTGACTACAAGGCCCTAATACCTTTGTATTAACCCACTAGCATGACATACAAGGCCTTACAACCTGTTCATTAAACCACTAGCCTGACACATGTGCTATCCATCTGATCTGGCTCTATGCTGTTTGCAAAAGTGATTTTATCTGCCGCTAGCGTGGAAATGGTTAATATCATTTTAGTGGCATAAATTATGCTAGTCACAATGTATATGTAGTGTCTTAATCTGTTACAAGTGTAACAGCGGGCTTTTATAGACCAATAGTATACAGTATAAGGATCAGTGTTGGCATATAATTGAGTATTGACCAGGCAGCCGGTCAATACTGGTTTTAACTGGTCAATACTGGTCGATTGAACAACTGTAACAGAAGCACCCATAATGACCCATAGTGTAATCAATACATGTAACAGAAGCACCCATAATGACCCATAGTGTAATCAATACATGTAACAGAAGCACCCACCCATAGTGTAATCAATACATGTACAGAAGCACCCATAATGACCCATAGTGTAATCAATACATGTAACAGAAGCACCCATAATGACCCATAGTGTAATCAATACATGTAACAGAAGCACCCATAATGACCCATAGTGTAATCAATACATGTAACAGAAGCACCCATAATGACCCATAGTGTAATCAATACATGTAACAGAAGCACCCATAATGACCCATAGTGTAATCAATACATGTAACAGAAGCACCCATAATGACCCATAGTGTAATCAATACATGTAACAGAAGCACCCATAATGACCCATAGTGTAATCAATACATGTAACAGAAGCACCCATAATGACCCGTAGTGTAATCAATACATGTAACAGAAGCACCCATAATGTCCCGTAGTGTAATCCATACATGTAACAGAAGCACCCATAATGTCCCGTAGTGTAATCCATACATGTAACAGAAGCACCCATAATGTCCCGTAGTGTAATCCATACATGTAACAGAAGCACCCATAATGACCCATAGTGTAATCCATACATGTAACAGAAGCACCCATAATGACCCATAGTGTAATCAATACATGTAACAGAAGCACCCATAATGACCCTAGTGTAATCATACATGTAACAGAAGCACCCATAATGACCATAGTGTAATCAATACATGTAACAGAAGCACCCATAATGTCCCGTAGTGTAATCAATACATGTAACAGAAGCACACATAATGACCCATAGTGTAATCCATACATGTAACAGAAGCACCCATAATGTCCCGTAGTGTAATCCATACATGTAACAGAAGCACCCATAATGTCCCGTAGTGTAATCCATACATGTGACAGAAGCACCCATAATGACCCATAGTGTAATCCATACATGTAACAGAAGCACCCATAATGTCCCATAGTGTAATCCATACATGTAACAGAAGCACCCATAATGACCCGTAGTGTAATCCAATACATGTAACAGAAGCACCCATAATGTCCCATAGTGTAATCCAATACATGTAACAGAAGCACCCATAATGTCCCATAGTGTAATCAATACATGTAACAGAAGCACCCATAATGTCCCATAGTGTAATCAATACATGTAACAGAAGCACCCATAATGACCCATAGTGTAATCAATACATGTAACAGAAGCACCCATAATGTCCCATAGTGTAATCAATACATGTAACAGAAGCACCCATAATGACCCATAGTGTAATCAATACATGTAACAGAAGCACCCATAATGACCCATAGTGTAATCAATACATGTAACAGAAGCACCCATAATGACCCATAGTGTAATCAATACATGTAACAGAAGCACCCATAATGACCCATAGTGTAATCAATACATGTAACAGAAGCACCCATAATGACCAAACAACAAACAAAACAAACACCAACATAACAGAGCACCCATAATGTCCCATAGTGTAATCAATACATGTAACAGAAGCACCCATAATGACCCGTAGTGTAATCAATACATGTAACAGAAGCACCCATAATGACCCATAGTGTAATCAATACATGTAACAGAAGCACCCATAATGACCCGTAGTGTAATCAATACATGTAACAGAAGCACCCATAATGACCCGTAGTGTAATCAATACATGTAACAGAAGCACCCATAATGACCCATAGTGTAATCAATACATGTAACAGAAGCACCCATAATGACCCGTAGTGTAATCCAATACATGTGAAAATGAATGATTAGCAAATTAAAATTTTGTTTGATCTTTCATGACTCAATTTATGTGATATTAAAAAAAAAAGCTGCAGGTGTTGCTTGATAATTCTAGGTCAGAATTTTTGGGAGAAGTGAGAAAGCGCGTGATCGCTTCCTTAAATGGTGTTCTTTAATATACTTCTGCAAAATAGGGTTAAAATGCACAGTACAACCATTAAATACAACATTTGAATAGAAGGAGTGCTTTACAATGGGCCAGTGTATCTTACTAGACAAAATTTTATTTGAAAATCGTAAAAAACCCACACAAAATATTTTTAAATTGTTTTTAGGGAGAAGTGGGGCCCCCAGAGGGCGAAGTCAGGGTCCCTAGGGCGACAATTTCGCCCACATCGCCCTCTAAAATGATCCCTGTTACTGTCTAGTTATGCAAAGGAATGTGTTTTTGGGTACTTTACATTGCATGTCACTGGTAGTTTTAAGCTTTACATCGCTATTGCATTTCCTACGATGAACGTAAGTGCCCTGATTGTATACATTTTCGCAACTAATGATATGCAGCTGACTTGCACACTCAAAGTTATGGGCATTCGCAGTGTTAGGCAAAGTTTGTCGCGAGAAAAGGTGTGTCTGACATATCATTTAGCTGTTTGAAGTCGGCAGGTGAGATACTCACATTTTTTGTGCACAACCTTCACAATAGAAATCCGAATGAATTATTTGTTAGTACATTTCATGCGTATGAACAATTGGATATTGAACGAAATCTTATTTGGTTCACCGTAATGGCACGGGAGATAAATAAACATTTACCGTAATCATCTTGTAAACAATATTGTCTAATGATTTCTATTCTTGGCATTTTATAATACCCGGTAACCAAAAATTCAAAATGGACGAAATGGAATGGTGAAACTCGCCCATGAAATTTAAATGTTGATTTCTTGTATAATATTGTGTCAAGAGACGCTATAGACTGGGCAGAATTCAAACAACGGTATGTGTGTTCATCTTGTTAGCAATTTTAATTTATAAAAACGACTCTTTAGTATAAAAAATATGCTACGCGTTATTGAGGTTTAGCGTTTAGACTTTGAAAAATGCCTTGATAGTAAAATGTCACATTTTTCAAGTCTATTACTCTATATATTTCCACTAGGGGAGTATCCCTGGTTTCCGACGATGTAGTACATAACGGACTCCTATAGGTTTAGAATTGACATACACTGCAAACAATTTTATGTCACCAAATAAACAATATTTTACCATTCATTCACAAAAATCTCGAAGAAAACCGATTGAGAAAAGTTGACAAAATAACGATACCTCATTCTCAGTAATCCGGAATGATGTCACATGTTTTCACCTAATTGTGGAAATTGCCTACAGCGTGAACATTAGTATGTAAGCAACAGTTCTTTTTTAACAAAACAATAAACCAAGGATACGTTAATAACAGGCTTAATTTAACATTTTCACTCAAAATTCATTTGTTGGACAGCATTATATTTTGTCTATATACTGTACCTAAAACACTAACATTTAGTTTAACTTAGACAAACACACAGGGCATAAGAAGTCGTCATCCATCCTAATTACTCTGACTAAGTGCAGAACCGTAAATGGACCCATCCATCGAACACATCACACGGTGCCCAACAAAGAAAAACTAGGTCTACACAACAATATATATCAGTTGGAGAACCTCTGTGACAACACATGGAAATGAAGGCGAAAAACGATGAAAATCGATATTATTCATAAGGACCCTTTGTGTGTAATAACGGACGAAACTCATAAACACGAAGCAGTGAGACTATAATGACATTTTTATTCGTAAATATATTGGCGTGGCAGACGATGAATATGTCGTTTTGGAGAAAAAATTGCTAATTTCGTTAAAAAATTATATTTATATGGCGACATAAAACGGATATAGTGAAAACTGGGGTAGGAAGTTTTCACCGCTAATTTACCTGTCTGATCGGTTAGAAATAGATTGGAAGTGCACAAGGTATGTTTATTTATAATTCCGGTAACTGGAGCGTGAAATATTGATCTCTCGCGATCTCTCTCTTGCTATTCCCCACAGTTAGGCAAAAACCTGTTCTGGGCGAAAACTCTTCACGCCGGGATATGTAACAGTGTGTATATTATTAACCCAATATGTGAGGCGACATGTAGGCAATCACCCTGTAAGCGAGAGGACCCGTGTTCTAGTCCCGCACTGGCTGCATGTTTTTCCCACCTGGGTTACATTAATATCTAATGTTGCTAACTTACCTCACTCTTCCAATACAATGTGCACAAGAAGTTCCAGTCCAGCCTTCAAAACAATGACAAACGGTGTTGTTTTCTGTACAGTTTCCATTGTAACAGGCAATACCATTACAATCATTTTCACCATGAATAATCGTTACTGAACATATTAAGTACATAATCACCACAATGAAAGAACAAGGTCGGTGGAAATGTTGTAAAAATGAGAAGAAGAATTGAGAAAATTTATGTTTTTCAGCCATTTTGACAGATAGGTAATATGGAAATTACGGTAAAGTACGGACATTACCGAACTTGTGTTCCATAAGAATCACACTTCATAAAAAGTGATATGCCTTATTAGCGCAAATGAGGTTCTGAGCGCAAAGATCGCAGAGAGCACAATGCGATATAGGATGGTAGTGCTACCATAATTATTTAACAGGGCGTTCACTATACTTTGAAAGCCAAGAGTCAATGACCCTTGAGGTCAAAATCTCAAGAGTCAAACTGGATTTTTCAAGAGTCAAACTGGATTTTTCAAGAGTCAATATGCATGTTGGTACTTTCCATACAGATAACTTTATATATAATATATAATAACCCCTGGACCAAGGTGCGTCTTGGGTGCAACCAATAATTTTGTTATCATAATTAGAGAAAACATTGACTAGTTTGCTGAGCTTTGCATCTGGGCTTAGAACCTTACAAGAATTTAAGCTTCGTGTTACTTTGTGGTACATGTAGAGCATCGGATTTGGAATATAATGGTCCGGGTTTGATACTGAGCAAGGCACCTCACACAAAATCCTTAGTACTGGTTAACCATTCAGGTCGACTAATTCTGCCCAGGAAAGCATGTCTAGGTCCCCGCAAATGGCATGACATAAATGTATCATACATACATACAACATATATAAATTCTACATTGTATCCCAGTTGCAAAGGTCACCAAATGATCAAGATTAGTTGATTTCATCATGAACCTTCTGGGGTCCTGAATCCAGATTAGTATTGACAAACCAATAGTAATGTCGACTATACAAAATACATTTTTTAGCTGATCTGCATTTAATTTTATTTTTCACGAAATTGGTACGAAGCGGATCGAGTACGAAACGAGTACTGTTCCATGACATTGTAAAACATGAATTTCTTATATAAAGGGGACATAATTTTTTTATTCATTTCAATATGTATGAATTTTTTTATTTAAGCACATTTTTATGAATATGTATAATTAGTATCATTTGCGAAAAAAATCCACTGAAATTCCGAGTTATTATGGCGAGTGAAAGAGATTTTTGATCAGCTGAAAATGTTATCTGTATCTGTATGTTACGTAGTAGATCCCAATACTGGTATTTCACTACGAGGAGGGGTGCGCGCTTAGTAGCAGCTCTGGAGGCCTATCTTGAAGGCCTCGACTGTCTGGGCGCTAATAGTGCACTCGTTCAGTTTGTTCCATTTTACCACTGTTCTTATGAAAAAGGAGTTTTTGTATTGTTCACTGTTAGCACTATTCACAACAAAACAGTTTGAGTTGTTTGTGACCTGATTTTCAAGAATGTTGCTAACTTCAAAGTTTGTATACTTAACGGGTTTAACCCTGCGTTTTGGTTTAATTCTGACTAAGTAGTCACAGGTGTCTACTGCCGGTACCATACCCCCCACTATCTTGAACAGGTAGGTTAGCCTGTTGAATTCACGGCGCTGTTGGAGGCTTGGCAGGTTGTGCTCTTGTAACATCCTGGTGACACATCCCTCGTCTCGAGACTTGTAGTCCTTCGTTATGAAGCGTGCGGCCTGTCGTTGAATCCTCTCGATGGCGTTGATATCTTTGGAAAGATAGGGGTCCCAAATAGTGGATCCGTATTCCAGGCTTGATCGTACGAGGGAGATGTAAGCAAGTTTCCTGCATTCCATAGGACAGTTTCGAAGGTTACGGCGTAAGAAGCCTAGTGTGGAATTGGCTTTCTTGCAAATGTTGGATATGTGGATGCCCCATTGAAGATCTTCGGATATGGTGACACCGAGGTAAGGATTACAAGGTACTTGTTGAAGAAAGACGTTGTTGAGTTGATAGAACTTGGATGATTTGTTCCGGATGCTGAGGATGTAACACTTTTTTGCGTTGAATCGCATTCCCCATGTGGCTGCCCATTTTTCTAATTCATGTAAGTCGTTTTGCAGTATGATATGATCCCTGGCTGACCGGATAGTTCTGTATAATAGACAGTCGTCGGCGAAGAGGCGGACTTGGGAGGATACACACTCGGGTAGATCGTTTATGTGGCACAGGAAGAGAAGAGGTCCAAATACTGTGCCCTGGGGAACACCGGACTCAACCCTGACGCTCTTGGAGTGTTCGCCTTCGCAGACTACATCCATCATCCTCTCTGTCAGGAAGGATGACAGCCAGTCGTTAAGTTCTCCTCGGATACCATAGCAGTCTAGTTTGTGTAGTAGCTTATTATGTGGAACAGTATCAAAGGCTTTACTGAAGTCGAGTATGGCCACATCTATTTGTTGTTTGCTGTCAAAGGACTTTAGTAGATCATGGAGAGTTACTAAGAGTTGAGATTCTGTAGAGAAACCGGATCGAAAGCCATGGTTAAGGTTGGTTAGTATCTTGTGCTTGTCGAAGAATTTCATGATGTGGCTACAGATGATATGTTCAAGTATCTTGCATGGTACGGAGGTGAGAGAGACTGGTCTGTAATTTTCTGCTTGGTGTCTGTCGCCCTTCTTGAACACTGGGGAGATGAATGCATTCCGCCAGTCGGATGGAAGTTTACCTGTATCTATGGAGTGTTGGAAGATGTCTCTTAGACCGGGTGAGAGTTCCTTAGCGCAGGTCTTCAGTACAATATTTGGGATGCAGTCTGGGCCCATCGCTTTTGCAGTGTTGATGTTTTCGAGTTGTTTTTGGACTCCTTTCGTGCTAATATGTAAATTTTGGATGTTTGGTAGGTTCTTCTTAGTATTGACGGTGGGTTTAGATGAATCAGATTCTCTTGTGAAAACTGATTGAAATTGTTCAACCAGGATGTCAGCTTTGGCTTTGGAGTCTGTAATTAGGTTGCCTTTTTGTTTCAGTGGAGCTGTGCCGATGTTGTCTTGTTTCTTTGATTTTACATATTTCCAGAATGGTTTGGAGTTCTTTGCCTGCAGCCCTTCTTCGATCACCTGGTTAACGTGGTTCCATTCTGCAGCTCTAAATTGTCGTTTGCATTCCTTCTGGAAGTGCCTATATTTTGACCAACTGTTATGCTTCTTGGCGTACTTGTAGAGACGGGCTTTCTTCCTTAGTGTGCTGCGCAGTTATGTTCATTCATAATCTAAGATAACGACGTGAATACTCGGAATTATTATGAAAAGAAGTGATTTTCATAAAATATATTTAGTTACAAATTGCAATAAATCATACAAACTCGTAAATAAAATTGTTCTACAGAGTTTTATTATTCATTGGCGTCGTATAATTGTGATAGCCCCGGCATCAGTATATTCAAAATGGATGCTTTTAGATTTACGACTGGAGTCACCGAGTTAAAAACAAAATGCGGGTAGCTTATAGTTTGTTTCGGAAAATGATTTTAGTATCGACAATAAGATAAATTTGGCTCCAACTTATATACGGTAATATATCTAGGTTTATGGTTCTTTGCACATTTTACAGACACCTTTGTTCATTGGCCGAAGCCGGAGTTACGGCGTTTATATTTAGACGGACTCCGCCCTCTCCGATCGCATTTAGTTTAAACATATTTATTTCAAGAATCAAACATTCGACATAGTGTAGCATACAAAGTATTTAGGTGGATTGGATTGAAAGTTAAAAACTTATTAAAAATCCGATCGCATTTGACAGGCATATTAGGATAATTACACTGTTGAGAACATGTTCGATGACGCTTGACCCACAACGCATTTTCACCAAGAGTTAAACAAGCGTCTTTACTGATTTTCATGCGTCAAAACCCGGGAGCTCGGGTCAAATGAACGCCCGAAATACCCGATTAATAGCCCCAATTGTAATTTCCCAATGAAACAACCACTACACATGTGTGGCGTCCGTGGTCAAGTGGTAGAGCATCGGATTTGGAATCGAACGATCCCGGGTTCTATACTCGGTCAGGCCACGTATGTAGCGTCATTGAGCAAGGCACCTCACACACATTGCCTAGTACTGGTTAACCACTTAGGTCGGCTAAGCCTGCCAAGGAAAACATGTCTAGGTCCACGCAAGGGGTTTGACATTAATGGAACATACATACATACAAATATGTCAACTTAAACGAACTTAAAAATCCTAAATAGATGCAAAATAAGTACATGAAATGAATTATTATAATTATATCGAATATTAATTGTATTTAATGAAAACTACAAAGATTGCAACAGGAACATTTATCAAAAGGTCCTTGTTGCTATTCAATAAATCAGTGACACGATTAAGTGATATACCGAGAAAGTTGTGTTTATTTTGCTCCACAAAAATATGGAAATTAAAGTGATAAATGTTAGTTTAATTAAACTTTATTTATTTTACAATGATTGCGAAGCAAGTTTTAACAACTTATATTAATCACTCTCGATGGCGCGGATGAATGCGTGAATATAGTCAATCATGTGGGAGGAAACCAGAGTACCCGGAGAAAACCCACCTGTCCGATCTGGCGACTACCATATCATCTCACATACTTCCTGGTCCGAGGATCGAACCTTGGTTGCCTTGGTGAGAAGCGAACGCGCTAACAACTGCACTAATCGGACAGCCTGATAAATGTTATAGAGTATGGATGTAAAATGATATCACACGGTGGTGCATGTCATGTTTACATGTTCCTTGTAAGTAGGAAGATATTATTAGAAATATGGGAGACAAATGATATTGAAATATGTGTCACCTTAAATAATTCCCTCGGTTTTTCATACATTCCCTCTGGTGATATTGAAATGTTCTTTAAAACAATTTAAAGAATGTGTTTTGGTTTTGAACGTGAAACCATTTATCCATACCCCAAGCGTCTGTTTATTCAACAACTTAGGTTCATACATATCATGAACTGCAAAAGCATATAATATAACACAAATTACATCGTATC
This sequence comes from Archivesica marissinica, assembly GCA_014843695.1. NCBI lineage: Eukaryota > Metazoa > Mollusca > Bivalvia > Venerida > Vesicomyidae > Archivesica > Archivesica marissinica. Next base: position 54,728,506 of record CM026393.1, on the reverse strand, counting down.
AATGGCGACTCAGAAAATGGTTTCATAATCACAAAACATGCTAGGTTTACTTCGGCGTAATCTTCATAAAACATAGAAACAACAAAGACCAACACATACAACACACTCACATATTGAGTGCTGCAGTATCAACAATACTAGATTCACCAGATAGAAATTATGCAAAGCAGGGCAGCAAGATGCGTGACCCACATGCATATTAACACTAGCAGCGTGACCGATATGCTACAGCATCTTAGAAAAAATGGAAAGAACGACGAACGCCAACAGATTCCAGCAGTACTCTACATCAACATATTACTTCAAATACAGGTTCTACCAAGAACAAACCTGTCAGCATCTGTAGCTGAGGCACTCTCCGAGTTTAGTATTCTTCAAGTGCTTTCCAACCAGCCCTTCTAATGAGTATTCTCAAACCCAGCTACTGTAACTGTACTATGCCGACGGGACTTTGTCCTGGTGGTGCTACGCTAATCGGATTGGTCAATCGTCGATGCTGGTTGGTAGCTGGGCTAGCTTTTGTTCTGTCATTTTAATACTTATTTCTACCTCTGCTTTATTTCAACTATGTTACTTTTCTTTTCTTGTGCGCTCCGTTAAATGACGGTCAGGTTTGACAAATTAACGTACACTGTAGATGCATATGTGATGAAGCTGGCATTGATGTGTCTGTAGCTTACATGGGTGCCATGTAGTACATGTAGTCGTATCTGACATATCAAAGAGATCTCCGCGATATGATTGACAATTATTAGAATACATGTAGATTATTTGTCATTTTGTAAATACACGTTTCACTCCGTGTGACAGAATCTATTTGCACTAGTACTGCATTTGTTCTTATAATACAACACATGAATAATATTAAACCGTGTCTTAATTCGTTAAAATACCACCATTTGTCATTTTAAATCTGCGTTTTGCACATTACGACCAACACATATTTGACCTGTTGATTTGAATTTCTATAATTTCCTGCAAAGCTGGGGCAATAATTCGCAATAATACTGTCATTAGAAGCTTCGTTGCTACAATACAACAGATACATCATATGAAATCGCGTTCGTTTTATTTCGTATAAGTAGCATTATTTGTCTTTTTTTAAATACTCATTTCGCTCTTTACACACAGAATCGCATTTGCGCTAATAAGGCAAACCACATAAAAAGAGTGAAGATTGGTCACAAACCACCGTTATCTCTCCCATCACTGTCATGCTCCCTGCCACCGGTTATCTGCCCTGCCCACTAACCTGTGTACACTCGTTCACTGTAGAGCAATGGTACCGTTGTTGAAGGGAGGTGATGTGAGGTAAGGGGAGGGAATGGAGGCGACTTAAATGTATAAAAGTTAGGGTATAGGAAAACAAAATTTACAACACGTTGCATTATACGGAAATCATTGCATAAAATAAGTAGATAACTAAACACTATGTTACTCACAAATTTACCTCAGTATACTTGTCATAATTACCGTAAACACTTTCTTTATGTAGTCCTTCTTACGCCATCTGGACATGAAGACGAACAAGAGCGGGACCTGCTTTACCTCACCATCCGTTTTCAGGAACGTATGTATAGAAAATAGCTGGTCGAAGGGGTCAATTTCTAAGCTTGGCTAATTAGTGCCACACGTGCATGCCTTTAAATGTGTTCATTGTTAAACAATTCCTGAAGACAAACAAAACATTTTGAATGACTGAACATTTTTCAATGTTTCTAACATTCTAACATTTTATTTTATATAACATTTAAAGTTTTAGTTGATGCACCTATTTGTTATATGTTTCTATGGGTACGTTTTGTCTTCTACCTATGGGTACGTTTTGATTTTTACTTATGGGTACGTTTTGACTTCTACCTGTGGGTACGTTTTGATTTTTACTTTTGGGTACGTTTTGACCCCTACCTGTGGATACGCTTTGACTTCTACTTGTGGGTACGTTTTGACTTCTACCTGTGGGTACGCTTTGACTTCTACTTGTGGGTACGTTTTGTCTTCTACCTGTGGGTACGTTTTGATTTCTACTTGTGGGTACGTTTTGACTTCTACCTGTGAGTACGCTTTGACTTCTACATATGGGTACGCTATGACTTATTTGGGTACGTTTTGGATTGGGTACGTTTTGACTGTAATCCAAATAAGCAGATGACTAAATACTATGTTGCAGCAGTTGATATTGACAAGCATTGATCTCCAAAATCAGATTTGGCCAGAAACTAATCTTCTATTACTGATCTGCTCAGGATAAAAAAAAACACGTATAAACGTTGTGTGTTTGTTTATTATTGTGTCACTCCTATTGAAAGGGCCAGCCGGTTCTGACTTATGGGACACCTCTTATGTACATCAGTACTTTCCGAATCATATCATTGCAGGCCAGGCTGATAGACAATCGGTAACCGTTATTTAACTTGCTGCTCACCAAGCGGGCGTGTCAGAATGAACCCATGACGAGGTTCGAGCATTCTACCACCCGCTCCGTAGACGGACGCCTTAACTACTAGGCCACGGAGACGATGTAGGGCAATTCAAAATAGCCATATACACTAAAATACAACACCATCCAGCAGACAATGATGTGCAAGCCCGCTTGAACTAAATTAAGCACGGCCTGAGTTGTCTTCTTTCTCCCGAATTTTTTGAAACATAAACATCAAATGGTGCACATTTTATGGGGAATTTATACACTAACAAACACATAAGAAAAGTTCAGTTTTTTATCTACTACTGTATATACAGCAAAACAATATAATAATATGCAAACCCGTGCGTTTTGGATTAAAGGCAACTACGCGCCTGACGGATGCTTGTGGTCTGGACAAATGGTTTCGGATTCAAAACTATTTTTTAAGCAACATTTTAATACACACTATACTTGACACTATACATACACATTGCTTAGGCTATATCCAAGCATGTTTCAAGATGACACCCAGTCACCATCAGAGCATTTATGTACAAGATGCCGACAGATTAGCGCAGTTGTCCTGAAATTGCGTCGATGTCTCGGACTATCATGGCGGCGTCCAGTGCATTACGATTTGAAATTAGATTACAGAAGGCGTGTGTTGGTGTATTTCTGCAAATAATAAGCTGCAATTTCGTTTTAATTTATAAAGTCATAGGTAGAATAGGTAGAATGACTTAATTTTGGTTTGGAAGAATATTTCTTATTAAAAATCTATTGGGATCGTTTTTTTAATATATCCAATTCAAATCCAATTTTAGGTCAAATTTAAACCACTAGCTTAATGTCCAATTGTAATTTAAAGTAATTTCTTATGGTTTTTTAACAAATCGTGTATGATGTGGTTACGAAACAAGTTAAAGACTATTGATTATTTAAAAAACATTTTCTGAAATAATTTTATTATTTTAAACTCCCAATTTCATAAACATTTTTTCGTTTACTTTCAGTTTATAATTGTTTTGGATATTGAAGATGCGTTCCCTTGGGCCGCATTCTGAGGCAGCTGGCATTAATGAAGGAACCAATCTGAGTAAAAACGAAGTGGCTATCAACGCAGAAAACTTTACAAATGGACTTGTTTTGGAAATAAGCTGCTTTTTCTCACGGAAAACAGTTATCACAGAAGTTATTATTTTCACTTTTGTTGCAAATAAAACCAGTTAATGTATGCTTTGCTGGAACGGCAGCTGATCTACAGAAGTCCAATGTTCTGACTAGACTTCAAGCGAAACGCCAAACGTTGGCAAAGAAAAAGGGCAACATATCAACTCTTGAGGCGGAAAAGTTCATATTTCCAAACACACCTAATCCATGTGGTATCGGTATTTCATGCGTGAATGAAACGGAACACGATTCTTTGCCTTCGTCTGCTGAACGAAATACTACTACGGAAGACATTTGCCGGTTAACAATTAATTCTTCAGTCAGCAGCGAGCAGTCAAAATTAATAAACTCAACAGACTATGAATTGGCCAAAAAGAAGAAGGAATTGAATGTTATTGTAAAGAAAGTCGAAGATCAAAACACAGTCTTCAAATTGATGCAAGACAGAGTGGGCCACTTCTCACCACGTAATGTCACCAACAGAGAAGCACGGACTCGAGCATGTGGTGCCATCGCACAAGAACAAATTCAGAAAAGTCAAAGAATTAAATGACGCAATTCAACTCGCATCTGATACAGACTGCAATGACTCTTCTAATGAGATTTCTGAACTGAAGCAATCCAAGACAAAAGCTCTAACGGCAAAGTCATTTGCTGCAGTTGGAAAAGTAAAACAAAAATCTGATTCAAAACGGGAAGAACTTGAATTTGGAAACATAGTCCAAGAAAGGTCGTCCTGGCATCGAGCTATAAGGCCACTTTTACACACTGTACAATTCTTAAAAACAATGTTTATCTAAAATTGTTCCTCTTTAGGTTTATCAAGTCCAGTGGGTCCGCTACAAGAAAACGATATCTTCTGTAATGATAAGTTCAGGTTATCACGTTGTACATGCGCAGTGTGAACAGGAAGAACTTGACAAAGGCTTACAGGGGTGCAATTAATTACAATGCCAAATCTGGTAATGCCAGGAAGTGTGATATATTTCCGTACTTTGTGACTCTGGAACTACAAGATGCCTATGGCTACATACCTAATGTTAAACCAACCTTTTTGATGGGATCAAATAATGGTGAATGTTCAACAGCCATTAATTCTGATGATAACGATTGTGGTGGTGACAACAGGTCCTAGTATTCGAAGCCCTGTTGAGAATAAAGCTTCAAAACTGAATAAGAATAAAGCTTCCATATACGGGTAAGAGGGCAGTCACGTAAAACATCTGACGAAATTATCGCGATGCTGAAGGATATCCACCGAGATATCAAAGGAGACCAAAAGGTTTTCCTTGAACATATTAACCAACAACACAGAGGCAGAATGCAAAATGAAGAGAAACAAGTGAATTTGCTTGCAAAACTGGCTGATTAGATGCAAAAGTAGATGTCTTAGAGATATTTATTGATTTGATATTATAAAAATACATGTAGTATTAACAACCTGGTGAATATACTGTTGACCGAGGCAAATGCCGAGTTATGTTTCTATGGTTGTAAATATGCACTGTCACTTTGAGGGTTCATACAACTTAACCTTTGTAGAAAGCACTACATACTGATTTATTCTGCTAGTTACTTTATCGAAGCCCATACAGTTTGATATAACTTACTTTTATAGAAACAATTTCTGATTTCGGGTTCATACTGATTTATATGGTTTGTTAGCTTTTGGGGAAAGTCCAGTTGACTTTGTGTAATGTTAATTCGAACAGTAACCAGTACAGTATTGCCATTAGGTCTCTTAAGATGTGAATCAAAGTAATAAAAAGCATCAAATAACTGCCTTACTTTATTTATTAAGTGTACACTATAGTACCACACAGGTGACACAATTATACGTTATATAGATGGATGTAACACAATCGGGTTCGTACAGACGGATTTGTAGTCCGGTGGTAACACGCTGGATTGGTAATCTAGGGATCGCAGGTTCGAGCCCCCGTCTGACCATAATAAAATTAACAGTCTTTCAGATGGGACGTTAAACCGAGGTCTCGTGTCGGTGCTTTACACCGTGCACTTTAAAGAACAAGAGGAGACTCTGGAATGGGTCTCTTTCTGTATCATGCACTATCCTTCAAAATCTAAAATGACTAATCTCTTCAGGAGGCATCGCTCATATGGGCAATCGGTAGCGACGATAAATAAACGTAAAACACATTCGTTATCTATTATATATTATGGTTCGTTATCTTGACATAATGGACATGCACAGTCACACTATAATTCCACATTATAAAGGTCAGTGTTCTGCCGCTTAAGTAGCTCAGTTATTTCTTCTCACTTGATCTCAGCACTTCTGTTTTCACCAACTATGTACTGATATCTATTTATCTCATTGTCGTCGTTGGTTTCTGGTAAATGAACGCCGTCGTTGGTTTCTGGTCTCATGCACGCCGTCGTTGGTTTCTGGTAAATGAACGTCGTCGTTGGTTTCTGGTAAATGAACGTCGTCGGTGGTTTCTGGTAAATGAACGTCGTCGTTGGTTTCTGGTAAATGAACGTCGTCGTTGGTTTCTGGTCTCATGCACGCCGTCGTTGGTTTCTGGTAAATGAACGTCGTCGTTGGTTTCTGGTAAATGAACGCCGTCGTTGGTTTCTGGTAAATGAACGTCGTCGTTGGTTTCTGGTAAATGAACGTCGTCGTTGGTTTCTGGTAAATGAACGTCGTCGTTGGTTTCTGGTAAATGAACGCCGTCGTTGGTTTCTGGTAAATGAACGTCGTCGTTGGTTTCTGGTAAATGAACGTCGTCGTTGGTTTCTGGTAAATGAACGTCGTCGTTGGTTTCTGGTAAATGAACGTCGTCGTTGGTTTCTGGTAAATGAACGTCGTCGTTGGTTTCTGGTAAATGAACGTCGTCGTTGGTTTCTGGTAAATGAACGTCGTCGTTGGTTTCTGGTAAATGAACGTCGTCATTAACTAAGCAAAATTCATGTAAAATGCATCCACTAAGAACAACTTTCACAATGCGCTCTCTGTCTAACATGTCGATGCACTTAAGTCGTCTAAATCTTCCTTTCAATGAACCAACATGCGTTCAATAGACAGCCTTGTGGAACTATGAATATAGGTGTACGTCCTTTGATCTGCATTTAGCATCCCATTATCCCTGTATGGTGAAAGCACAGCCAGCTCTGTAATGGGTATGCAGCGTCTCTATATACAGCAGAGCGGATCATTTATTGAAAAACTATAAACCATACAACCCAGTCTAAAATCATTAAACCGAAACTGAAACCAGTTTGTTATTGATAAATCTGCCATAAAAACGTTCCCAAAAGATTTCGAGCATGTTCACGAGCATTAAAGTAGCAGAGGATACGTTTTGGTCCCAGTTATACGTTTCGTATTTTGGTTCCCTGGTCGATTTAATAACATATTACAGTATGCTTGTTTCACGTGCAGTTAAATTCTTACACTTAATAATGACACTGCCTTTTGTATACAACTAACTTGGTAGATGCATTGAAAATGTGCAGTCTATGCGAATATTTGGCATGCGGTAACTTTACTACATTTCACTGTGGATTGCAAGTGGCAGACGGTGTGTTTCCGCCCGTGATTAGCATTTTGTGATGGAAAGACCGTGAGGTAATGTGGTGTAAGTTTGCGCAAAAACAAGCCGATAAAGGGCCACTTTCCTCTACAACCTGTTATTCGTCCGAGTGTATACGACACAAAATGTTTGTGCATGTGTGTAAAATGGTGGAAAAATGACATATTGAACGCGTGCTTTTGAGGGGATAGGGGGAAATATTATTATTTATTACTACATGTAATGAAGTATGAATTGTCAAATGCTGCTGGTGTTATATAGTGAAATGAGTACACTGCTTCTACTAAGTTGCATCTCTTAGAGAGAAAAAAACAGTAACCGGCATACGCCATGCTTAGTTTATACAAATTAATTTTAGCTCGATTGCAAAACAAATTCTTATAACTTATACTAATCACTATCGAGACCTCATTCCTGATGGAATCCATCGCCACGAGGGAGAGAGAAGAGGCATGTGGAATTTAAATGCCTTGCCTAAGGACACAATCGTAACTGCTCCAGCGGGGCTCGAACTCCGGGCCTTTCGCACGTGAAGCGAACGCGCTACCACTGAGCTATCACAAACTTCCACGCCATGCTTAAGACCATAACATTGAGTATCCTGTGCTCCCTAAGAGCAGTATAGTTATATTGGCGAACATTCCAATAAAATTGATAATAACAACGAATCATATACTAAAGTGAACATTACGGATGGAAACATTTTGAGAACGTCTAAATGTAATCGTAAGTGTAAGCTGGAGCGTGTGTCCCGTGTGTCCCGTGTGTCCCGTGTTGCGAGGTCGACGACCAGACTATCACAGTATCCTACGCTGCTGCTATGAGTTGTGCCCAGACCGCTACATGCACACCGTGAGGAGATCGGCCGGGAATACAAATTCATTAGAACATACCGTATTTTATATTGTCATAAAATGGCTAAAATACAAAAGTACGTGCAACCGTGAATGAATACGAAACGCAAGCAGTGGAAGAGAAAATAGACTGCCACTGTTTCAAAACGGTGAAAATGTTTCAGAAAACTTGTTGGAAAGCATAATGCATAGAACGTTGTATATTCTTAGCCGTTTTGTCTGTTTCAATTTAACTTAATTAAAATAGCAAATTGCGAATTTCGTATTATGCCCCTTGAGACCATTTTGTGCAAGCCATTAGCCTGGGTGCCAGTCTGTCAAGCCTGGGTGCCAGTCTGTCAATTTTGCACTTTTTAACTTCTGGCAGAATGACGTCATATGATCAGAAACTCAATACGGCCCAATTAATAGTCTCCGTGTTAAAATATATTTATTTGACTGATAATGCAACATATATCGACGCATGTTCCCAGGCTAGCAAACCACCCGCCTGATGAATACATTGTATGTTATAATCAATACTGGGCACATGGCCAGTAAATCACAGCCAGCGACGATGGCATTCGTGACATTAAACCTGAAACCCAATTACGGACAATATTAACTAGAAGAAACGTATATATTTCTTCAAAGCTAATAATTATGATATGTTTATGCAATGCAATATTCGCACTTAATAGAATTGAAACATGAATACAGATACTAGCTTATAGAGTACTGCTATATATACAGCGCCAACCCATGGCATTGGTAATCAATGGTGTTTGTTCACGGGTGTTTGTTCACGGGTGTTTTTTCACGGATGTTTGTCCACGTGTGTGTGTGTGTGTGTGTGTGCGTGCGTGCGTGCGTGCGTGCGTGCGTGCGTGCGTGCGTGCGTGCGTGCGTGCGTGCGTGTTTGTTCACGGGTGTTTGTTAACGCGTGTTTGTTCACGGGTGTATGTTCACGGATGTTTGTCCACGTGTGTGTGTGTTCACGTGTGTGTTCACGTGTGTGTGTGTGTGTGTGCGTGCGTGCGTGCGTGCGTGCACGGGTGTATGTTCACGGGTGTTTGTCCACGCGTGTGTGTGTGTGTTCACGGGTTATGTTCATGGGTGTTTGTCCACGTGTGTGTGTGTGTGTTCACGGGTGTGTGTTCACGGGTGTTTGTCCACGTGTGTGTGTTCACGGGTGGTGTCTCATATCAGGTTCAAATGTAGTGCGAGCAATAGTGAGGGGGGTGGGGCGATGCGGAAATTTATCTGCAGAAGTATATTAGTCGTTTTTTTAGATGATGCAACAAGATACAGAATCATCAGTTAACCACTGGTGCCTGTCCAGGACAGATGTTGCTAGTTAAACTGACCGTCGCTAAAATAAACAAACCCCGTCCTTTATCCGTTTACCGAGGGGTCTCCGTGACCGAGTGGTTTAGGTCATTGACTTCAAATCACATAATTGCCCCTCCACACTGTGGGTTCGAATACCACAGGAACTGTGTCGAATTATTTCAAGCGAGGAAGGTCGGTGGTTTTACCGTACCCATTCGTACATGAAATACTGCTCGGAGGAGCATACGGTGTCTCCCTCCACCATAATAGCTGGAGAGTCGCCATTTAACCTAAGCTGTTATAACAAAACAAATCAATAACACACAAAAGGTATCCGTTCACTGAGTCTAAGTCGTCTGCCGTGCTTCTGTGAGTTCCAGTAAAGGCAAACTACAGGTAAACACGGCGTCCAATGCGCCCGCATAGGTACTGGGCGAGAACACCATAGTTTTAGGGGACGCAGGGGAGACACGCATTCCTAGTGTATATAAATTCGTTGAACAGGATTCTTGCAGTTGTTACTACGGTGCTGCCGTGTGCTCCAGAGTCCAGAGTTGTGCGTGTGTGTGTTTTACGTTTATTTATCGTCGCTACCAGTTGCCCATATGAGCGACGTCTAGACCTGAAGAGATTAGTCATTTTATATTGTTGGAGGATAGTGCATGATACAGACAGATACCCATTCCAGAGTGTCCTCTGGTTGTTTTACGTACACGGTGTAAAGCACCGACACCAGACCTCGGTTTAAAGTCCCATTTGAAAGACTATTAATTGTATTACCCTCCGACGGGGGATCGAATCTGCGATCCCTGGATTACAAATCCAACGTGTTAACCAAGAGTTATTTGTACGCCAATGCCGTTCGAGTAACGTTTGTTGGAGTTCACAACTAATTCCATATCCCGCTCTGGACAGAGCAATGAAGCGCGAACTTTATTTTGAACTGTACAACACAATTGGGCCTATTGCACATACACGTCATCGCATGGCGTTCGTATCACGATCGAGAGAAAAACTGAACAAACATGGTGAAAACGCCGAGTACGGCATGAGGAATCATTGATATTTGTTGAGAACTAAATAGGGACGCAAATTAACTTCATTGAACGCCAAGCCAACATGTTTGTTTGGAACTGACCTGTTGAAAACAAATGTCGCGCTTCAGCGTTCTGACCAGAACTGGATAAGGACTAGTTGTGGACTCAGTACGAATGTTACACGAACGGCCTTGACCTACAAACATCTGCTGCGTCTCTGACTCGAACGCCCTAGGCGTACCGTCAACTCGGAGGCAGACGGTAGCAACGTAGTAACAACTGCAAGAATGTATATGTACGAGTACATCGCTTCTCTTCTGCATCTCTGACTCGAACGCACTAGGCGTACCGTCAACTCGGAGGCAGACGGTAGCAACGTAGTAACAACTGCAATAACGTATATGTACGAGTACATCGCTTCTCTTCTGAGTCCTACTCGAACGCACTAGGCGTACCGTCAACTCGGAGGCAGACTGTAGCAACGTAGTAACAACTGCAAGAACGTATATGTACGAGTACATCGCTTCTCTTCTGCGTCTCTGACTCGAACGCACTAGGCGTACCGTCAACTCGGAGGTAGACGGTAGCAACGTAGTAACAACTGAAAGAACGTATATGCGCGAGTGCATATTGACATATGATCAGAGACTCAATACGGCCCAATTAATAGTATCGGTGTTAAAATATATTTATTTGACTGACAAGGCAAAATATATCGACGCCTGTTCCCAGGCTACCAAGGCACTAGCAGTGCCCATTGTTTGTGGGTTTAAAGTCTCACCGACATCTTAGATCATATATCGACTCTCCAGCTGTTATCAGTGCCCTGGCCTGGATGTTATAAAACTTTTCTCAAGTCTCAAACTCAGTCTCAAGCTTCTGTATGGTTGAGCTGAGAGCAAATCTCATACTCAATCAAATTTCTTGAGCTTTGAGAAAGTTTTATAACCTCGGGCACGGTGCCCCTCCGAGCAGTATTGCAGTACCCGGGTAGAGCCATCGACCTTCTATAAGCCAGCTAGATAGCTTCTTCATATGAAATAATTCGACATCACAGTAGGATTCCAACCTACAGCGGTGACGGGCAAGTGATTTCAAGTCAATGGTCTTTACCACTCGAGAACGAACGAAGGCTCCACAGTATTACACATTACTATGTTGTTTGTTTGCAGAAGGTTCCGAGACTAACTCCTGGTTGGTACGGTGTATCTAACTAGATACTGAACATGGAGTCACTCGCTGGATACATAATACTGACCACGGAGTCACTCACTGTATACATAATACTGACTACGGAGTCACTCACTGTATACATAATACTGACTACGGAGTCACTCACTGGATTCATAATACTGATCACGGAGTCACTCACTGTATACATAATACTAACTACGGAGTCACTCACTGTATACATAATACTGACTACGGAGTCACTCACTGGATTCATAATACTGACTACGGAGTCACTCACTGTATACATAATACTGACTACGGAGTCACTCACTGTATACATAATACTGACTACGGAGTCACTCGCTGTATACATAATACTAACTACGGAGTCACTCGCTGGATACATAATACTAACTACGGAGTCACTCGCTGGATACATAATACTGACTACGTATTCACTCACTTTATACATAATACTGATCACGGAGTCACTCGCTGTATACATAATACTAACTACTGAGTCACTCGCTGTATACATAATACTAACTACGGAGTCACTCACTGTATACATAATACTAACTACGGAGTCACTCACTGTATACATAATACTGATCACGGAGTCACTCGCTGTATACATAATACTGATCACGGAGTCACTCGCTGTATACATAATACTAACTACGGAGTCACTCGCTGTATACATAATACTAACTACGGAGTCACTCGCTGTATACATAATACTGAACACGGAGTCACTCACTGTATACATAATACTAACTACGGAGTCACTCGCTGTATATATAATACTGATCACGGAGTCACTCGCTGGATACATAATACTGATCGCGGAGTCACTCGCTGGATACATAATACGGACTACGGAGTCACTCGCTGTGTACATAATACTGAACACGGAGTCATTCGCTGTATACATACTACTAACTACGGAGTCACTCGCTGTGTACATAATACTAACTACGGAGTCACTCGCTGTATATATAATACTGAACACGGAGTCACTCGCTGGATACATAATACTAACTACGGAGTCACTCGCTCTATACATAATACTGATCACGGAGTCACTCGCTGTATACATAATACTGACCACGGAGTCACTCACTGTATACATAATACTGACTACGGAGTCACTCACTGTATACATAATACTGACTACGGAGTCACTCACTGGATTCATAATACTGATCACGGAGTCACTCACTGTATACATAATACTGACTACGGAGTCACTCACTGTATACATAATACTGACTACGGAGTCACTCGCTGGATTCATAATACTGACTACGGAGTCACTCACTGTATACATAATACTGACTACGGAGTCACTCACTGGATTCATAATACTGACTACGGAGTCACTCAATGTATACATAATACTGACTACGGAGTCACTCGCTGTATACATAATACTAACTACGGAGTCACTCGCTGGATACATAATACTAACTACGGAGTCACTCGCTGGATACATAATACTGACTACGTATTCACTCACTTTATACATAATACTGATCACGGAGTCACTCGCTGTATACATAATACTAACTACTGAGTCACTCGCTGTATACATAATACTAACTACGGAGTCACTCACTGTATACATAATACTGATCACGGAGTCACTCGCTGTATACATAATACTGATCACGGAGTCACTCGCTGTATACATAATACTAACTACGGAGTCACTCGCTGTATACATAATACTAACTACGGAGTCACTCGCTGTATACATAATACTGAACACGGAGTCACTCACTGTATACATAATACTAACTACGGAGTCACTCGCTGTGTACATAATACTAACTACGGAGTCACTCGCTGTATACATAATACTGAACACGGAGTCACTCGCTGGATACATACTACTAACTACGGAGTCACTCGCTGTGTACATAATACTGAACACGGAGTCACTCGCTGTATACATACTACTAACTACGGAGTCACTCGCTGTGTACATAATACTGAACACGGAGTCACTCGCTGGATACATAATACTGATCGCGGAGTCACTCGCTGGATACATAATACGGACTACGGAGTCACTCGCTGTGTACATAATACTGAACACGGAGTCACTCGCTGTATACATACTACTAACTACGGAGTCACTCGCTGTGTACATAATACTAACTACGGAGTCACTCGCTGTATACATAATACTGAACACGGAGTCACTCGCTGGATACATAATACTAACTACGGAGTCACTCACTGTATACATAATACTGACTACGGAGTCACTCACTGTATACATAATACTGATCACGGAGTCACTCGCTGTATACATAATACTAACTACGGAGTCACTCGCTGTATACATAATACTAACTACGGAGTCACTCGCTGTATACATAATACTGAACACGGAGTCACTCACTGTATACATAATACTAACTACGGAGTCACTCGCTGTATACATAATACTGATCACGGAGTCACTCGCTGGATACATAATACTGATCGCGGAGTCACTCGCTGGATACATAATACGGACTACGGAGTCACTCGCTGTGTACATAATACTGAACACGGAGTCATTCGCTGTATACATACTACTAACTACGGAGTCACTCGCTGTATACATAATACTGAACACGGAGTCACTCGCTGGATACATAATACTAACTACGGAGTCACTCGCTCTATACATAATACTGATCACGGAGTCACTCGCTGTATACATAATACTGACCACGGAGTCACTCACTGTATACATAATACTGACTACGGAGTCACTCACTGTATACATAATACTGACTACGGAGTCACTCACTGGATTCATAATACTGATCACGGAGTCACTCACTGTATACATAATACTGACTACGGAGTCACTCACTGTATACATAATACTGACTACGGAGTCACTCGCTGGATTCATAATACTGACTACGGAGTCACTCACTGTATACATAATACTGACTACGGAGTCACTCACTGGATTCATAATACTGACTACGGAGTCACTCAATGTATACATAATACTGACTACGGAGTCACTCGCTGTATACATAATACTAACTACGGAGTCACTCGCTGGATACATAATACTAACTACGGAGTCACTCGCTGGATACATAATACTGACTACGTATTCACTCACTTTATACATAATACTGATCACGGAGTCACTCGCTGTATACATAATACTAACTACTGAGTCACTCGCTGTATACATAATACTAACTACGGAGTCACTCACTGTATACATAATACTGATCACGGAGTCACTCGCTGTATACATACTACTGATCACGGAGTCACTCGCTGTATACATAATACTAACTACGGAGTCACTCGCTGTATACATAATACTAACTACGGAGTCACTCGCTGTATACATAATACTGAACACGGAGTCACTCACTGTATACATAATACTAACTACGGAGTCACTCGCTGTGTACATAATACTAACTACGGAGTCACTCGCTGTATACATAATACTGAACACGGAGTCACTCGCTGGATACATACTACTAACTACGGAGTCACTCGCTGTGTACATAATACTGAACACGGAGTCACTCGCTGTATACATACTACTAACTACGGAGTCACTCGCTGTGTACATAATACTGAACACGGAGTCACTCGCTGGATACATAATACTGATCGCGGAGTCACTCGCTGGATACATAATACGGACTACGGAGTCACTCGCTGTGTACATAATACTGAACACGGAGTCACTCGCTGTATACATACTACTAACTACGGAGTCACTCGCTGTGTACATAATACTAACTACGGAGTCACTCGCTGTATACATAATACTGAACACGGAGTCACTCGCTGGATACATAATACTAACTACGGAGTCACTCACTGTATACATAATACTGACTACGGAGTCACTCACTGTATACATAATACTGACTACGTATTCACTCGCTGGATACATAATACTGAACACGGAGTCACTCGCTGTATACATAATACTGATCACGGAGTCACTCGCTGAATAAATAATACTGATCACGGAGTCACTCGCTGTATACATAATACTGATTACGGAGTCACTCGCTGGATAAATAATACTGATCACGGAGTCACTCGCTGGATAAATAATACTGATCACGGAGTCACTCGCTGGATAAATAATACTGATCACGGAGTCACTCGCTGTGTACATAATACTGATCACGGAGTCACTCGCTGTGTACATAATACTGATCACGGAGTCACTCGCTGTGTACATAATACTGATCACGGAGTCACTCGCTGTATACATAATACTGATCACGGAGTCACTCGCTGTGTACATAATACTGATCACGGAGTCACTCGCTGTGTACATAATACTGATCACGGAGTCACTCGCTGTGTACATAATACTGATCACGGAGTCACTCGCTGTGTACATAATACTGATCACGGAGTCACTCGCTGTATACATAGTACTGACTACGGGGTAATTCTAAGTAGACTTAATTTCTAATCAAGTGATGGTTCTATGGATACTTAATAATCACAGAATGACGCTTGGGAGGTTTATTATTGATCACGGCAGTTGTTCTAGATTGAAAAATATGGAAACTAATTAATAACATTGACAAAAGCTGCAGGTAAATGTACGATAATTCAGTGGGATATGATAGATTTGTCAATACTTCCCGCCATTATGGTCGAGCAGGCTTATAGGGCGCCATCTATACTGATTTGTCATAGTAGTTCTAAGAGTTCTTCTGGAATGAATATCACTGATGAAAGTGGATTATTGTATCCAATATTATTCTGCTATTATAGTTATTTTGAAAATCATCGGGAGTAGGTTAACGTAATTGTACTCAAATCAGTATTTAGGGGCAAACATTCCGGGAAATCTCTTCCACGATGGAAACGTGTTTAATTTCTATATTGGCTGTGGAGATCTTAGCGGCAAGAATTACTATAAAATTGATTGGGTGTATATAGTGACAATGTGTGTGGGTAAATCATATTATAAATGCTAATTAAAAACGGTGTAGTAATTTGGATTACTTCTTATTGCGGTAGTTTACGAGTATATATGTGATGGTAATGTCAATAAAAGTTGCATGCTTAATTGTTTGAAAACCGAGTTTTAACTGTGTGCAGGCGACAGCTTGCAAGCTATATTGTGGAAAAAGGTAAATTACAAATCAACTGTTAATTGATTACGTTCAAACATTTATATTGTATTTCTTAAGCACTAAAGTATATCTATGTTAGTCTACTCGTGTATTAAGTGTAATTTGCTATAAGCATATGCTAGTCTACTGGTGTATTAAGTGTAATTTGTTATATGCATATGCTAGTCTACTGGTGTATTAAGTGTAATTTGTTATAAGCATATGCTAGTCTATTGGTGTATTAAGTGTAATTTGCTATAAGCATATGCTAGTCTATTGGTGTATTAAGTGTAATTTGCTATATGCATATGCTAGTCTACTGGTGTATTAAGTGTAATTTGTTATACGCATATGCTAGTCTACTGGTGTATTAAGTGTAATTTGCTATATGCATATGCTAGTCTACTGGTGTATTAAGTGTAATTTGTTATATGCATATGCTAGTCTACTGGTGTATTAAGTGTAATTTGCTATATGTATATGCTAGTCTACTCGTTTATTCAAATGTAATTTGCTATACGCATATGCTAGTCTACTCGTGTATAATGTGTAATTTGCTATTAGCATATGCTAGTCTACTCGTGTATTAAGTGTACTTTGCAATAAGCATATGTTAGTCTACTCGTGTATTAAGTGTAATTTGCTATAAGCATATGCTAGTCTACTCGTGTATTAAGTGTAATTTGCTATACGCATATGCTAGTCTACTCGTGTATTAAGTGTAATTTGCTATACGCATATGCTAGTCTACTGGTGTATTAAGTGTAATTTGCTATACGCATATGCTAGTCTACTCGTGTATTAAGTGTAATTTGCTATAAGCATATGCTAGTCTATTGGTGTATTAAGTGTAATTTGCTATAAGCATATGCTAGTCTACTCGTGTATTAAGTGTAATTTGCTATAAGCATATGCTGGTCTACTGGTGTATTAAATGTAATTTGCTTTAAGCATATGCTAATCTACTCGTGTATAATGTGTAATTTGCTATTAGCATATGCTAGTCTACTCGTGTATTAAGTGTAATTTGCTATAAGCATATGCTGGTCTACTGGTGTATTAAGTGTAATTTGCTTTAAGCATATGCTAGTCTACTCGTGTATAATGTGTAATTTGCTATAAACATATGCTAGTCTACTCGTGTATTAAGTGTAATTTGCTTTAAGCATATGCTAGTCTACTGGTGTATTAAGTGTAATTTGCTATAAGCATATGCTAGTCTACTGGTGTATTAAGTGTAATTTGCTATATGTGTATGCTGGTCTACTGGTGTATTAAGTGTAATTTACTATAAGCATATGCTAGTCTACTCGTGTCTTAAGTGTAATTTATATAAACATATGCTAGTCTACTGGTGTATTAAGTGTAATTTGCTATACGCATATGCTATTCTACTCGTGTATTAAGTGTAATTTGCTATACGCATATGCTAGTCTACTGGTGTATTAAGTCTAATTTACTATAAGCATATGCTAGTCTACTCGTGTATTAAGTGTAATTTACTATACGCATATGCTATACTACTGGTGTATTAAATGTACTTTGCTATAAGCATATGCTAGTCTACTGGTGTATTAAGTGTAATTTGCAATAAGCATATGCTAGTCTACTGGTGTATTAAGTGTACTTTGCTATAAGCATACGTTAGTCTACTGGTGTATTAAGTGTAATTTACTATAAGCATATGCTAGTCTAATTGTGTATTAAGTGTAATTTGCAATAAGCATGTGTAATTTGCTATACGCATATGCTAGTCTACTGGTGTATTAAGTGTAATTTGCTATACGCATATGCTAGTCTACTCGTGTATTAAGTGTAATTTACTATACGCATATGCTAGTCTACTCGTGTATTAAGTGTAATTTGCAATAAGCATATAATAGTCTACTGGTGTATTAAGTGTAATTTGCTATAAGTATATGCTAGTCTAATGGTGTATTAAGTGTAATTTGCTATACGCATATGCTAGTCTAATGGTGTATTAAGTGTGATTTGCTATAAGCATATGCTAGTCTACTCTTGTATTAAGTGTAATTTGCTATAAGCATAATGCTAGTCTACTGTTTTATTAAGTGTAATTTGCTATACGCATATGCTAGTCTACTTGTGTATTAAGTGTAATTTATATAAACATATGCTAGTCTACTTGTGTATTAAGTGTAATTTATATAAACATATGCTAATCTACTCGTGTATGTGTTATTTGCATAATGGTGGTTCCCACTGTCGATCAACTCGATCAAGCCCGATCAAGCGATCGGGGACTGGTGTGGCTCGCTCGACAGGTGTGGTCGGGGTGGTCTACCTAGTTCGGCTTCCTACCCGAACATATTTGACATGTCAAACAAATTCGAGTATGAGCGCTCGAGAAGCCATCGGGAAGCGATCGGGAATTGGTCTAGTAGAGGTCGAGCCGATCGAGAAACGACCGTGTAGAGTTGTAGTTTGTCCGGATAGAAACAATTACGGATCAGTACCCGATCATTTAGGCTTCTACTCGAGTAATACTCGATCGCTATAGGTCGATCTGGCTGTCGAGTTTGGGTAGAGATCGAGTAGATATCGGAGTGGTTGTCGGGTGGATGTCGTGGGGAGTCGTGAATGGTCGTGTGGGGGTCGTGTACCATTGAGTAGCGGTCGGGTAGATGTCGAGGGGAGTCGTGAATGGTCGTGTGGGGGCCGTGTACCATTGCGTAGCGGTCGGGTAGATGTCGAGGGGAGTCGTGAATGGTCGTGTGGGGGCCGTGTACCATTGAGTAGCGGTCGGGTAGATGTCGAGGGGAGTCGTGAATGGTCGTGTGGGGGTCGTGTACCATTGAGTAGCGGTCGGGAAGACATCGTGTACAAGCCTCATCAAGCAGATGGTTGAACTTGATCGGGGAATATGGGCAATCGAGACGATCAAGTTGATCTGATCGACAGTGGGAACGGGCCATTAAGCATATGTTTAACATTTCTCCATCCCCACGAGGGGTTTGACATTAGAGTGAGATAGATCAGATAGATAAGCTAGTCTACTCGTGTGTATATGAATTGTCCACTTTGCATTTCATTTGATCATATTTAACACAGTATGAGATAAAAAATGAACTTTGCTTAATTGTTATTAATATTCTTCATTCATGCATTTATAATAATATACTCGAGGTGTAACTGTTATCGCAACCAATTGTTGACACGAATCTCTTGGGCGTCGTCTAGGACGCAATATTCCCCCAAGACATATATTATCTTCAGCTCGAAATCTCCCCCTCCCGCTTCAGAAGCAAATGTACACGTTTTTCTTTTATGATTTTCAGTGAATTATTGAGATTTCAAACAGTGGAAGATGGCATTTTCTCTGCCACTGCTTGAGCGTCATATTCCTCCGCGGTTGGATGTACTTTTGTATTTTAGCTATTTTCTGATAATCATGAACAGTTAATTATAAAGTAATATATTCTAATGAATTTGTTTAGCGTGTAGTTTTTAAATTTGACAGCAAACAGAAACTTACTTTTAAATTATACCGGAACTATTTCTTATTACGGACGTTCACACTAACATAAGTGGTTGTACGGTTGTGCGTTGTAGAGAAAAGAGACCACCGACAGGGGCAGTTAAAGTGAATAACATTTGAAAACGCATAGGATTTAATAAAATACTTGGCCTTTTGAAAACAGTCCTATATTAATAATAATGGACTAAGGTACAAAGTACAAAGGTATGACGTCACAACAGTGTTTTTAAACATAATTAGCGCCTACTTATCCACCCAGCACAATTGACGACAACGTCATAAATCATTCTAAATCTATAATATGCGTGTATACGGGCTATTCATTTCTGGAATTATTGTTGAAGATAGATTTACAGTAAGTCTGTGTTTGAAACAGTTTTCATGGACCAGTTTGCACTAAAGCTGCATGGCACAAAAAGCATGGGGGATAACTATGTAATCAGATTTGTAGATGTTTTGGGATTTGTGATCAGGGTTAATGAAAGACATCGGTCAGTTACTGCCCCTGAATACTCACTAAAAGTGGTTTCCTGTTTTTATCGCTGTTTCCTTTGCACAACATGCTATCAGTTTGCATTCGTTTTCTCATCTTATCATTATTAAATTTACTATATCTCGACAGATATCCTACATTATATCCAACGGGCACTTATATGTAAAGATGTGTTGTTGTCAATTAATTAACACAATGTTGCAAAAATCACAATTGCCATACAACAACATCTGGTTATTGAACAAGAATACACACAAAATATTCAAACTAAAAGGATCGGTATATATTTCGGGATATATCGGACTTTATCTGCCAAGGGAGGTAATAGAACGGGATATATCGGACTTTATCTGCCAAGGGAGGTAATAGAACGGGATATATCGGACTTTATCTGCCAAGGGAGGTAATAGAACGGGATATATCGGACTTTATCTGCCAAGGGAGGTAATAGAAAAGCTAGCGATATAGCTCATTTCAACAGATAAGATGGACACAATGAGGTGTTTGCTTCTGTGCAACACACACACACACAACACACCACACCATACCACACCACACCACACCACACCACACCACACCACACCACACCACACCACACCACACCACACCACACCACACCACACCACACCACACCACACACACACACACACACACAGTGCGCTGGGAACAGGCGTTGATATATATTTGCATGGTCAGTCATATAAATAGAGTTTACGTCTCCGAGTAGCGCAGTGGTTAGCGCGTTCGATCTCACCAATGCAACACGGGTTCGATCCTCGGACCGGGAAGTATGCGAGATGGTACAGTGGTCGGCAGATCGGACGAATGACCACATTTACGCTTTCATCCGCGCCACCGAGGGTGATTAATATAAGTTGTTAGAACGTGCTTCGCAATCGTTGTAATATAAATACAGTTTAAATTTGATTGAGTTTCTGATAATATCAATATCATGTTGCCAGAAGTAAATTAGTG
Source organism: Archivesica marissinica (assembly GCA_014843695.1). Taxonomy (NCBI): domain Eukaryota; kingdom Metazoa; phylum Mollusca; class Bivalvia; order Venerida; family Vesicomyidae; genus Archivesica; species Archivesica marissinica. Next base: position 54,706,904 of record CM026393.1, on the reverse strand, counting down.
AAAAATCGACAGACTGGAACCCAGGTTATAATTGCGCAACAAATTCTTCAAAGTCAATCATTTGATAATTAACGGTAAAGCATTCACGGTGGATACTGCGGCCAGTGCTGGCTATAGCTAGGAAGCTACACAGAAACAGTTAACATGTTTGCTATGGAATATTCAGGGTATTAGAGCTAAATTAGAAGATTGTGATTTCATAAATTTTGTTTCAGACTACGACATTATATTATTAACAGAAACTTGGAACTCTAAAGTAACTAACATAAAAATTGATGGCTATGAATATTTTAATTGTCCACGACCGAAATTTAATAAGAATGCAAAGCGTAGTAGCGGCGGTGTTATTGTATACTATAAGGAATGTTATCGAAATTATATTGATCTGCTTAGTATTAATGAAAACGGACTCATTTTGTTTAAACTGAAACATGAACTATGTAATACCGATTCATATTTTTGTATTTGTTATATTCCGCCAGAAGATTCCGCTGTATACCGTAATGTTAATTCGACATTATTTCAGTTTGATTTTTTTGAAAACTTGAATACCGACATTCGAAAATATAGTGACCTTGGTATTGTGTATTTACTTGGAGACCTGAACTCACGCACTGCTGATCAGCTTGACTACGTGCCAGTCGTACACCTAGACCGTTATGTTGATCTACCGCAGTTCACTTATCGTACATCTAACTTACCAGTCCGAAAAAATCATGACACTGGTGTAAATAGTTTTGGATCAAAATTATTAACTCTTTGTAAAGAAAATAATCTAGTTATAGTTAACGGTCGCCTTGAGCATGGAGATTGTACTTTCCACGGGATGTATAGAAATAGACCGGTTGCCAGTACAGTGGATTATTTAATAACAGGATGTGAATATTTTAACTCAGTCTGTAATATGAGTGTTCTTGATTTATCTGAATTCTCAGATCATTGTCCAATTGCATTTTCTTTGAAACGCGCTGATGTTATACCTATAATAGATTGTTGTAATGTTAATAAAATTGTATGGGACACTTCAAAAACTGATTATTTCGTAAATATGCTAATTACCAAGAAATCGATAATGGATGATGTAACAAATCAGTTATCGATGGGAGAAGTTGATATCAACCAATGTATTCATGAATTCTCTAATACAGTCTATGATGTTTCTTTTAAGTGTTTTGGTAAAACCTATTCAACCAAACCAAAGTCTAAAAAATGTAAATCATTATGGTTTAACGATGAGTGCCGTCAAAATAAAGCGGTATTTTTGGAATCTAAAAGGAAATTTTTAACAAATAAATCTGAAGAAAACAAACTAAATTTTTTGTTTTGCAGAAGAAACTTTGTTAAGACCAAACGACGTGTTAAATGGAAATTCTATTATAAAGAGAAGCAGAAATTGTCAAGCTTAAGTAAAAACTCACCACGTAAATTTTGGAAATATTTAAATAAATATAAACAAGCTAGTAATTATGCTAGTGACATTCACTTAGACGATTTTGTAAAACATTTTTCTAATAGTTCAAACGATGCAGAACCTAACACCTATCTTTCTGATGATTTACATAGCAATACGGTCACTGTTGATCAATTAGACAAAACAATCACTGTAGAAGAAGTACAAAAAACTATTTCCATGTTAAATCGTTATAAAAGTTGTGATTATGATAAAAATGTATCTGATTTCTTTATTGACTCGAATAATTTTATATCACCATATTTATGTCTGATTTTTAATCATATATTTGATACATGCACTTATCCCGAGGCATGGACCAAGGGAGTCATTGTTCCATTGTACAAAAAGGGAGATAAAAATGACCCTTCCAATTATAGAGGGATTACGTTAGTTAACAGCATGGGTAAGATATTTTCTTTGATTTTAAGGAATCGCATTAACAAGTGGTGTGAATCTGAGCATGTTTTTAATGATTTTCAGTTTGGTTTTAGAGATAACCGTTCTACAGCTGATGCTATATTTTTGCTACACTCAATAATTCAAAAGGTATTATCTAAAAATGCCAAGCTTTGGTGCATATTTATAGATTATCAGCGTGCTTTTGATACCGTAAATCGGGATGCTTTGTGGGAAAAATTAATCAAATCTGGCGTAAGCTGTAAAATGGTTAACATGGTCAAATGTATTTATAACAGAGTTCAATCGTGCGTGAAAATGCTTAATACTATGACATTTTCAGATTTCTTTGATGTTACAATTGGGTTAAAACAAGGTGAGCCCTTATCACCTTTGTTATTTATTATATTTATTAATGATATTATTGAAAATTTGGATGTTAACTCGTTAACTGAAAAAGATCTGGATTTATTATCCATGTATTTGATATTATTTGCTGACGATATTGTTTTGTTCACGACAGATGCCAGGAGTCTACAATCTCAAATTGATAGTATTTACCAGTATTCTGTGAAATGGGGCTTAACTATAAATGTAAATAAAACAAAAATGTGTATATTTGAAAAGCGTAAACAGAATCATAATGTTATCTTTTATATCAATGGAAAACAAACAGATATTGTTGATAGCTTTACATATCTTGGTATTAAGTTTACATATACAGGAACTTTAACTGGTGCAATAAAATGTTTACAGGATCAAGCATTAAGAGCTTATCATCACAATTTATTGTCATTATTCGATAGAGTACATATGGATGTTAAAACTAAACTTAAGCTGTTTGATACAATGATTGTACCTATAATTTTATATGGTTCTGAGGTTTGGGGTGTCTACAACCTAAAGGATGTCGATAAATTACATTTGAGATTTTGTAAATATATTTTGGGTGTTAAGCTGCAAACACCTACCAATGCTATCTATGGTGAATTAGGACGATTTCCATTATCTGTTATATGTAAAGAGAGAGTAATCAAATTTTGGTTTAAAGTAATGAAAAATGTTGATTCTCCAATGTATAATATGTATGCCGATCTGTGTAATAACGTTAACGGTAAATGTTGGGCTAGCCGAGTTAATTCCTTAATTGATCATCTCGGTTTTACAAATGTTCGACTCAATTTTGATGCTAATATTAACTATTTACCTATGTTTAAAATGAGATTACGCGACCAGTTCGTTCAAGACTGGAACACATCAGTAAACACAATGTCGAAACTTGATTATTATTGTAAATTTAAGCTGACATTCCGTTATGAAGACTATATTGATCAAATCTCTAGTGATAGTTTACGTCAATGTTTTACATGTTTAAGATTAACATCCCATAATTTAGAAATTGAATTTGGAAGATTTAATGGTATTGATAGAAACAATAGGTTATGTAAATTATGCAATCAAAATGTAATTGAATCAGAATACCATTTTATATTATGCTGTGAAAAATACAGAGATATAAGATTGAAATATTTGGGCTACATAGCATGGCCATCAATAAATAAATTTATATCTATCATGTCATGCAAAAATAAAAAAATATTTGATTAATGTGTGTAAGTACATCAAAGAAGCTATGTCATTACGTAGTAATACCCTGTCAATTACTACTGTTTCTTAAATGTATTGTATTTGTTTATATATGTATATATGTAACATGTTTTGTGATGTCTTTGCCATATTTCTATCATTGTAAATGGCCAAAGGCAATATAGTTGCTGATTATGCCAATAAATTTGAAAAAACTTGAAATCAAAAATAGGATGAAGAACTATAGAGTGGTGGAACTGATGTTCGGCGTAAATCCTACATATCATGGCCTATAAAAAAATGTTAACTGCACTTGCCGTATATTATTATTATCTTAAGTCGTGAACACAACTTTCAAAAAATTGTTGTTGAAAATTTTAGCTTCATTACGTGACCATAGGCCTCACTACAGCTATCGCAACGGCACCTGTTTCCATGGGAAACTAGATACTTTAGCTGGAGCCGTTACGAGTGTGCCCTTAGGCAAGGCATTTAAATTACACATCCCTCCTCTCTCTCCATCGTAACTTGATTCGCAATCGAGCTAAAATAAATTTGTATAAACTGAACACTATCGAGTCCTAATTCCTGATTGAAACGCATCGACACGATATCTGATATAACGCTACTTGTATGTAGATTTATGGTGTATATTCATGGTGTATATCCATTTCCCCGCAGATTTGGTGACCATTAAAATCGACATTTTCTTATAAATGTTGTACAGCCTTCAGAACTTTCCGATCATATCTGTGTTGATGACAAATCGATGTTAAGCGCATTCTCATGTCTGTGTATCAGATATGTGCATGTGATACGTCAGTCAGTCGCAAAACCGGATCTGCCAATATCTATCTATATAACCAATGTCTATATATGCCTGACCGCCTGCCTGACCGCCCGCCTGGCCGCCCCTGACCGCCAGTCCGTCTGCCTGGCAGCCCGACTGCCTGGCCGCCAGTCCGTCTGCCTATTTCATATTATATTTATTGTTGCGACTACAAACCCCTGTGGTTTAGGTAGACAATAATATATATATATTGTTCGATTCAGAATAGCATGCACACTTGTCAACATGGTGCCGTAAATTAAACAATATGAATAATATGTATAACAGCGTGACTGGTATAATGACCGACATCCTGATAGTTCCAGAGTCACGCTTACATAGCATCTTATTTAAGCTTACACGTGACAATTGTATTAATGAATGTAACAATGGTTGGTAACATTTTAATAGTATTGCTCTTTATGCGTTTATGTGTTGTTACCGTTACTAAATAAAAAATGAGTGTTGTGCAAAGACTACCATTAATATACGAGAACGCTCGTAATATTAGTTTATACAAATTTATTTTAGCTCGATTGCGACACAAAGTTCTTCCGACTTATATTAATCACTCTCGAGACCTCATTCCTGATGGAACCCATCGGCACGAGAGAGAGAGAAGAGGCAATGTGGAATTTAAATGCCCTGCCTAAGGGCACGCTCGTAACGGCTCCAGCGGGGCTCGGACTCCGGGCCGTTCGCACCTGACGCGAACGCACTACCACTGCGCTATCACGACTTCCATATAATATTCGTAATATTATTTACATGAAATGCTAATCAAATTAACACAAGTTGTGTTCTTTGCAATACGCCGGCGATTTAAACAAAATCCTATAAAAGTTACTTCCCTTGTTCATCATAGCGACGTGTTTGCATTGGAAACGAGAAACCGGAACTAAGCAGTATCCGTCATTTCATTAATACAGAATCAATTTGAAATTCTTCAAAAACCAGCCTCCCACATCCGTCGGCCCAACGTCCACCCGCCCTGAAGCACGCCTGCCTGCACCCTCGCCCGCGTTCATGTCCGTGGATCCATCTATCGATCTTTCCCTTTCGTCTCCTCTCTCCTCCCCTCCCCTCCCATTTCATCTCCTCTTCTTCCCTCTTCTCCCCGCTTCTCCTCTCTTTCCTCTCTCTTCTCTTCACTTCTCTCCCTCTCCCTCTCTCTTCTCTCTCTCTCTCTCTCTCTCTCTCTCTTTTTATATATATATATGCTATGAGGTCTCGATACATGCTCATGCACGATCATCACTGATCACCAAGTTATATGGTACAGCAGCGATCGGGTTTCAATGTTCTTGTTTGGTATTTATGAGGTAAAATTGAATCTGATGCTCAGCTGCATGACGCGTTTTGAATATCATTAATTTGTAAGTACTTTATATCACAAATGAGTACGCTGAATTATGCATCGTCTGCATGGAAGCGCGTACTTGGTTACATGGAGTGATGCATTATTACGGTTTGAAATAAACTAGAGTGATGCACACCATGCTGTGCTGTGAAACATGAATTTATATTCAATATAAAAATAGTCCGTACAAAACATTAATTTATATCCAAATAAAAATAGTCGACTACAAAACCCTGAAGTATTCACAAGCAACCTGATATGATCTGTAGTCCAGTGGTTAACACGTTGGACTGGTAATCCAGGCGTCGCAGGTTCGATCCCCCGTCTGACCCTAATACAATTAACAGGCTTTCAGATGGGACTTTAAATCGTCGCTACCGGTTGCCCATATGAGCGACGCCTCCTGAAGAGATTAGTCATTTTAGATTTTGGAGGATAATACAATGATACAGACAGAGACACATTCCAGTCTCCTCTGGTTCTTTTACGTGCACGGTGTAAAGCACCGACACGAGACCTCGGTTTAACGTCCCATCTGAATGACTGTTAATTTTACTAGGGTCAGACGGGGGATCGAACCTGCGATCGCTGGATTACCAGTCCAGTGTGCTACCACTGGACTACAGATCCGTCTGTTTGCATACAGTTTGCCTGGCTGGAAAGTGAAAAGTCGAAAATCGGGTCCCTCGCCATTTGTGTTGCCGACCAAACGTACCATTATTAAGCACGTGACATTGCATAATAGGTATCAAGTGAACAGCAGAAAATAGGTCAAACGGTCAGAATAAGGTCAGTTTTACTGGTCATTGTTTACATGTTTCATTGTGCTATTAATTTTATGTTTTAATTTGTTGAGAGCCTCGTGGTAGATTGGCTTAATTGTTCAAATGAGTTCTCTTGTTATACAAAGTCTTTATTATTATTATTATTATTATTATTATTATTATTATTTATACACAATAACAAGAAATTTAATTAGATTTTTTTAACATTATTTATTTTACAACAATTGCGAAGCAAGTCTCAACAACTATATTAATCAGTCTCGTTGGCGCGGATGAAAGCGTATATGTAATCATTCGTGTGGGAGGAAACCGGAGTACCCGGAGGAAACCGGAGTACCCGGAGAAAACCCACCAGTCCGATCTGGCGACCACCGTACCATCTCACATATTACCCGATCCGAGGATCGATCCCGGGTTGCATTGGTGAGAAGCGAGCGCGCTATCCACTGCGTTAATCGGACAGACTTGGGCAATAGCTTCCTCATCTACACAAATATACAAATAATAGCACTGGTCACATTATATAAATAAATCTTAAACAAGAATTGTGTACAAAATTTAACAAGTTGAATGACGCACGTCATTATATATTATATATACGCACGTCATTATATATTATATATACGCACGTCATTATATATATGCACGTCATTATATATTATATATACGCACGTCATTATATATACACACGTCATTATATATTATATATACGCACGTCATTATATATACACACGTCATTATATATTATATATATACGCACGTCATTATATATACACACGTCATTATATATTATATATACGCACGTCATTATATATACACACACGTCATTATATATTATATATACGCACGTCATTATATATACACACGTCATTATATATTATATATACGCACGTCATTATATATACACACGTCATTATATATTATATATACGCACGTCATTATATATTATATATACGCACGTCATTATATATACGCACGTCATTATATAGTATATATACGCACGTCATTATATATTATATATACGCACGTCATTATATATACCACGTCATTATATATATATATACGCACGTCATTATATATACGCACGTCATATATATAGCACGTCATTATATATTATATATACGCACGTCATTATATATTTATATACGCACGTCATTATATATGCACGTCATTATATATATATATACGCACGTCATTATATATACGCACTCAATACGCACGTCATTATATATTATATACGCACGTCATTATATTACCACTCATTATATATATGCACGTCATTATATATTTATATACGCACGTCATTATATATACGCACATCATTATATATATGCACGTCATTATATATTATATATACGCACGTCATTATATATACACACGTCATTATATATTATATATACGCACGTCATTATATATACGCACGTCATTATATATATGCACGTCATTATATATTATATATACGCACGTCATTATATATTATATATACGCACGTCATTATATATACGCACGTCATTATATATTATATATACGCACGTCATTATATATACGCACATCATTATATATACGCACGTCATTATATATTATATATACGCACGTCATTATATATACGCACATCATTATATTATGCACGTCATTATATATTATATATACGCACGTCATTATATATCATCATATATAGCACGTCATTATATATTATATATACGCACGTCATTATATATACGCACGTCATTATATAACGACATCATTATATATACACACGTCATTATATAGTATATATACGCACGTCATTATATATATGCACGTCATTATACATACACACGTCATTATATATTATATATACGCACATCATTATATATATGCACGTCATTATATATACGCACATCATTATATATATGCACGTCATTATATATACGCACGTCATTATATATATGCACGTCATTATATATTATATATACGCACATCATTATATATACACACGTCATTATATAGTATATATACGCACGTCATTATATATATGCACGTCAT
>CM026393.1:54528022-54697469 GCA_014843695.1 Archivesica marissinica | reverse complement strand
GGTAGCAATGCTGCTACACATTCTAACATTATAATTTGTATGCTTATGTTCATTTTATAAACAGTGTTTGTTGGCGATAAAACAAACTCGAAACAGAAAGTAGGACTTTCCGAGTCGATTGGTCACGCACTTGTTTACAACCGGAACGCATCGTCCGCACTTGTTTACATTCGGAATGCATCGTCCCAATTTGTCCCACGTTGTCTTTTTTAATTAAATTACTTGATATGTTGATTCATACTCTGTTAGCTAAGTCTTTTAGGGAAATTTCTACATCCCCGCGAGGGGTTCAACATTAGAGGAAGGTAGATAGATAGTCTTTCATGTTCAAAATGTATACGTTGTTTTCTATATCCTCTGTTGTTTCACGCATGCGCGCTGTGCGTGTTTACAGTTCGTGTGTTGATAAACAAATTCGCGTATACGACGGTTTAAATTTATTTGGAAATTTATCGTTTCTGAGCGATTATTTCGATTTTTATAAACACACACATATTAGTATTTATATTGACTCTACACTACATTCGCATCTTGGATATATCAAACTACACTCCATATCTTAGTTAAAATTACTTAAACAAATAATGTACAATTTGTCTTATTTCCGACACGTTTGATTCTGTATTGATATACCTGCCATGTATCACGGTGGTTTATGTACTGTCTATATATTTGTTATGTTATTAATATCTCAAGTTCTTGCAAATCTGCTTCCTGAGAATATGAAAATAAACTGAAAACTGAAACTGAATTATGCAGAGGTCTAACTTAATTGAAGAAGTAATATACTAGAGACTGATAGTACTCGGAGTGATGCAAACTCCCACATTGACAGTGTATGTGGACAAGATGACTGAACAGTTGTTGATATGCATTTTGATGGAACTTTGTGGATTATTAGAGGGTTGGTCCACGGGGGGAAGTGATTCGATTTTGGGAGGAAATCGGACACGTTCTGTGGTCAGTGCTGTCAGGGCGGTCAGGGTTTGTCAGGGCGCAGGGTTTGTCAGGGCGGCCATGGGTGGTCACGGCGGCCAAGGTCACCAGGGCGGTCAGGGGTTGTCAGGACGCAGGGTTTGTCAGAGCGGTCATGGGTGGTCAGGGCGACCAATGTGGTCAGCGCTGTCAATGAAGTATCTACGCCCGTTGATTTCTATATATATGGTAAATTGGACATTTCGCTGACTGTCCTGAAAGTTTCATCCATTAACAACATTTGAGTTATGATGTCCACATGATCATCCACACCTTAAACTCCGTTCTACATTCTCTCAAGTCCCTCTGCTACAGCACCGCTCGAAGGGTCGATAGTCACCCTAAACTCCGTTCTACATTCTCACAAGTCCCTCTGCTACAACACCACTCGAAGGGTCGATAGTCACTCTAAACTCCGTTCTACATTCTCACCAGTCCCTCTGCTACAACACCGCTCGAAGGGTCGATAGTCACACTAAACTCCGTTCTACATTCTCACAAGTCCCTCTGCTACAACACCACTAGAAGGGTCGATAGTCACTCTAAACTCCGTTCTACATTCTCACAAGTCCCTCTGCTACAGCACCGCTCAAAGGGTCGATAGTCACTCTAAACTCCGTTCTACATTCTCACAAGTCCCTCTGCTACAGCACCGCTCAAAGGGTCGATAGTCACTCTAAACTCCGTTCTACATTCTCACAAGTCCCTCTGCTACAACACCACTCGAAGGGTCGATAGTCACCCTAAACTCCGTTCTACAGTCTCACAAGTCCCTCTGCTACAACACCACTAGAAGGGTCGATAGTCACTCTAAACTCCGTTCTACATTCTCACAAGTCCCTCTGCTACAGCACCACTCGAAGGGTCGATAGTCACTCTAAACTCCGTTCTACATTCTCACAAGTCCTTCTGCTACAGCACCGCTCGAAGGGTCGATAGTCACTCTAAACTCCGTTCTACATTCTCACAAGTCCCTCTGCTACAACACCACTCGAAGGGTCGATACCCACATTAAACTCCATTTTACATTCTCACTAGTTCCACATGCTACAACACCGCCCGACCAAGGGTCCATCACTACATTAAACTCCATTTTACATTCTCACTAGTTCCACATGCTACAACACCGCCCGACCAAGGGTCCATCACTACATTAAACTCCATTTTACATTGGCGCTAGTTCCACATGCTACAACACCGCCCGACAAGGGTCCATCCTACATTAAACCCCATTTTTACATTCTCACTAGTTCCACTTGCTACAACACCCGCCCGACCAAGGTCCATCACTACATTAAACCCCATTTTACATTGGCGCTAGTTCCACATGCTACAACACCCCCGACCAAGGGTCCATCACTACATTAACAACCCCATTTTACATTGCGCTAGTTCCACATGCTACAACACCGCCCGACCAGGTCCATCCCTACATTAATCCCCATTTTACATTGGCGCTAGTTCCACATGCTACAACACCGCCCGACCAAGGGTCCATCCCTACATTAAACCCCATTTTACATTGGCACTAGTTCCACATGCTACAACACCGCCCGACCAAGGGTCCATCCCTACATTAAACCCCATTTTACATTGGCACTAGTTCCACATGCTACAACACCGCCCGACCAAGGGTCCATCCCTACATTAATCCCCATTTTACATTGGCACTAGTTCCTCATGCTACAACACCACTCGATGGGTCGATAGTCACCTTAAACTCAATTTTACATTCTCATAAGTCCATCATGCCAAAAGACAGACAGGAAGGGTCGATCCCTACCGGAACTCAATTTGATATTCTCACAAATTCCCTATGATGAAACACCACTCGAAAGGTCGATTCCTACCATAAGGTCCATTTTACATACTCACAGCTTCCTCATGCTACAACACAACTCGAAAGGTCGATTCCTACCATAAAATCCATTTTACATACTCACAGCTTCCTCATGCTACAACACCACTCGAAAGGTCGATTCCTACCATAAGATCCATTTTACATACTCACAGCTTCCTCATGCTACAACACCACTCGAAAGGTCGATTCCTACCATAAGATCCATTTTACATACTCACAGCTTCCTCATGCTACAACACAACTCGAAGGGCCGATCCCTACCGTAAAATCCATTTTACATTCTCACAGCTTCCTCGTGCTACAACACAACTCGACAGGTCGATTCCTACCATAAGATCCATTTTACATTCTCACAGCTTCCTCATGCTACGACACCACTCGAAAGGTCGATTCCTACCATAAGATCCATTTTACATTCTCACAGCTTCCTCGTGCTACAATACCACTCGAAAGGTCGATTCCTACCATAAGATCCATTTTACATACTCACAGCTTCCTCATGCTACAACACAGATCGAAAGGTCGATTCCTACCATAAGATCCATTTTACATACTCACAGCTTCCTCATGCTACAACACAACTCGAAAGGTCGATTCCTACCATAAGATCCATTTTACATACTCACAGCTTCCTCATGCTACAACACAAATCGAAAGGTCGATTCCTACCATAAGATCCATTTTACATTCTCACAGCTTCCTCATGCTACAATACCACTCGAAGGGCCGATCCCTACCGTAAAATCCATTTTACATTCTCACAGCTTCCTCATGCTACAACACAACTCGAAAGGTCGATTCCTACCATAAGATCCATTTTACATACTCACAGCTTCCTCATGCTACAACACAACTCGAAAGGTTGATTCCTACCATAAGATCCATTTTACATTATCACAGCTTCCTCATGCTACAACACAACTCGAAAGGCCGATCCCTACCATAAGATCCATTATACATGCTCACAGCTTCCTCGTGCTACAACACCACTCGAAGGGCCGATCCCTACCGTAAAATCCATTTTACATTCTCACAGCTTCCTCGTGCTACAACACCACTCGAAGAGTCGATTCCTACCGTAAGATCTATTTTACAGTCTCACAAGGTACTCATGCTGTAGCACATCGCTCGAACGGTCGATCTCTAACTTAAACTCCATTTTACACAATCACCTGTCCCTCTTCTTACAACACCACTCGACGGGTCTTGGCCTAGCGTAAAGTCCATCTTACACTCTCCATGTGTCCTAGCATTACAAGGCCGCTCGAAAGATAGATTACATTTTACATTCTCACAATTCCCCCAATGTTACAACACCGCTCGAATGGCCTATCCCTACATTAAACTCCAGTGTACACTCTACAGCATTGCTGGAACGGTTGATCCCTACAACAGACTCCAATTTGCATTCTCATTAGTTCCCCATTGGTCGAATGCTCGATCGCTACCTTAACCCTTTCAACACCACAGACCTCTAAATTGGCTTACAAAAAAGTGTAGATCCAGATGAGCCGGCTCGTGACGAGCCGTCTCATCAGGATCTGCACGTTTTTCAAGTAATATAACTATTTTTAGAAATTTATTTTACCCATTTTGATAAATGAACTGATCCAAATGTAATTTTGTTATTAATGTATTGGTCTAAAAATATCATGGACCAGTCCATGTCAGTTACTTGGTGTTGAAAGGGTTAAGCTGTAGTTTACACTCTAACAAGCTGCACGTATTACAACACTACTTGAAGGATCGACCCCTACCTAGAACCCTAGAATGTTACAATCTCCAAAGTCCCTAATGTTGAATTATTCATATTTTTCAGATCCAAGATGGCAGATGTACATATACAATCAATTATTCGCGTGGTTGTGTGGCTGGGACTGATTTCTATAAAATGTACACACATAGGTAAATATGTAATCTTAAGTTCATGCCCCAATCATTAATGACACAGTGGCATTTAGTGCTAATATTTCTACAATCTAGGTACGGGTTTACCAGACGTATAAAAAAGCAAACAGTTGAATATATCGCATGACCTGTATCCCCATAGACATTTTTAATTGAGATTCTTGCAAACAGGAACCATTATTTGTTCTGTCGGACGATGATAAATGTTGTGGTACAGACGGATCTGTAGTACAGTGGTAACACACTGGACTGGTAATCCAGGGATCGCAGGTTCGATCCCCCGCCTGACCATAATAAAATTAACAGTCTTTCAGATGGGACTTTAAACCGAGGTCTCGTGTCGGTGCTGTATGGTGTCGCTCATATGGGCAACCGGTAGCGACGATAAATAAACGTAAACAAATGTTGGGGGTGATGTTAGGTAGTCGTGAACGGTATTCACTGCTCTGTCACACAGAACCAAGTCTTTGTAGATGGAAAAATCCCCACAAACATCGTATATTGTGAATATATGTGATTATTACGTGGCTTGTACCGCCTATAGATAACATGTACGAGACATGTGTACACAAAATATACATAAAAAAGAACATAAAACGTCACAATAAATTATATAAATTAACAAACTAGGACATACTGTTGTATGGACCGATCACTTCTCACAGTTAATATCAATTACACGATATCACCGCTTGGACTTGTTCACGACATTCAATTTTAGTTATAATAAATATTACTTGAAATCTGAGTAATTTATAATTGATAACTGGAAATTTAAAAAATGAATAACAAAACAAAACAGTATCATTATTTAAGATCACATATTACAAACATAACATTTTGTAATAACATGTGAACAAATAATAATGTCAAAATAACGTGCATTTCACCCCTTATTTTCCCGTGGATGTTTTAAAACAAATAATTGACAAATTAAAAAATCCGTCATTTAGTTAATTAAACGTGTATGACATTCTGGTACGGACCGTTTACTATTGCTGGCAAAACTTGTGACCCAAACCTTTTGTTTTATTCACTTACATGTAGAACCAGTATATAACATAACATGTATTTTATTAGGCATTAGTGTTTGAAATTGTTTTTGGTCCAATGAGATGGCAGCATTTTTAAAACTTTGAACGAATTTATGTTAGTAAATCAGCTTTAAAACACTAAGCAGGTTAACGTTTATTAGTACGTATTTACAACATTAAGTGATTTACAGACGTTATTGTCCCTGACCAATTTAATTTTGTAAATATGTACTAATAAACTTTAACCTATACTTAAATGGTACAAAAACACATCTATAGCAAACAAAATTAACATAATGTGAAAAGTGCAAAGACAATTTACAGAGACAGAGAATAATATTGTGTTCTCCCTTATTTTCTATTGTAAATAAAACTACATAATGGTCTTTAAAGCAAAAACTATTCATATTTCATATACATTAATGCATTGTTCGTTCTCTTTCTTTAAAAGCGAAAGGGAAATATGTTGATAGATTATGAATTAATGTTGGGTTTCTAGAGCTCATTAGATTATCGAATGTTTCGGCCAATGACAAAAATATGGCTTAACATGTTTTACGTAAATTATAGTATTTTGGTCAGACCAGTAGGAAGTGAAATTCATTTTCGGTTACATTCATAGTACATTGCAAACATTTCCGATCTTCTCTGTATGTATTGTATCCATAGCTTTTGCATTATACATGAGTCCGCCTCCGTGGTCGAGTGGTTAAGGTCGCTGACTTGTATACCACTGTAACCTATCATCACTGATGGTCACGGGTTCGAGCCCCGCTCAGGCCGTGTCTCATTTATATTGCCTCCGTGGTCGAGTGGTTAAGGTCGCTGACTTGTATACCACTGTAACCTATCATCACTGTGGTCACGGGTTCGAGCCCCGCTCAGGCCGTGTCTCATTATATGAGAAAGTTGGCAGTTTCTTACGGAGGTTGGTGCACCCAAGTACTGGTTAACCGCTGGAGCCTGCCCAGGAAAGGTATTGTTAGGTAAACTGCCCGCCGGCGATATAGCCCGAAATGGTGCTGATGCAGGCGTAAAACCCGAAATATAACATAAAAAAAATATAAGCATTATACATGTAATTGATAAATGTAATAACATATGATTGATACAAACACAACTCTATGGGGCGGCATGATTTAACATTTCAAAGACATCGGCATATTTTATTATATTCCTGTTAGGCTCATGAGACCATAAATAAATATCATATTCAGATAGCGAACAGTGCAAACACAGTCCATAAGTTATATACAAATCAATGTGAGCTCCCACAAACAGCCGTGTATATTTCTATGTGTATTTACATGTACTATTTATCTGATCTGCGTTTTATAATTAGAGCAAACACATTTCTTTATTTCTTACATGAAGAAGGTCAAACGACGCAACAAAATTGGAAGTCATGATAACGCATCGCAGATGCGCGTTCGCGTCAGGTGCGAAATGTCCGGAGTTCTAGCCCCACTGGAGCCGTTACGATTGTGCCCTTATGCAAGGCATTTAAAGTCCACGTTGCCTCGTCTCTCTCCCTCGTGGCGATGGATTCCATAAGGAATGATGTCTCGAGAGTGATTAATATAAGTTGAAAGAAATTGTTTCGCAATCGAGCTCAAATAAATGTGTATAAACTAAACGACGTAACAAAACACAGAAACAAGCAAAGACATTAGAAGTTGTAACATATATTAAAAATTGTCAATTAATATCAAAATGGACTGGTAATCCAGGGATCGCAGGTTCGATCCCCCGTCTGACCCTAATAAAATCAACAGTCTTTCAGATGGGACGTTAAACCGAGGTCTCGTGTCGGTGCTTTACACCGTGCACGTAAAAGAACCAGAGGAGATTCTGGAATGGGTCTCTGTCTGTATCATGCACTATCCTCCAAAAGTCTAAAATAACGAATCTCTTCAGGAGGAGTCGCTCATATGGGCAACCGGTAGCGACGATAAATAAACGTAAAAACACACACAGATCAAAATGTAATTGTGCCCACATTTGTTTTATCTCTTTCAGCGCCGAATAAATTCAGAGCATGTGCAAACAACATAGATCCAGATCAACCGCGGCGTAACGCCGCGTCTGATCATGATCTATGTTATTTGCTATTCGGACAGGTGCTTTAGCTCCACTGTCTGAAGAGCAATCAGCAAATAGCTTGATCAGATGGCACGTTTTGTTCTGTCTGATCGTGTTCTTTCCTTTTTTGCAAAGTCGCTTTAATGCGACATTGGCTGTGAAAGAGTTAATTATTGCAAAGTTGTAGAGCATGACCGATCAGCAACCCCTTCAAAGCAGCAGGATAACACTATGAATAATATGACAATACAATTTCATTAAATTATTTATGAAATGTAAAATCAATGAAACTGTATTGCAACGCTGCTGTTTAATCGTTTCTGCGCTAATTATCTTTACATCAAAGAAACAATACATGTACAAACAAAAAACATACAAACCATACAAACTATAAAGCCTACACGAACCACTCTAGTCTTTGCTAATTTTAACCTTAATTAAGATCAGTAAGCTGGGGTACATTAAATGTTTTGTTTGCGGTTGGTTATGTGGAAACATTTCCCATGGTTCTGTCATCGATTGCATTAATAAAGTCTGTTCTCGTGTTCTCTAATATATCCACTAGAGTGCACACCTCTCATAAAACTGACATCAATGTATCTAATCTACGACATTGCATTTTGTATTCGCTTTCATTTTGTTGATTGGAAAATAAACATTTATTTGGTGATGGTAATTAGGCACACTATGTGTTATAGAACAACAGCAATATCAGCAACTACTTATATTAAAGTCAGGTCACATATTATAGTCTTTCAGATGGGACGTTAAACCGAGGTCTCGTGTCGGTGCTTTACACCGTGCACGTAAAAGAACCAGAGGAGACTGGAATGTGTCTCTGTCTGTATCATTGTATTAACGTAAAAACACATATTATAGTAACACAATGACTTTCAGTTTTAGAATGTGGGTAATATACAATATTTGGGGACAGCAATAGCTGCAAAAACATTTAAATCAATACATATAGATATATGCCATATGTATTACACAGGACATCATATTATATTATATATACAGACGGATCTGTAGTCCAGTGGTAGCACACTGGACTGGTAATCCAGGGATCACAGGTTCGATCCCCCGTCTGACCCTAATAAAATTTAACATACTTTCAGATGAGACTTTAAACCGAGGCCCCGTGTCGGTGCTTTACACCGTGCACGTAAAAGAAACAGAGGAGATTCTGGAATGGGTCTCTGTCTGTATCATGCACTATCCTCCAAAATCTAAAATAACTAATCTCTTCAGGAGGCGTCGCTCATAAGGGCAACCGGTAGTGACGATAAATAAACGTAAAACACAAACTCATTTTATATTGCATTCAGCAGTTTCAAAGAATCGTGGGAGGGTAATTGTTTTTGAGGGCAACACGTAGAATAGTAATGTTTCTATGTTAAAGCAGCATTACATCGTAATAAAGGATGATTTGGGTAAAATATAAATACTAATGTGTGTGTGTTTACAAAAATCGAAATAGTCGCTCAGAAACGATACAATTCCAATAAATTTAAACCGTCGTATACGCGAATTTGTTTATCAACACACGAAAAGTAAACACACACAGCGCGCATGCGTGAAACAACAGAGGATGTAGAAAACAACGTATATATTTTGAACATGAAAGACTATCTATCTTCCTCTGATGTCGATCCCCTCGCGGGGATGTAGAAATGTCCATAAAAGACTTAGCTAACAGAGGTATGAATCAAGATATCAAGTAATTTAATTAAAAATGACAACGTGGGACAAATGGGGACGATGCATTCAGAATAAGAACAGTTACTCAGAGTTTTCTTCTAAAAACATACCCCCCCCGCCTAGTACGTAACGCGATTCCAATGTCTGATATAAAATGTGTTTCTATATGTATGACTTCATTGAATGGTGCCTTAATGAACAAGCATACAACAAGCTGACAAGATGTAGTGAAGACGATGTTCCTAAGATCAACCTGAAAACAATTGCCATATGTCATAATATGATTTCACAGAGTCAGCGCATGTACACATCAATTACACTAGACTTAGCCTTACAAGTGCACCACGAATTTGGAAACAAGAATATGATCGACTTACTTAATTCACTGGGTCATTGTGTCTCCTACGACGAAGTTCGGCGCTTCCTCACATCTGTGGCTATTGATGAGGAAAATGTCAAAGATGGCGTATACATACCCAAGAGACTCCAGCACCTAGGGTCCATTGATGGTTTGCCAGTGGTAGATGCTGCGATCGATAATTTTGACCAAAACGAAGCTACTCTGGATGGAAAGTCAACCACTCATGCCATGGCAGCCGTGCTGTTCCATAGAGGAATCCCCCAACTTGATGACAAGTTCATTCCCAGGTTGCCAATGAAGTCGCTATCAGCAGCTGATAAAG
Source organism: Archivesica marissinica (assembly GCA_014843695.1). Classification (NCBI taxonomy): domain Eukaryota; kingdom Metazoa; phylum Mollusca; class Bivalvia; order Venerida; family Vesicomyidae; genus Archivesica; species Archivesica marissinica. Next base: position 54,687,225 of record CM026393.1, on the reverse strand, counting down.
TATGTCCAGGATTTGACGATCTCCAGAGGTATATAGCTAAGTCATTGAAACAAAACTGTGGAAATGTTGTAGTCTTTGCTGCCACTTTATCATTATATTTTGGTAATTACAGCATATACCTGGTAAAACAATTGGTAAGAAATTTATGATACCTACGGTTGTGGTCATATGATTGTTGGTGGCTGGTCTAACATTATAATGCATGCATATAGAATAGCATCGATAACATAGACAGTAAAATGGTAGTATAATACTATTCACAAGTTACCACGAATGTGCATGCATGTCCAAATATATATTTAGTTCTGACATGTATTACTTTAAGGTACAACAAACCTGCCAAACGACCAGAACCTCCTCCTGTGAGCGATTCAGCAATGATGAATATTGACATAGACCATCCAGAATTCAAGACAGCCGAATCTAGAGATTTAGCATGGAAAGTGTCCCGTAAAACCATTGATGATCATCAGGCTATCCCATCGTGGTCGGCATCTAATGCATTCTTGTCTGAGCGGAATCTGCCAGTCGCGACTACATGCTACCTGCCCTTCATTCGTGCTCCACCAACGGATCTTACCACCATCTATACCATCCTACTTAGATTAGTCCAGATAGCCGACAAACTTAAGCAGCCTCACATCCTAGTCACAGCAGATTGCGCCATCTACAGCAAGGCACAACAAATAATGTGGAACAAGCCTCCACGTTTGGACGGAAAGATAACAATGAGGCTAGGTGGTATGCACTTAACCATGGCTTATGTAGCGAGCATCTGGAAACTCTATGGTGACGGGGGTCTCCTCTCCATGCTGGTCGACTCGGACGTCTATGCGTCAGCAACTGCAAGACTTATGCTCGAAGGGAAGCATGTGTCCAGAGGAAATAGGAGCATGAAACTGGTGCTAGAGGCCTTGTATCGGTTGTATCAGGAAGCATTTTTGGCATGGCTACAACAACAGGTTCAGACAGATCTTCGACAAGATGACATGGATAAGCTTGTGAGCGATATCCAACAGGCTTTCAAATCAGGAGACAACGAATCAGCTCGAAAACTAACCGAACAGCTAGAGTCCGAACACATCACAACCTTACAAGCGCTACATCAGGAGTTCACAGCCGCTGGACGAACACAATCAGATACCTTTGCTTACTGGGACACATTCATGCAGGGAGTGGGAACTTTGTTGCGACTTCTGAGATCAGAGCGGGATGGTTTATTCGAGCTGCATCTCATCGCTGTCTGTGAGGCCATCCCCTGGTGTCGAGCTGCCGACAGAGGCAACTATGTCCGATATTTGCCTGGATATCTGAATGATATGATAAGCCTCAAGCAGAAACAACCAAAATCTTACCAATACCGGCAAGAAGGTGGATTCGTAGTCCGGAGGTCGTCCAGACGGTTCAATGCAGATGCCAGTGACCAAGCACTTGAACAGACAATAAACCGTGAGGGGAAGAGCAAGGGAGGTGTCATCGGATTTACCTTGCGGAAGGGCGCTCTCACACGCTGGATGGTGACTCACACATCACTGCGGAGTACACAGATGCCTTCAAGGAACTGTGCCATAGTAACAAACAAACACACACGAGAAACCACACTGAGCATGGCAAGACTAGGATGGCAAGGGATGAACAGGACGTCATAAAGATAAAGGAATATGTTTCAGGCTTACATAATCCCTTCGACCTTGATACTGTGCCCGATGAACTCGTCAATATCACCACTGGACAGGTCGCATCACAGGAAGTTGCCAATGGACTGATAAATTGTCTGGAAGTTGCACAGAAACGGAACACTACCTTTGTGGAGAAGCGGCTCATGGTTGACAGGACACTCAGTTTCTGGGAGACAGACACACGGACGAAGACTCCAACATTTGCCAACATGTCCAAATCTTTGACATCCAAGAAAACAGACAATATCATGGTAGATTCTGAAGTCTTATTCCGAAGGCTGCTGGCTGTGTCGAAGCAGAGGGATGTCAGCTTAGAAAAGGTTCTGACACACGAGCTAGCACCTGTACCACCTTCTCTGTTCAACGATGATGGCACGATGCGCAAGACGACCAAGGCTGATTTAGCCAAGAAGTTAGAATCGAATTGCGATGAAATACAGGTGTTGGAAGAGACAGATGATCGTCACACTGCATACATCATTGATGGGATGGCACTACTTCAAGCAATGGATGAATCCAAGTTTGACACATTCGATGATTTGGGACTTGTCGTAATGCAGAGAATTCAGTCACTGCTAGCTGGTAACTTAGGTGTGATATCAGTAACTCTGGTCTTTGATCGATATGATTCGGAGATATCCATCAAGCAGCTGGAACGAGACCGTCGTACAGGTAGAGAAACAGGCCCTACGTATGTCATCAATGGTCGACGTAGGGTTCCAAACTACCGAAAATTTATGACAAATGCCACAAACAAATCAGCACTGGCAGAGTTTGTCTGTGTATATTTGACACAAACCGCTCCACAGCTCCTCAAGGAACACCAATCAATCACACTGGCAGGAGGTTTTGAAGATGGTCAGCTTGTGAAAGTTATTCAGCGCACAGAGGTACAAGAAAAACCTGAACTGTTCAGCACACACGAGGAGGCCGACACACTAATCCTGCTACATGCCATCAATCTTGCTCAATCACACTCAAGAATCATTGTCCGTTGCGATGATACTGATGTATTAGTCCTTCTAATATACTACTGTGGCAAGGGTGTGTTTGGAGACTGCAAAGTTTACATGAATGCTGGTCATTGCAGCAAAGCAACAAACCGCCAGAGGTTCATTCCTGTCAACACCATAACTGATCAAATTGGAGAAGATGTTTCACTCTGCTTACCAGCGTCACATGCTATTAGTGGATGCGATACAACATCTTCCCTCTTCAAAATAGGTAAGCGCACTGCCTATAGCAAGCTCTTGTTGAATATTGGAGACTTGCTGCCACTGGCACAGTTAGGCCAATCCAGTGACATAACTAATGAACTCCCCACAGCCACGAAGTATGCATTGCTTCTGTATGGATCGAAGAGCAACTCGTGCAAGTCTCTGGATCAGCTACGCTATGATTATGCGTGTAAAAGTGACAAGGTTGCATCACTTTACCCGCCAACTGATGATGCTTTTCAACAGCATATCAGACGTGTGAATTACCAGGTGGCGATTTGGATTCACAGTCATGAAGCAAAGCCAGTTCTTTGGAGACCTGATGGCAATGGATGGCAGCTAAGGGACAACAAACTCGAACCTGTCATGTTCGAAAAAGATGCGGCCCCCAAAGAGGTTCGAGACCTGACACATCTCTATTGCACCGATGAGAACTGCTCACAAACTAGAGCCTGTCACTGTCTGACCGTGGGACTGAGATGCACGGAGTTATATTCCTGTGTTGGTGATTGCCAAAACACAGATAATGCTCTTGTGCTAAGTGACAGCAGTAATGACGACAGTGATTGACTGATTACATGAACATCAATCATTTGGATTAAATTACCACTGCTGTATCAATAACTTCCAATTCAATAAATATGTATATCATTTACATGTGCGTGTATTTCTGGGGTAGTCATAAATGCTAGTTCACCATATTGTGAATGTGCTGATATATGTATCTAAATATAACAAAAGTATATTGCCAATGCAGCATGGTGTAAACTAATGAAAACATGATATTTCGTGGAATACGCGAATTTAAGGTATTTTGGATATTTCGGTAAAGTGTAATGTTTTTGATAATACAATTCTCAGCAGGAGCTACATTACACTTTGGAACCTTCTATTGAATACATATATGTACAGGATACATTTAGGTATAATATTTATCAACATGGAGCTGGTATGTGTAAAGTTATGTAGTCATTAAGGTCGGTAATTCAGTGAATCTGTAGTCGATTTTCAGCAATAAATTGCATTATTTTGGCTTTTATGCCAAGTATGAGATATATTTTCTGATTAAATGCAATTGTAGTGAGTGTGTATTGTCATCCTGCACATTTTGATACATAATTTGTGCATATAGCTTGAATATTAACTGATATACTTGGAAAAAACATATATCATCAAATTTATTCTCGGAGTCCTCATCTACACATATATAAATGAGATTTTCATAATGACCTACAATGATCTCAGATTCACAACCATCCTTTTCCTACTCCTCAGACCACCCTCTTCAAGAAAAAATAGGTTGTGTCTTGTTCTACCATGGGGAGGGGTTGCACCCATTTTTAAGCCCCTTTTGAGATATTGCCACTACACTAATATTGTTCTATTATAAACGATCGATTAACAAAATGGGCAGAAGATAATAACAAGATATCTGATGAGCAGAATGTGTAGTACTGTTGACCATATTGGGTCTTTTACTGGTCTAATAGACTCCGGAAAGAAACTAAATGTATTCACATGCTGTGCTTTGATTGACTTCCGGAAGGCATACGATAGTATTGAACTATTATTATTAAATCTAAAGTTTCGTATAATTGGAAAGTTGTTACGGTCTGTAAAATCAATCTACTCATACGTTGCTTCTGGTGTCCGTGTCAATAGCTACCATACTGATTGGTTTGAAGCTAAATATGATATGGCCTCCGTCAAGGGTGCATACTTTCTCCGCTGCTATTTAATCTGTATATTAATGACTGCAATTTATATAATGTCTGTGGGCAATGGTGTTCTCTGTAATGATGAAACTGTCTCTATTGTATTATACGCTGATGATTTAGTATTGCTATCTGAAACAAAGCAAGATTTACAATGCATTAAATGATTGGTGTAACATACATGATATGACAGTTAATATTGATAAGAGTAATGTTGTACATTTTAGAAGACCATCTGTGCCTGAGACAAATGTTATGCCTAAAGGTGGAGATAACACTTTAAAACTAGTTGATAAGCGCACCTACATCGGAAATGTTATTAACTGAATATCTTGATTACGAGTTAACAGCTAAAAATGTAACAAAAAGTGCAAGCCGTGCGCTCGGTCTATTAATTGCAAAATGTAAATTGGCCGGTGGTCTACCATACAATGTTTTTACTAGGCTGTACAATTCTATGGTATGGCCTGTGGTTAGTTATAGTGCATGTATTGGGGGGGGGGTGAAACAATATCCTTGTATAATTGCTGTACAAAATAGAGCCATGCGCTTTTACTTAGATGTGGCTAAATATGTACCAAACGATGCGTTCATAGGATAGATGGGATGGGAACCGACATATGTACGTCAATGGCTTAGTGTGTGTCACCAATATACTAGGTGTTCTCATACAAATATCACAAGGTTAAACAAACGTATTGCATTGTGGGCTATATCGGACCCCATCATCGCTCCTTGATAGATAGTGTTAAAACTACATATATGTGTGTTTTCCGTTTATTTATCGTCGCTAACGGTTGCCCATATGAGCGACGCCTCCTGAAGAGATTAGTCATTTTAGATTTTTAGAGGATAGTGCAATGATACAGATAGACCAATTCCAGAGTCCCCTCTGGTTCTTTTACGTGCACGGTGTACAACACCGACACGAGACCTCGATTTAAAGTCCCATCTGAAAGACTATTAATGTTATTAGGGTCAGACGGGAGATCGAACCTGCGATCCCTGGATTACCAGTCCAGCGTGTTACCACTGGACTACAGATCCGTCTGTATCTGCATTTATACGCCCAAATAACGGGTGTAACAGGCCCATCTCGTAGCAGCAGAAATAAACTTAGCATATAATGTATAAATGCAGATTTGAGACAGAACACTATTTTTTGTATAAACATATTTTATTGCTTTCAAATAGCATGCATATACACAGACTACCTTGGATGTTATAAAACTTTTCTCCAATCTCAAAACTCAGTCTCAATTGTCTGATTGGTTCACCCGACAGTACCACTCAGAAACAACCAATCAGATCACTTGGGCTTGAGTTTGAGATCTGAGAAATGTTTTATATCCTCGGGGCCTGCACAATAGTTGTACAACAAATGAAATGTAACGAATATTATATGAGCTAAAAGAAGACAGTACAACGATTAGAGAGAGAGTTGAGTCCAGTCTGCTACCAAAGGTCGCCAGACTGGGACTCGACTGTATATATGCTTACTATTGTAAGATTATACTACTATTAAGACATAGTGCGGCATTTGCCAAATTTAGTTGTGGGACAGGACGATATGAAAACATTGCTTTTGCAGATCGGACAGGTAACTACTGTGATACTGTAGAAACAGAAACACATGTTTTATTTGAATGTCGGTTATATGAGGATATTAGACAAGATCTGTTCTCAAAAACAAACAGTATAGACAGTAATTTCTCTAACCTTTCTATAAATAACCAATTGCTATTTTTATTCTCCAACATGTGACAATATGACAAGTGCCAAAACCTGTTTTAATATTTTGCAAAAGCGTTCATTTTAACTCTGTAATCAATACACTATAATTCTTATAAATATATCAGAATTGTGTTTTAGGGTTAATGCATTTTTTATCTGCATGTAGTATACATACGTTTATATCAACTAAATAGCCGCTGCTAATCAGTTCGGATTGCTTAACCATTCTTTTTTATCTTTGCACACTAGGGCCTTACAGTTTAATCATATTTTATTGCTATATACATGTACATAATAAATTCAAAGACATATATAATAAGAGCAAAAGCAAATGGGTTGGGCCACAAGTTCTGAACAACATTAGTAATTGGCCCTTCCCATGAGAGTATGTTGAACTTAGTGCAATACTGGCGAATATGTAACTTATGACATGCATATTTGAAGTATAATGAGATATTATTTATCAAATCGAAAGGCAATTGAAACAGTGTTTGAATGATAAAAATTAAAAAAAACTCAACTTTTACTAACGCTGTTGCTAGGTTCTGTTCCCCAGGTGAGAGATCCCCATGGTGCGCTAGGGCCTATATTAAGTGTTCAGTATTTTATTCTGGCGACATTTGTGCTCTCATAAACATGTTGCTATCGAACAGCAGCGAATGATCGACTGATAAAAATTAATCTACCTGTGTCTATAAATGGCCAGCTATAGTATTTAGCTAGACTGTTATGAAAACCAGTACAGCACAAACGGTATGCACGGAATATTATGACAGAGAAAGAGAAAATGTGGTAGTAATTTGCATTAGAGCAAGCTATGGAAATGTTGTTGCGAGTATTGATATACGGCCATGGCGCCGTGCATGCTATAAATAGATAGATATGCTATCAATAACATGTTTACATGGTGCGTTGTGAGAGATGTACTGATATTTAAAAAAAATAAAATTGTTTGGCAATATTAAACTGAGACATTTGCATATTCCATGAACTTACTTCGTTAATAATCGGATTTCCGAAGTAAAATATGAGCTTTAGATTATGGTACACTTACTTACTGACTTGATTCAAATATTAACGGTAAAAACCTAACGTATCATTGTCCTGGTCGTAGTTCACGGAAACTTACGAAGGCTTTGGCGGAGATTAATGAGTCTCAGTTTAATGTTGCCAAGTAATACTAAACATCAGAATAGTGTTCCATAATTTACAAACCTGTGTGTTTCACTTTCTCATTCATTAATATGAATAGAACAGAATATACATTTTATTTTAGGCTGTCCGATTAGCGCAGTGGTTAGTGCGCTCGCTTCTCACAAATGCGACCCGGGTTTGATCCTCGAACCGGGTAGTATGTGAGATGGTACGGTGGTCGCCATATCGGACAGATGGGGTTTCTCTGGGTACTCCGGTTTCCTCCCACACGAATAACCACATTTACGCGTTCATCCTAGCCAACGAGAGTGATTAATATAAGTTGTAGAATAAATAAAGTTTAAACTATATGTGTGTATATTAAAATTGTAAATATGTGCATACACCTGGCCCCGAGTTATAAAACTGTTCTCCAATCTCAAATTCATACTCAAGTGATCTGATTCGTTGATTCTGAGTGTTAATGTCAGCTGAACCAATCAGACGATTGAGACTGAGTTTTGAGATTGGAGAAATGTGTTATAACCTCCAGGCCTGGCCCCGAGGTTATAGAACTTTTCTCCAATCTCAAACTCAGACGCAAGCTTCTGATTGGTTATGCTGGGTGTAAAACTCAGACTCCAACCAATCAAATTCCTTGAGTTAGAGTTTGAGATTAGAGAACAGTTTTATTACCTCGGGGCCTGGTACTGGTATCCGTAAAACACAGACTCAACCAACCAATCAAATTCCTTGAGTAAGTGTTTAAGATTGGAGAAAAGTTTCGCAATCGTTGTAAAATAAATAAAGTTAAAAACTGTTTACATTTTATTTTTGGGATTTAGGCGTGTAGTCTCTCCTCACACAAATATACAGTGATAACATAGTATCTTATTCGTGGAAGTCTTGATAGCGCAGTGGTAGCGCGTTCGCTTCAGGTGCGAACGGTCCGGAGTTCGAGCCCCGCTGGAGCCATTACGGTTGTGCCCTTAGGCAATGCATTTAAATTACACGTTGCCTCCTCTCTCTCTCTCTCTCTCTCTCTCTCTCTCTATCTCCCTCGTTGCTATGGATTCCATCAGGAATGAGGTCTTGAGAGTGATTAATATAAGTTGTAAGAACTTGTTTCGCAATCGAGCTAAATTAAACAGACGGATATGTAGTCCAGTGGTAACACGCTGGACTGGTAATTCAGGGCTCGCAGGTTCGATCCCCCGTCTGACCCTAATAAAATTAACAGTCTTTCAGATGGAACGTTAAACCGAGGTCTCGTGTCGGTGCTTTACACTGTGCACGTAAAAGAACCAGAGGAGACTCTGGAATGGGTCTCTGTCTGTATCATTGCACTATCCTCCAAAAATCTAAAATGACTTAATCTCTTCAGGAGGCGTCGCTCATATGGGCAACCGGTAGCGAGGATAAATATACGTAAAACACACAATTAAATGATTTATTATTGTGACATGTGTATATTAACAAAAACATATTAACAACACCAATTAACATTCAACACCCGGCCCAATGCAATAATACGATACTATGACGTTCATAAATTAAATTAAAAATCGATATAATATTATTTAGTCAACTAAATAGTCGCTGCTAATCAGTTCAATTTTGATAAGATCAAAATTATTGATATCGGATTTCTTAACCATTTTTTATTTTTGCACGCTAGTATTAAGTTTACAGTACAGTGAAACCCCTCTAAACCAAACGGCTTCCGGACCGGAAGAGAAGTACGGTTTTGAGGGGTTTTCGGTTTAGAGGGGTTTTCGGATGAGGGGGGGGGGATAAAGTTTTGATTTGATCAATAATTATGAAATATAATTATCAATGTTATGCCTTAAATAATAATGTTTCAATGTTTCAAGTTTATTGGCATTATCAGCAATACATTGCCTTTGGCCATTTACATAAGTATAAACTATGGCAAAGACATACATGTCACAAATAAAGTTTTTTTTACAATGAACAAAGAAGGGAAAATATCGGGACCGCGAAAATTGTCCGGTTTGGAGGGAATTCCGATTTAGAGGGGTTCCGGTTTTGAGGGGTTTCACTGTATTATATTCCTAGATGTCCCTTTTAAGAACGTTTTAGTTTGGATTAGCAGGGGCAATTTAGATTTACCACTAATTGATATGTTGATTTGAATATGTGATAATAACTGTGATAAGTCTCTTATAAGCCCAATAAATGAATGGCTAAATACTGTGTTATGCATAGGATATAAGCCGAACATATTAGATCCGTTTGATGCTTATATCTTACTTAATGCACACACTTATTTCTATATCATGATCCTACTAATTAAAATTGTTAATTTCACGCATGTACGCGTAGGATTTAATATAATATTCTGGTCTTTTAATATTAATAATAATGGATTGCAAGTACAAAAGCATGACGTCACGACAGTGTTTTAAAATACTATACCCCAACGATAACATGATTCCCGAGAAAAAGATAGCAATCAGTAATTTTAGATTTTGGAGGATAGTGCATGATACAGACAGAGACACATTCCAGAGTCTCCTCTGGTTCTTTTACGTGCACGATGTAAAGCACCGACACGAGATCTCGGTTTAACGTCCCATCTGAAAGACTGTTAATTGTATTAGGGTCAGACGGGGGATCGAACCTGCGATCGCTGGATTACCAGTCCAGTGTGTTACCACTGTACTACATATCCGTCTACATATTGATTTGGCTTATTCCAAACCTATTTATAGTAATACTTGTAAATAACACGTTATCGTTGGGCCATAGTATGTGATGTACCGTTATCATACAGTCAAACCTGTGTTAGCAGTCACCTGCAATAAGCAGCCAACCTGTATTAAGCAGCCAGTTTGCAGATTCCCAATCGGTTGTTTTATTATATATTTGACCTCTATTAAGCAGTCACCTGTGCTAAGCAGCCACTTTCTCTGACTCCCTTGGCTGGCTGCTTAAGACAGGTTTGACTGTATATTGTACACAGCTGAGACTATAATAAAGAATAAAAGTACACGTTTTTCTCTCGTAGAATTTATGTTATATTTATGCTATATTTCGGGTTTTACGCCTGCATCAGTACCATTTTGGGCTATATCGCCGGCGGGCAGTTTACCTAACAACACCTTTCCTGGACAGGCTCCAGCGGTTAACCAGTACTTGGGTGCACCAATCTCCGTAAGAAACTGCCAACTTTTTCATATAAATGAGACACGGTCTGAGCGAGGTTCGAACCCGTGACCATCAGTGATGATAGGTTACAGTGGTATACAAGTCAGCGACCTTAACCACTCGACCACGTAAGCGGACCTCTCGCAGAATATATAAATAGCATATCTACAGTAGTCATCAAACAAAATATACACTTACGTATCAAACTAATGCTCTCATAAACGGGCTAATATTTCTGACAAATTTCTTGTGGAAGTCGTGATAGCCTAATGTTAGCGCATCTACTTCAGATGTGAAAATGCCTGGAGTTCGCAACCAGTGTAGCCGTTACGACTGTGTCTTTAGGCAAGGCCCTTAAAATCCACATTGCCGTAAATGGCGATGAATTCCAACAGGAATAAGGTCTCGATATCGATTAATCTAACGTTGTACAACTATCTATCTCTTATATCTATCTCTTATATCTATATATCTCTCTCTATATATATATATATCTGTATAATGTCGGTGAGACATTAACACTTTGCACTCTAGTGGCTGATACAATCACTTTTGGAAACAGCATAGAGCCAGATCAGACGGCACAGAACGTGCAAACAGCATAACAGACGGCACAGAACGTGCAAACAGCATATAGTATAGACCAGGCTCTATGCTGTTTGCTATTTAGATAGTAGAGCTAAAACGCTTGGCTGAATAGCAAACAACATAGATGCTGATCAGACGCGGCGGTATGCCCAAGCTGATCTGGATCTATGTTGTTTGCAAATGTAATTTTATTTACTCAGCAGGCAAAGGGTTAAATTACATAACCTACTTTGTTCCATGTTTTTGAGTCAGTATTATTTTCCCATAAACGCAGTATAAGTTTGAATATATCAGCACATTATATTTTTCTCTTTTGTTTCCATAGTAACGGTTTTGGACACCAGAGTGACACAGTTTAACCCCTACCTTACGGATATGTTGAGTCCACCTAGAGTACAAAACATGAGCCTGGTTCTATCCGCTGAAAATGACACACTTCAAACGTTTAAGTCAGGTCAGTATAGTAATGTATATATATATATATATATATATGTGCGTGCGTGCGTGCGTGCGTGCGTGCGTGCACAACTATGAACATTAAGAAATTGATGTATTGCTGAAAATGATGTTATATTTGTATCTGACTATTTGTTTTAATGTTTAAATGAATAATTCACTTTTATTGTAACGACCACGTGGTAACTATTTGTAGTTCACAGTATGTATAACCACTACACACCACCGCGGGAGATATATTACACAGTATGCATAACCACTACACACCACCGCGTGCGATATATTACACAGTATGTATAGCCACTACACACCACCGCGTGCGATATATTACACATTATGTATAGCCACTACACACCACCGCGTGCGATATATTACACAGTATGTATAACCACTACACACCACCGCGGGAGATATATTACACAGTATGTATAACCACTACACACCACCGCGTGCGATATATTACACAGTATGTATAACCACTACACACCACCGCGTGCGATATATTACAGTATGTATAACCACTATACACCACCGCGTGCGATATATTACACAGTATGTATAACCACTACACACCACCGCGTGCGATATATTACACAGTATGTATAACCACTACACACCACCGCGTGCGATATATTACACAGTATGTATAACCACTACACACCACCGCGTGCGATATATTACACAGTATGTATAACCACTACACACCACTGCGGGAGATATATTACACAGTATGTATAACCACTACACACTACTGCGGGAGATATATTACACAGTATGCATAACCACTACACACCACTGCGGGAGATATATTACACAGTATGCATAACCACTACACACCACTGCGGGAGATATATTACACATTATGTATAACCACTACACACCACCGCGTGCGATATATTACACATTATGTATAACCACTACACACCACCGCGTGCGATATATTACACAGTATGTATAACCACTACACACCACAGCGGGAGATATATTACACAGTATGTATAACCACTACACACCACCGTGGGAGATATATTACGCATTATGTATAACCACTACACACCACGACGGCAGATATTATTATATGTATTATTTTCATTCTTATTTTAGTATGCGAAGAGATAAATAAAGGTACATCTGTATTGGTGGATATATCATCCCCTGATGTCGGCCCTCTTTTGAGATCTTTTGCACGTGCACGCGGGCTCGTGTTCATGACGATAATGGACGAATCGTTAGTGTTGCCGCCGGACTATACCGATGAGTTTTTCATTCAGATACAACCACCTGGTGCCGCCATGCTGAAGATTGTAGCCGACATTATAAAATTTGATAATCTCACGAACATCGCCATTCTATATGATGACAGCTTTAGTAAGTATTTCGATAATCTCACGAATAACGCCATTCTATAGGATAACAGCTTCAGTAAGTAATTCGATAATCTCACGAATATCGCCATTCTATAGGATAACAGCTTTAGTAAGTAATTCGATAATCTCACGAATATAGCCATTCTATAGGATAACAGCTTTAGTAAGTAATTCGATAATCTCACGAATATAGCCATTCTATAGGATAACAGCTTTAGTAAGTAATTCGATAATCTCACGAATATCGCCATTCTATAGGATGACAGCTTTAGAATGTCATTCAATAATCTCACGAATATCGCCATTCTATATGATAACAGCTTCAGTAAGTAATTCGATAATCTCACGAATATCGCCATTCTATAGATACAGCTTATAAGTAATTCGATAATCTCACGAATATCGCCATTCTATAGGATAACAGCTTCAGTAAGTAATTCGATAATCTCACGAATATCGCCATTCTATAGGATAACAGCTTTAGTAAGTAATTCGATAATCTCACGAATATAGCCATTCTATAGGATAACAGCTTTAGTAAGTAATTCGATAATCTCACGAATATAGCCATTCTATAGGATAACAGCTTTAGTAAGTAATTCGATAATCTCACGAATATCGCCATTCTATAGGATGACAGCTTTAGAATGTCATTCAATAATCTCACGAATATCGCCATTCTATATGATAACAGCTTCAGTAAGTAATTCGATAATCTCACGAATATCGCCATTCTATAGGATAACAGCTTTAGTAAGTAATTCGATAATCTCACGAATATCGCCATTCTATAGGATAACAGCTTCAGTAAGTAATTCGATAATCTCACGAATATCGCCATTCTATAGGATAACAGCTTTAGTAAGTAATTCGATAATCTCACGAATATAGCCATTCTATAGGATAACAGCTTTAGTAAGTAATTCGATAATCTCACGAATATCGCCATTCTATAGGATGACAGCTTTAGAATGTCATTCAATAATCTCACGAATATCGCCATTCTATATGATAACAGCTTCAGTAAGTAATTCGATAATCTCACGAATATCGCCATTCTATAGGATAACAGCTTTAGTAAGTAATTCGATAATCTCACGAATATCGCCATTCTATAGGATAACAGCTTCAGTAAGTAATTCGATAATCTCACGAATATCGCCATTCTATAGGATAACAGCTTTAGTAAGTAATTCGATAATCTCACGAATATCGCCATTCTATAGGATAACAGCTTTAGTAAATAATTCGATAATCTTACGAATATCGCCATTCTATATGATAACAGCTTTAGTAAGTAATTCGATAATCTCACGAATATCGCCATTCTATAGGATAACAGCTTTAGTAAATAATTCGATAATCTTACGAATATCGCCATTCTATATGATAACAGCTTCAGTAAGTAATTCGATAATCTCACGAATTTCGCCATTCTATAGGATAACAGCTTCGGTAAGTAATTCGATAATCTCACGAATATCGCCATTCCATAGGGTGACAGCTTTAGTAAGTAATTCGATAATCTCACGAATATCGCCATTCTATAGGATAACAGCTTCAGTAAGTAATTCGATAATCACACGAATATCGCCATTCTATAGGATGACAGCTTCAGTAAGTAATTCGATAATCTCACGAATATCGCCATTCTATATGATAGCAGCTTCAGTAAGTAATTGGATACTCTCACGAATATCGCCATTCTATATGATAACAGCTTCAGTAAGTAATTCGATAATCTCACGAATATCGCCATTCTATAGGATAACAGCTTTAGTAAATAATTCGATAATCTCACGAATATCGCCATTCTATAGGGTGACAGCTTCATTAAGTAATTCGATAATCTCACGAATATCGCCATTCCATAGGATAACAGCTTCAGTAAGTAATTCGATAATCTCACGAATATCGCCATTCTATAGGATAACAGCTTCAGTAAGTAATTCGATAATCTCACGAATATCGCCATTCTATAGGATAACAGCTTCAGTAAGTAATTCGATAATCTCACGAATATCGCCATTCTATAGGATAACAGCTTCAGTAAGTAATTCGATAATCTCACGAATATCGCCATTCTATAGGATAACAGCTTCAGTAAGTAATTCGATAATCTCACGAATATCGCCATTCTATAGGATAACAGCTTCAGTAAGTAATTCGATAATCTCACGAATATCGCCATTCTATAGGATAACAGCTTCAGTAAGTAATTCGATAATCTCACGAATATCGCCATTCTATAGGATAACAGCTTCAGTAAGTAATTCGATAATCTCACGAATATCGCCATTCTATAGGATAACAGCTTCAGTAAGTAATTCGATAATCTCACGAATATCGCCATTCTATAGGATAACAGCTTCAGTAAGTAATTCGATAATCTCACGAATATCGCCATTCTATAGGATAACAGCTTCAGTAAGTAATTCGATAATCTCACGAATATCGCCATTCTATAGGATAACAGCTTCAGTAAGTAATTCGATAATCTCACGAATATCGCCATTCTATACGATAACAGCTTCAGTAAGTAATTCGATAATCTCACGAATATCGCCATTCTATACGATAACAGCTTCAGTAAGTAATTCGATAATCTCACGAATATCGCCATTCTATATAACAGCTTCAGTAAGTAATTCGATAATCTCACGAATATCGCCATTCTATATGATAAATTTACTAATTTTCTAGTACAAGCAATAATCCCCCGAACAAATCATAATATGTATCTTATATCAATAAATATATAAATATGTAGCCATATTTTGTATCTGGATTTGAAAACTACTGGCAGCCATTTCGAATTTGAATTTTGATATGACGTCATAAATATTGACGCATCTATAATTGTTGATTTCAGATGTGCATAATATTCCGCGACGTATTATAAGTGGTGTCCTATGCCACCACATATATCAACAGATTGACATAACCAGAATGAAAGACCAACTGGAAAATATCAAATTGCTGCAGATAGAAAACGTCTTCTTGATTGCGTCATCATCAAATGTTGACATAGTATTAGGTGAAGTAAGTGACACGTTTGTCTTCTTTATCACTGCGAAGGATTAGTTTCATATAAATGTATTTTAGCTCGATTACGAAACAAGTTATTACAACTTATATTAATCACTCTCGAGACCTCATTCCTGATGTAGTCCATCGCCACAAGGGAAAGAGCAGAGGCAATGTGGCATTTAAATGCCTTGCCTGCCAAAGGGCACAATCGTAACTGCTACAGCTAGGCGCGAATTCGGGGCCTTTCGCACCTGAAGCGAACACTCTACCACTACACTACTACGACTTCCACAAGACCAAAGTGCTCTGGAGCTAGTGGTTAAAGGTTATTTCTAACTACGACGCGCAAGAACACACGACCATGGATGCTCACCGGACGCTACCAGCAATAGACAGGCCCATAGCCACACTGAGGCACACCGAGGCAGATGCCTCGGTTAAAATCTACAAAGCAAAAATGAAAATGAAAAATTAAATAAATAAAATGTCAAAAATATCCCTTTGCTGTATAAAATGTTGACTGCATGAGCGATGAAAGGTCAGTACCTAATTATTCATCTAAAATCAGAAAACGCAGGAATTCTAAGGGGGAACATGCACCCGGACCCCCTATATTTCCTCGGTTGAAATGTGCTGGCCATGGTACTGATAGGGGTAGATAACTGTATCCTGTTGTCATGAGAAAACAAACTACAAGTATTCTCTTGTAAGAAATATACACAGTAATGTGTGTTGAGTTTGTTCTTGAATTAATTTCTCAGTGTTATAATCATTGAGGCGTGGTAATGATTAATGTTCACTCTAATGATATATATTTGCAGGCAAATGGCTATTTACCAAATGATGACATCAACTGGTTCGTAGTTACTAAGGTGGGTATGCGTATAGTGGTGGAACCTATGCTCGGCGTATTCCTATGCTCGGCGTATAGTGGTGGAACCTATGCTCGGCGTAGAGTGGTGGAACCTATGCTCGGCGTAGAGTGGTGGAACCTATGCTCGGCGTAGAGTGGTGGAACCTATGCATGGCGTATTCCTATGCTCGGCGTATAGTGGTGGAACCTATGCTCGGCGTAGAGTGGTGGAACCTATGCTCGGCGTATAGTGGTGGAACCTATGCTCGGCGTAGAGTGGTGGAACCTATGCCTCGGCGTAGAGTGGTGGAACCTATGCTCGGCGTATTCCTATGCTAGGCGTATTTTCCATTTTCATCCGTATTTAAAATATTTATATAGTTCTAGGCTGACAGGGCTGAAGCATGGTTCAATAGCATTCCGTTGAGTGTATCGGTAGGCTGCTGCAACTGTCACGTGACAGCAAATCATTGGGAGAATATTTCCACTGAAACTGTTACGGTGTATGAGCAATTCGGGTAGATATCCGAATTTTAAAAATCTACACCTAACCCGAAACATAGTTTCTATACCATTTCTGATTAAGACCAATAAATGTTTTTATTCAATGATGTACTATATCAAAATAAGATATTCATAAATAAAAAATAACAAGTACGCCGTGCATAGGTGCTCTGAAGTCTTCAGTTCCCCATATAAATGGGTGCCGACCGACACCGTTGCGATAGCAATATTGAGCAGCAAGGTCACGTGATGAAGCTAAAACGGTCAACAAGAGTGTTTTGAAAGTTGTTTTCCACCGTTGGAATCCATCGCCACGAGGGAGAAAGAAGAGGCAACATGGAATTTAAATGTCTTGCCTAAGGGCACAATCGTAACGGCTCCAGCGGGGCTCGAACGCCGGACCTTTCACACCTGAAGCGAACACTGCGCTATCACGACTTCCAACGGAGAGTTGTAAAAATGTAAGTGAGAACGAACAAATATTGTCAAAAAGAAAATCAATTTACTCAATGCAGTTGAATGCAAAATAGAAATGCATGTACTGTAGAAGTTGTCGTGGAATGTGTCTGAAACTGTGACTACTATTTCCTGTTGCACAGAAACATGTCTACATCCCCGCGAGGGGTTCGACATTAAAGGAAGATAGATAGAAACGTTTTAATACATTTCCGGTTGCATTGCATCTATAGCGTGTCTCGGTTGTATTGTAGGTGTTAACGTGCACATAATATGGACACACATACTAAACTGTCTCAATCGTTGGCAGATCATTGGCTCTAGCAATAACGATGATTAGAGAATAACATAGCTATCGTATTGACTTGACGTGTATACAGCCGTCGTTCGAGTGCAACTTAACGTGTATACAACCGTCGTTCGAGTACATCTTGACGTGTATACAGCCGTCGCGTGTGTGCACCTTGACGTGTATACAGCCGTCGTTCGAGTGCAACTTGACGTGTATACAGCCGTCGCGTGTGTGCAACTTGACGTGTATACAACCGTCGCTTGAGTACAACTTGACGTGTATACAACCGTCGCTTGTGTGCAACTTGATGTGCATACAGCCGTCGCTTGAGTACAACTTGACGTGTATACAACCGTCGCTTGAATGCAATTTGATGTGCATACAGCCGTCGCTTGAGTACAACTTGACGTGTATACAGCCGACGCTTGAGTGCAATT
This sequence comes from Archivesica marissinica, assembly GCA_014843695.1. Classification (NCBI taxonomy): domain Eukaryota; kingdom Metazoa; phylum Mollusca; class Bivalvia; order Venerida; family Vesicomyidae; genus Archivesica; species Archivesica marissinica. The sequence goes on along the minus strand of CM026393.1, from coordinate 54,668,592 downwards.
TGATGTGCATACAGCCGTCGCTTGAGTACAACTTGACGTGTATACAACCGTCGCTTGAGTGCAATTTGATGTGCATACAACCGTCACTTGAGTGCAACTTGACGTGTATACAACCGTCGCTTGGGTGCAACTTGACGTGTATACAGCCGTCGCTTGAGTACAACTTGACGTGTATACAGCCGTCGTTCGAGTACAACTTGACGTGCATGCAGCCGTCGCTTGAACATATACTGGAGCGATGAAGTAGTTGATGCAGATTCAATTGTAATTGTTACCTATTATCTGCATACACTTTATTGAAATCGATTCCTTACCCGAATTCGAGTGAACCAGATTGACCGCTAATTTTTAACAATAGACTATACCCTACGGATATTTTTGCATGACCGCTAAAATGAGCCGGCCAATCTGCACTAATAATACGGACACTATTCTGTTTGCTTTGTAGGATGCGGAGATCACGTGTATGCGCTGTTTCTCCAGCATGCAAGTCGTCGTTGCCGATGGAGCACATACATTTGACCCAATGAACGAGTATGTCAACTATATGAAAGATGCTTTCATGGAATATACGTTCTCTATTTCTAGACTGAAGGTTAAGTATATTGCAAAGGTTTTATTTGTTTGTTTGTTTGTTTGTTTGTGTTGGGGGGGGGGGTTAAAGCGATATGGCTATTCTCCAGCTATTATTAGTGGTGCAAGACCCCATGTACCCGTCCGAGAATATTTCCTGCAAGGTCGGCCACCCGGTAGAATCACCGACATTCTACAAGCAAACTGGAGAGCTTCCTCACTCGAAAGAATCGACACCTCCGGTGGAATTATTACCTACAGCGATGAAGGGCAAGCGAGTTGGCCCAGTCAACGTGTCACAGAATGGACGAGGGATAGCTTCTCTCACAGTCACGGATACCAGGACCAGGCCCCGGGGTCAGACGTATGCATACACACACTGAGCACATTTACAGTTTTAACATACACAATGATTGCATACGTTACTATAAATAGTAACAAATTTAATGGTAGAAAAGCAAAATATCTGGTCGACGCGGGCAATATATTTCGATTTTCGGCTCTGCCGGGCCAATATTCGATATTGGCCCGGCACGCGCCGAGAACGAATCACGAGCACGTGTCACAGGTAGCAACAACATAGTAACTACATTGTGTAAACATGGCCGCCTGGGGCCGTTAAGGTATGCAATAAAGAAGTTATTAAACGGCTGCGGTGGGCCATTTGTGGATATTGGCGCACCTATCCGATATTGGCCCTCGAACGGATTCCATCATATCACAAATGGCCACCCGCAATATATTGCATACGTTACTATAAATAGTAACAAATTTAATGGTAGAAAAGCAAAATATCTGGTCGATGCGGGCAATATATTTCATTTCGGCTCTGCCGGCCAATATTCGATATTGGCCCGGCACGCGCCGAGAACGAATCACGAGCACGTGTCACATAGTAACTACGTTGTGTAAACATGGCCGCCGAAGCATCCGATATTGGCCCTGGGGCCGTTAAGGTATGCAATAAAGAAGTTATTAAACGGCTGCGGTGGGCCATTTGTGGATATTGGCGCACCTATCCGATATTGTCCCTCTGGCCAATACCTCCATATGGTGCGCCAATATCCACAAATGGCCCACCTCCGCGGTTTAATAACCTCTAAATATTCTCAATGGCGTCTAGAGTAGTCTAGAGAGATAGAGACTTATTCTCTCATACCACTGTGTGTGCTCTGCGAATGCATACATATGATCAATTAAGGCGGGTTATGTGGGGGTATTCATTACAAACATGTCACCAATGTACGGCCTACATTATTATTACGTGAAACATTTAGAAGATTTCCCCGTCAGTATGAAATGAATCCATATGTTTACAAACAATCAGCCTATAGCCGTATACAAATCTATATAAAATGATAATATGATATATTCGCAGGTTGACGAAGCATTTGCTTATGATCTCCAGAGAATACTCCTAGACAAACTACCGGTAACAGAGCAATCAGCGGAGGCAAACGGTTGCTATGGTAACGAGAATATCACCGATCAAATGTTACAGCGGAATTTATTGATAATGAACAACCTCAGAAGTGTAAGCATTTAAATAAAATGTCTTACTTCATTTGTTGCGTGTGCGGGGAAGAAAATAAAAGTAAATTGTTTGTTTATTATGTATGTATGTATGTACCATTAATGTCAAACCCCTTGCGGGGACCTAGACATGTTTTCCTGGGCATGCTTAGCCGACCATAGCGGTTAACCAGTACTAAGCAATGTGTGTGAGGTGCCTTGGTAGAGCGTCGGATTTGGAATGGAACGGTCCGGGTTCGATACTCAGTCAGGCCACGTATGTAGTGTCATTGAGTTTGCAAGGCACCTCACACACATTGCTTAGTACTGGTTAACCACTTAGGTCGGCTAAGCTTGCCCAGGAAAACATGTATACGTCCCCGCAAGGGGTTTGACATTAATGGAACATACATACATACATATTATGAACACCAGTATTTCCCGATTCGTATCATTGCAGGACATGCGACAGTGTAATCAGTAACCATTAGTTAACTAGCTGGCTACAGGCCATATCAGAATGAACCCCTGGTGATGTTCGAACCTTCCACGTCCCACACAGCAGGCGTACACCTTACCTACTAGGCCACGGCGTGTGTATGTGAATCGAGTTTATATAGGTGTGCCCGCCCGAAGGTACTGTAAGTGAGTGACCGATATGTACCGTACACATCTTAAATATAATGGTTTCTTTAGTTTGATTGTGGGTAACTGTTGATAACAAAAGGGCCATGAAAGCCCCGGATCGCTCACTTGAGTTGAAAAGCTCAAAGGGCTATACGAAACAGCAAATTGTTCGGGAAGTCGTGATAAGCAATTCCATGTTGCCCCTCTCTCTCTCTCTCTCTCTCTCTATCTCACTCTCTCTCTCTCTCTCTCTCTCTCCCACACACACACACTCTCTCTCTCTCTCTCTCACACTCTCTCTCACACTCTCTCTCTCTCTCACTCACTCTCTCTCACACACTCTCTCACTCTCACTCTCTCTCACTCTCTCTCTCTCGTGGCGATAGATCCCACCAGGAATGAGGTCTCGAGCTTAATTAAATGTGTATATACTAAACTAGAGTGTTCGGGGAAGTCAGCACATTCGTTTGAAAACCACTAGATATACTTCAAATTCATTTAATACTAGATTAACACAGACTTGACTATACATGTAAACTATCAAAGCTTTCGGCATTATGGTTTCTGAGAAGAAGACGTTTAAGGGGTTGTACAATATAAATCTATGGCAAATATGTGGTCATTACCATGTGGTCAAGTATGACCCCAGGATCACCCGTTGAGGAAACTTAGTCGTGGTCCACTAGGTGATACTACATGCAAACTATGAACGCATTGTTTATAAGATGATTATTTGTATAGTTTTACTATGTAAGTCAATGTAAATTTGTACCAAAGACCATGTCCGTTTCGGACACTAAGCGTTGTCTTGGGAATAGTGACAAACACAAAAGTCCCAAGGTTCGTATAGACCTTAAAGCGACATTGCATCGCAAAAAGGAAATAAAATGCATTTTGTTCACGTATAAATTGCATTGCTACTACAAATTCTTCTGAATACATTCGAACACTAACATTGAATCAATATGTTTTTGTATACTATCTGATTCAGTTTGTTTGGTCGGGTTTGTTTTACGCCTGTATCAGCACCAGTTTACCTAACAGTTTTCCTGGGCAGGCACAAGCGGTTAACTAGTACTTGATGCACCAACCTCCGTACGAAACTGCCACGTTTTTCATATAAATGAGGCAAAGCCTGAGCGGGGCTATCTGATTCAAATTACCGGCAGTGTTAACAAGATCTGAATCTGAAGTTATCGAAAAATAGAAACTTCACACAACTTCTTATAAAATAATCAACTACGGAAGAACCCTTATCAGACACTGATGTGAAATTATTTCGCATAGAAATTCTACCGTTAAACATACACATAATTGAATTAATTAGAAACGCTATGAAAGTATCGCTCTCAGCATTGGAACTATAGTCAAGAACATAACGTTCATGAATCTCATCAACATCAACTATAACATCACGTAGTTCGCCACAACGAGTATTAAAATCCCCACATACAAAGATTATACAGCTATGTAGGTAATTTATTAAAGTAATTGAAATTCTATGTGAACTAATTGACTATATTTGGGTATGTATAAACGGTGCCAACTGTATTGGATTTGAATTATAATAAACCGTAAGAATTAATTAAAAGATATGAGCTACATGTAATACGGGCATTAAAATCCCCACATACAAATAGTATACACCTATGTAGGTAATTTATTAAAGTAATTGAAATTCTATGTGAACTATTTGACTATATGTGGGTATGTATAAACGGTGCCAACTGTATTGGATTTGAATTATAATAAACCGTAAGAATTAATTGAAAGAAAATGAGCTCCATGTAATACTTTATGGAAATTTCAGATATATCATGAAGGGGTATTTGGACCAATCGTGGCAGACGGCGATAGATTTATCCGACAGAAAGTCAAAATGCAACTCCGGCGGGATGTCTACAATAAAGGTCAAAGAGAAGGGTTCAAGTCGGTGAGTAGTAAATATCCACATTATATTTGTTATATGAAGATAGTCGATGCGTAGCCTTGTTGGCAACCGGAACATGCCTTATAGGGCCAGGAACATAGACTAGGAAAGGACGTAATTCGGCAAAAAAGAAATTCCATATGTTTTATTAGAAGATAGTCGATGCGTAGCCTTGTTGGCAACCGGAACATGCTTTATAAGGCCAGGAACATAGACTAGGAAAGGACGTAATTCGGCAAAAAAGAAATTCCATATGTTTTATTAGAATATATTCGATGGGTAGCCTTGTTGGCAACCGGAACATGCCTTATAGGGCCAGGAACATAGACTAGGAAAGGACGTAATTCGGCATAAAAGAAAGCCCATATGTTTTATTAGGAGATAGTCGATGCGTAGCCTTGTTGGCAACCGGAACATGCCTTATAAGGCAAGGAACATAGACTAGGAAGGGACGTAATTCGGCAAAAAAGAAATTCCATATGATTTATTAGAAGATAGTCGATGCGTAGCCTTGTTGGCAACCGGAACATGCCTTATAGGGCCAAGAACATAGACTTGGAAAGGACGTAATTCGGCAAAAAAAGAAATTCAATTTGTTTTATTTGAAGATATTCGATGCGTAGCCTTGTTGGCAACCGGAACATGCCTTAAAAGGCCAGGAACATAGACTAGGAAAGGAAGTAATTCGGCAAAAAAGAAATTCCATATGTTTTATTAGAAGATATTCGATGCGTAGCCTTGTTGGCAACCGGAACATGTCTTATAAGGCAAGGAACATAGACTAGGAAGGGACGTAATTCGGGAAAAAATCCATATGTTTTATTAGATGTATATTCTTAATTAAACATTAGTTTCAGTAATCTAAGAATCAGGAGGTCATTTATCAATATGCTAACTTACTTTATCGTACATCATTGCAGTATCTACAGGACAAATGCTAATGGAGCATGCTGCTCTATTCTATTTGATCACAGTTTCATGTTACAGTATAAATGAGATAGATGACATGTGTGTTTATTAGCAATGAGAACGAAAATGCCATTCATCTGCTGTTTGAAAGTGATGAAAGATAGCATTATTCCCCCTGGAAATAACAAACGAAAAGAAATGTATTGCGCATTCATCTCTATCTTTGGCATCCGTCAGTCTTGTCAGGCTATGGAGTTAGCGCCCATTGAGTCTACAGATGAGCACCGTCTGCTGTGGCCGATACTGTACAAATGCGTGACCTGCAGTGGCGGTTGCAGCATTCGCACGTGAAGACAGAGTCACTGGAAGGCGATGCAGTTGGTGGCGGCTCACACTGTTTGGCTTTCCTATTCCTGCGTTTGTCGTCAGAGGCGATACTGCCAAAAACGGTGCTGATACAGGCGTAAAACCCGACCAAACAAACTGAATCAAATAGTATACCGGCATTCATCTCACCCTCTTTTAAAATCACTCACTTGGATATATTTTCCAGAAATTTCTGCAATATTAGAAACAACACAATTGTCTAGCGCATATCTGTCTGCAATATTAGAAACAACACAGTTGTCTAGCGCATATATGTCTGCAATATTAGAAACAACACAGTTGTCTAGCGCATATCTGTCTGCAATATTAGAAACAACACAGTTGTCTAGCGCATATCTGTCTGCAATATTAGAAACAACACAGTAGTCTAGCGCATATCTGTCTGCAAGTCATTCAGATCTATACCACATGTTCGAAAACGATCAGCTTCAAATCTTTATTTACCCAAGCAAAAGAGCGAACGCTTTAGACAACAATTCTGTTATTTAGCGTCAAACCTATAAAGCTTTATATATACGGCGGAGCAAAACACAGGCCAGTCATCTCGGTTGATATATTATACATGGATGCAAGTACTAAACCTGACCCACCTATTGTGACCCCATTTCTGAAATCCATATACAAGTATATGCCACATTTATTTTAGATTTATAATGTTCGCGGTTAAGTGGCACATACCTTAGTTATTGATGATACTATTTTATTGTCCATACCAGTCTGTATTATTGAGCATCGCAATTCCTTACATCTGTTTCATTAGTCTCATATTTCATGTTTTAATTTCTGAGGGCCTCATAGCAAACATGATTTAATTGTTTAAATGAGTTATCTCATGTTTATAATATCACAACCATCACCACCACCACCAGCATCAACAGCAGCAGCAGCACCACCACCAGCAGCAGCACAAACAGCAGCAGCAGAACCACCAGCAGCAGCAGCAACAACAGCAGCAGCAGCAAACATCGTCATATTCTTTTTCTTATTATTATACAGCTAGGTAACTGGACTGAAGAACGTGGACTGACAGTCACGACTCAAACACTAGTTCGCGAAAAAAACAGGAAGAAGTACAAGGTGGTCGTAATACCAGATGTAAGTTCAAGTAACTTTCAGGTCGTAATACCAGATGTAAGTTCAAGTAACTTTCAGATCGTAATATCAGATGTAAGTTCAAGTAACTTTCAGGTCGTAATACCAGATGTAAGTTCAACTAACTTTCAGGTCGTAATACCAGATGAAAGTTCAACTAACTTTCAGGTCGTAATACCAGATGTAAGTTCAACTAACTTTCAGATCGGATTACCAACATTATACAGTAGATTATATGTTAGGTTACAGTAGATTATATGTTAGGTTACAGTAGATTATATGTTAGGTTACAGTAGATTATATGTTAGGTTACAGTAGATTATATGTTAGGTTACAGTAGATTATATGTTAGGTTACAGTAGATTATATGTTAGGTTACAGTAGATTATATGTTAGGTTACAGTAGATTATATGTTAGGTTACAGTAGATTATATGTTAGGTTACAGTAGATTATATGTTAGGTTACAGTAGATTATATGTTAGGTTACAGTATATTATATGTTAGGTTACAGTAGATTATATGTTAGGTTACAGTAGATTATATGTTAGGTTACAGTAGATTATATGTTAGGTTACAGTAGATTATATGTTAGGTTATATTTTATATATGCATATCCATATGTCATAGTAATTTGTAATATAAAAAACTACTCTTCATTTTAGATATTAAAATAAAAGTAGCTAATGGCACTAGGTTGACGGATCTGTAGTCCAGTGGTTAACACGTTGGACTGGTAATCCAGGGATCGCAGGTTCGGTCCCCTCTCTGACCCTAATAAAATTAACAGTCTTTCAGATGGGACATTAAACCGAGGTCTCGTGTCGGTGCTGTACACCGAACACGTAATAGAACTAGAGGAGACTCTGGAATGGGTCTATGTCTGTATCATTGCACTATCCTCCAAAATTCTAAAATGACTAATCTCTTCATGAGGCGTCGCTCATATGGGCAACCGCTAGCGACGATAAATGAACGTAAGACACACAGGCATTAGGTTATATAGTTATATGTTCAATTATATGTGACACGACAGTACAATCTACAAAGGATAATCCGTAATGGTCAGGGACATATTTACAATGGTCTTACATATGGTCATTGTTCTCCAATTCGAAACCTGTTTCTATAAGAAAATCCTTTAGCAAAATGCTTACAATATTGTCTATAACGTAAGTAAGTAAGTAAGTAAGTAAATGATTTATTATTGTGACATGTGTATATTAAAAAAAGCATATTATTAACAACACCAATTAACATTCAACAACCGGCCCAATGGGCCTATTTGTTGCCAACACAATAATACGATACTATGACGTGAATAAATTAAATTAAAAAGCGATTACAGAAACACTCTATAAGAATATGGATTTCATTAGTAGAATCTTTATCATCTTAATTATTTTTACATGGTACACACATTGTTGTCTTTAGACAATTGAAGTTTTCTTCTTGCAGAATTGGTGCCTAGATTTCATTGAAATGTGGTGTATTGTTTGTACGGGTTAATTTTGGACCAACGCTTCCAATAATTATCTGCGTCATTTCATAGTATCAAGTAACGAATGCCAGTGATCATAATTATTCTTAAATTAATTTTAGTATGAACCATTCATATACAAAGAGAAGGCGGCTAGCAACGGTAGTCAGGAAGATTTCGTCTATACGGGTAGGAATGAATGTTATTGTGTATTCATGTTGGTCTGTTATACCTCCGCCGTTACAAACAGAGTTTATTCTTTGTGGATGCGTCTATCTGTCCGTATATGTATTTGTCTGTGGACATGATAACTTAAAATGTTGTTGATAGAAAATGATGAAACTGTGTAGATATGTTGGTCTATTGGGAAGTGTTCTGATTGTGGTAGAAATCGATCAGAGTCCGTGGTCAGGGCAGTCAGCGAAGTGTACATTCCCATTGACGTCTATAGTCAACTATGCATGCTTGTAATTCGAAATGTCACCAGCCTCTAATCGCTTCATGTCGAATCACACTGGTGTCGGATACTTTCATGTGACTGCAATACTAATTGGAAGGGAATCCGGTGTCTTCCATTAATAGCCGGAGTGCTGCTGCATGTGCGACTTACCAAATACCAACAAACAAATTGTAACTAGAAAACGAAGCAAGAGAGACAATGTACTATTCAGACATTGCATGTAGGCTTTATGTAACTCCGCCTACTAATTAACATAACCAATAGAAATGTTGTATGTCTACACTGTATGTAACTACGCCTACTAATTAACATAACCAATATAACTGTTGTGTGTCTACACTTTATGTAACTACGCCTACTAATTAACATAACCAATAGAACTGTTGTGTGTCTACACGTTATGTAACTACGCCTACTAATTAACATAACCAATAGAACTGTTGTATGGCTACACTTTATGTAACTCCGCCTACTAATTAACATATCCAATAGAACTGTTATATGGCTACACTTTATGTAACTCCGCCTACCAATTAACATAACCAATAGAACTGTTGTATGGCTACACTTTATGTAACTCCGCCTACTAATTAGCATAACCAATAGAACTGTATGTACACACTGTATGGTTTTAAAAAAATCTCATTCATGATTCAGAGTTGGTAGCGTACTAGTAATGTTGCATATTATGTTAAATATATTATAGAAACCATCCTTCGGGTCTTGTGTCCATCTACAACAATCCTTTATGGCCAGGATCTTACAGACATATAGATCCAATGGAACACCAATAGGAAACCTCATGTGTCCTTCCAAATAAGCCATACTCCGTGACCTTTAGGTTGGTCTTTCAAGATTAAATCAAGGCCATGAGAAATGAAGCATTTGTTCTTGTGTCAAATACAAGAACGGGGGTTTGATTCTCTCAGAGTTCCGACTGACTTCACCACGGTGTGCATTGTTCGTTCTCTAGCAAAGTGCTATCGTCTCGTTGTTAATGGTAATTTCTTTGTTATTTTATATAATTTAAAGAATTTAGCCATACATTGTCAACAAATTCATACTCCCTGTGTTTGTTCGATTCTTAATACATGGTAGTATAAACAACGCAAATAACACATATTTGAATATTAATAACCTACAATTTTGCTCTTTTGTAAAATTCCACGCCCCTGCCTGTTTTACTATCGAATTGCTATAAACATGTGTAACTGTTTTATGCAATAAACCTATTGTATTGTATTGTATTGTATTCCTTCATACAGGTACAGATATATCAGTTGAACGACATTGCACATACTGTACATTGATATACATGTACACTATTTTCTTCTGGCTCATTATGACTTAGATTATGAAACGGATAGTCTCTGTTGCCTAACCGGTGTACACGTACTTCATGCTGATGATGATTGAGCTTATTTACCCTCGCCTCCGGTGTACCATGTGGGCGAAAGGTACGTCATGTTACTAGTCGGCTCAATTGTTATAAGACTGATGTCTTTGATTACGACATAATGTGTTTTCCATTCCTTCAGGTTAGCGTAAAGTAGGTGTGGTTATTTGTTCATTGTTCCATTCTTTCAGGTTTGTGTAAAGACCTGTTTGATGAGATTGCTAAACGATTGGAGTTTGATTACGAGCTATACGAGACAGAAGACGGGTTCTTCGGCTCCCTGAATGACGACGGCACGTGGAATGGGGCGATACACGAACTCATTGAAAAGGTGTGTATACAAATTTAGCTTAGCTCGATTGCGAAACAAGTTCTTACAACTTATATTAATCACTCTCGAGACCTCATTCATGATGGAATCCATTGCCACGACGGAGAGAGAAGAGGCAACGTGGAATTTAAATGCCTTGCCTAAGAGCACACTCGTAACGTCTACAGCGGGGCTCGAACTCCGGACCTTTCGCACCTGAACCGAACGCGCATCTACTGCGCTATCACGACTTCCACTAAAATTACATTGAAAAGGTATGCCAGAATAGTGAGCTGAAAGTACTAACTTCAAACTTACTATTTTCTAGAAATAAAACAAGATAATGCTTAAACATATACGATTATTATTATTATTATTATATACCAAACTTATATAGCGCTCTTTTCATCTAAAAATAAAACGTTCAAAAGCGCTTTACAGTCTAAATATCACAAATATTGATAACAACTTCCACATACAATGAGATAAAAGAAGACAAAAATAGCAAACACAATTACAATGGATTCTAAATATGCTATAAAATATTCGGATCTAAAATTATAACAATTAAAATATAGGTAATAATTAAATAAAATGTGTTCATTTGCAGTCTTAATCCTGATTGAGCACAGACACAGTTCGATATTTATGTTCCAATATGAACATTTAAAAAGGTGTGTCTTCAAAGCCTTTTTGAAAGAACACAATGTTGTTGCACTTCTAAGATTTGATGGAAGAGAATTCCAAAGTTTTGGGGCAGCAGTCATGAAACTGGAGACGATTATTGCTAGATAGTCAGCGTAGAGTGGACTTTCTGGATTTACTAAACTTATACATATAATGGATCAGTGATCCCGTGGTTTACACTCTGGACTCGTACTGCATGGGGTTATAGGTTCAATTCCCTACTATGCCATACTAAATTCATCAACGTAATAGTATTCCGGGTGAAACATTAAATTGAGGACTCGTGTCGGAGCTTTACACCGTACACGTATAGAATTAAAGGAACCATTGGAATGGGGCTCTGTCTGTGGGGCTCATTGCACTATCATTCAAAACATAAATCACACAAACTAATATTGTGAAATTAAATGTGTCGTGTTGGATGCTGTTAAAATGGGTATATTCCAGCACTGTTAGTCGACAACATTGGGCGGAATCCATGCAAAATAAATGATGACATTGAACAGATCATCAGAAAATAGTGCACGAACCCTATTGCACTGACAATCTTTCTCTTTTACCTATTCAATATAGCTTCAACAACATCCCCACTCTACTATTACATGTGCAGAAATACCTTTATTTATTACACCATCTCTATAACTCATATCCCACTGCCGGATCTGTAGTCCAGTGGTAACACGCTGGACTGGCAATCCAGGGATCGCAGGGTCGATTCCCTGCCTGACCCTAATACAATTAACAGTCTTTCAGACGGGAATATAAACCGAGGTCGTGTCAGTGTTATGCACCGTGCACGTAAAAGAACCAGAGGATACTCTGGAATGGGTATATGTCTGTATCATTGCACTATCCTCCAAAAATCTAAAATGGCTGCTAATCTCTTCAGGAGGCGTCGCTTATATGGGCAACCGGTAGCGACGATAAATAAACAATCCACAAACACACTGTTTATTGATTTAATATTAGTGTTCGAATGTATTCGGAAATATTTGTAGCAGCAATGCATTTATACGTGAAAAAATGCATTTTATTTGGTTTTTGCGATGTAATGTCGCTTTATATATGATACATATTTCTAGAAATAATCAGTTGTATGTTAATACGTTTGGTACATTTGTAATACTCCAATTATTCATTTCCTTATCAAGTTCTACCATCTATAATCTTTACTTAATTAAATCATTTAGTGTCTACTTATAATCACCAATTGATAATATAATCATATTGTCATGTGAAATTGCCCTTCCCTAAAGCTCTGTTGGGATTAATACAATATGCATGTCACCAATGACTTCCAATTTCAAATATAATCAGATTGTCTATTGTTTTGTTAATAATGATAATGACACACGTATGCTCACAGTTATCTAACTTCATATTGCTTACGGTATAACAATTATACAGAATGGTAATAGCCCAGAATGTACTTATTCAAAAAAAGACCATATATAAAATAATACTAGAAATACTAAACATTTGTGTGTGTTATCTTCCACTGTCAAACTCTTCCAAGACACGTTAACGTGAACGAGTTTTTTTGACACGTTGTAGACACAGCTACACATGTATTAAAAAGACTAAATAGTCACCATAGTCGGTGACCTGAACATTCGTGTAGGTAGCCAAGAGGACTGTATTGCGAGGGTGGATAATCTTCCACCACGTGACATAGTGGATAAACGAACAAGCCAATATAGTGACTTGATCAGCAGTAATATGTGCATTTTAAACGGTCGAAATCACAATGGAAACGATGATACCAGTGTATCTACTCGCAGCTTAGCGGCGGCGGACTACTGTATTGTACCGTACGAGCATTTAGAACGGTATACTAAGTTTGATGTTATGCGGTCAAGTGCATTATTAACATATACAACTGGAGTACATACATTAAACAAAATGATAATACCTGATCACTATATTCTACTGTGGGAATTACAGCTCAGTCGGTATGAATCTACAACCAGACACCCGGGGGACACTTACATCCCAGATAAGGCTACCCTCACTAAATACGACAGGCACAACATTCCGGAGGAATTTATGAACACTGACATATTTGATTCTTTAAACGAGACGATACATAAGCTTGAGCGTAACCAACAAGAACACGTGTACACAGACAGTGCCTACGATGACTATCTCAGAATAGTGAAAGCACAAATGAACACGCACCTTAACCCTAAGGTAGTTGTAGTAGCAAACGCGACGAACAATAAAAAAAGAAAACACAAACAAACATGGTGGTGCAGCGAGCTAACTGTATTGTGGAATACTGTGTGTGAGTGTGAATACGTATGGCTCAAATGCAAGCACGCTGGGCGTAAGCGACTATTTAAGCATAAATATGTATCAGAACGGAAATAATTCGACCGAGCAGTACAACAACACACACGGCAGTATTTACAAGAGACGCAACACACGAATCTAGAGAGCTGTACGTAGAAGAACAGTGAGTTCTGGTAGACTATAGCCAAAGTAGGTGCCGGGTGTGATAGACAGAAACGTATCCCTATAGAAGTAGTAATGGAAGACATTGGGCATGTGACTGCCTCATTAGAAGGTGTACTAGGAAAATAGCAAGCACATTTCACATAATTATTCACGACACTGAGCTTCGGGGCGACAACGATATACACTATGCCACGCTACCGTGCCATGATAGTGATAACAGCAACTTAGACGTTGGTATTAGTATTCTTGACGTGCTCTCCAGTCGCTAAACAAGAATAAAGCGCCAGGGCATGATCAGTTACCCTCCGAGGTCATTCAGTCCTACGCCAGTGTTAACTTTCTGCACAGGTTATTCTGTGTATGCTACGATACGGGTAAAATTCCAAACTCATGGAGATACGGGATTATCACGCAGATTTTGAAAACCCCCACTACGGATGCACGTGATCCATTAAATACAGGGGTATTACGGTAACTTCATCGGTATACAAGGCATTCTGCAGTGTGCTAAACAATAGACTGAATGACTGGGTGGATATTAACGATAAAATAGCCGATCAGCAAACTGGCTTCCGGCGTCAGCGAAGTACCATAGTCCAATAAGTATCGACCCTTAGAAGCATTATCGATCAACGCAAGAGTAAAAACGCATCGACGTATATAGCATACGTAGATTTTTCCAGAGCATATGACCGGATAAATCGCAGCATTTTATGGGACAAGCTAGAGGCAATAGGATTAAAGAACAGTAAACTATTACGCTCATTTAAATCACTTTATGAAAATGTGCAGTGTGCGGTGAAGATCACCCACCATATGACTGACTTGTTCGACGTATACGTTGGTTGTAAGCAGAGCTGTTTGCTCTCAACGACAATTTTCAACCTGTATATGAATGATTTAAGCATCCTGTTGGAACAATGTAGCATCGGGGTATTGGTAGGAAACGCTTTAATTAACCACTTGTTATACGCGGACGACCTTGCTCTGATCGCAAGCTCAGAATATGATCTACAACTCCTACTAGAGTTACTATCTGGCTGGTGTGTACGAAATGCCAATTAATATAAGTAAAACTAAAGTATTGCACTCCGAAAAGCGTCAGTATCGCGGACCGATTATAACTTCATGTGTGGTTCAACTGAAATAGAGTGTTAACCAATATCGCTATCTAGGACTGGTAGTAAGCGAAACGCTAGACTATTCCATCAAAGCCAAGTACGTGGCGCAGTCGGCGACAAGAGCATTGGGGATCCTCATATCGAAGTTGAAGTATATGGGCGAACTACCATACCATGTATATACGACGCTGTATGACACACTGGTCTGGCCTGTCATTCATTACGGAGCAGCCATATGGGCAAAAACAATACTCATGTATCGATGCAGTACAGCATAGGGCTTGTCGCTTCTACCTTGGACTCTGTAAATACACTCCCAACGACGCGGTGAACGGGGATATGGGATGGACCCAACCGATCGTGCGACAGTGGACAGCTACTATAAGCAATTGGTTTCGTCTTAATAATATGGATCAAAGCATATTAAATAACCGTGTATTTAAATGGGCAAATGATAAGAAGCGTACTAGAAACTGGTTACATAAACTTGACTGTAAGCTAAAGAGCATAGACTGTACGCTGTTAATCATAGATCAGTATTATAGTACCAGTGAACGACGAACTATCATTTTATAGTACCAGTGAATGACGAACTATCATTTTATAGTACCAGTGAATGACGAACTATCATTTTATAGTACCAGTGAACGACGAACTATCATTTTATAGTACCAGTGAATGACGAACTATCATTTTATAGTACCAGTGAATGACGAACTATCATTTTATAGTACCATTGAATGACGAGCTATCATTTTATAGTACCAGTGAACGACGAACTATCATTTTATAGTACCAGTGAACGACGAACTATCATTTTATAGTACCAGTGAACGACGAACTATCATTTTATAGTACCAGTGAGTGACGAACTATCATTTTATAGTACCAGTGAGACGAACTATCATTTTATAGTACCATGAATGACGAACTATCATTTTATAGTACCATTGAATAACGAACTATCATTTTATAGTACCAGTGAATGACGAACTATCATTTTATAGTACCAGTGAATGACGAACTATCATGTTATAACAAAAACACAAAACAAACACACATCATTTTATCGTACCAGGAACGACGAACTATCATTTTATAGTACCAGTGAACGACGAACTATCATTTATAGTACAGTGAAGACGAACTATCATTTTATAGTACCAGTGAATGACGAGCTTCATTTATAGACCTGAACGACGAACTATCATTTATAGTACCAGTGAACGACGAACTATCATTTTATAGTACCAGTGAACGACGAACTATCATTTTATAGTACCAGTGAATGACGAACTATCATTTTATAGTACCAGTGAATGACGAACTATCATTTTATAGTACCAGTGAACGACGAACTATCATTTTATAGTACCAGTGAATGACGAACTATCATTTTATAGTACCAGTGAATGACGAACTATCATTTTATAGTACCATTGAATGACGAGCTATCATTTTACAGTACCAGTGAACGACGAACTATCATTTTATAGTACCAGTGAACGACGAACTATCATTGAAACTGTGAACACAAATTATCAAACAGTTCAGAGGCAACGGGGTTTACTAGTATTAATGCAGTAGTTGGAACTAGTGGCAAAGGTCGAAATAGATTAAGACAATATAACCAGTTTAAGAGTGAATACAATACAGAATCATATGTGCAAAATATAGCAATACCTAGAAACCACAGAAGCGCCTTAGCCAAATTCCGTTGTGGCGTCGCACCAATTAAGATTGAAACTGGTAGATATCAAGGATTACCACTGTGTGAACGAACCTGTTTACAATGTTCAAATACAACCGAGAGCGAAATACATGTATTGTTGAAATGTCCATTGTATGAGCATTTACGCACTGAACTTAAATTATATGCGCAATCTATTAATACACCATTCAACACTCTTTTAGTTTCTCTGAACAGTTTGCTTATTTAATGTCTGATAAAGATATTGCTAAATTATGTGCCAAAACCTGCAATTCTGGCTGCGTATCATAGGTTTGATTGTATACATACATTCCTTAGGCCATTCCAAGCAAGTTTTAAAATGGCACCCCGTCACTATCAAGCCTGCAAGGTCGCAAATGTAAACAAACCGCCTGCTACACAATTCATATCTAAACTTACTTGTAACGCCATTGCTTTATTTCTCCGCAGCAATCATTTCTATTAAACGATGGTGGTCTGGACGTCTACCTTCGCCTTTTTACACTCCAAACGTTAAAAAATAAATAAATGTCCTGCGATTTCGCATCTTGGCCATCCTAAGCAAATGGTAATGTTTATGCAAGGGACGTAACTATGTATATATAACTAAGTTACTATCCGGTTCGAATACACAATTTTCATGACAAAAGGTCCAATGTGAGGTTTTGGTTAAAATTGACATATAATGCGAAGCGTCACAAAAGGACACTACTTGTCATATAATTCATAACACCTGAATTATTAATGATATATGACCTGTTTTATTATTTGAGGACGCTTTGTCAAGTTGCGCACCAAGTGTGTTGTTGCAATTACATTGTTTGTCGTCTGCATTGATCGTACGCAAAGGCAGCAATGGAATAATTGTCATATCCGTATGTCATGACAGCAAATAACATTAGTCTAGAGTGTGTGTTCTACGTTTATTTATCGTCGCTGCCCATATGAGCGACGCCTCCTGAAAACCGAGGTCTCGTGTCGGTGCTTTACACCGTGCACGTACAATGGAATGGGTCTCTGTCTGTATCATTACACTATCCTCCAACAATCTAAAATGACTAAAATCTCTTCAGGAGGAGTCGCTCATATGGGCAACCGGTAGTGACGATAAATAAACGTAAAACACACACAATGTAAACTGGAGATGGCGGGAGTATGGACTGCACAGGTCAACTGTATTACAGAGTAACATATTGGGAATCTGAGAACTGACTGGATAGTGCAGGTTGGCTGCTTAATAAAGGTGGCCACTAACACAGGGTTGACTTGTAGAGACTAGTTTTATATTAACATTTCAGAAAGCTGACATCGCTATAGGCCCAATATCAGTGATGTCAGAGCGCGAGAACGTCGTGGACTTCACTGTACCGTTCCACGAGCCGGTGGGGATGACCATTCTAATGAAGAAGTCCAAGTTCGAGTATACACTACTCCGGTTCCTCAGTGTGTTAGAACCCCAAGTCTGGGGCTGTATTGTAGCGTCATATTTCCTCTTCAGTATCCTAATGTGGCTCTTTGACAAATTCAGTCCTTTCAGGTTAGTGTCTTTATAAACCTCTTGCATGTTTGACGTTTGTCTGTTCACATTAAAGTTTAGTATAAATATTATCTGTGTTGAAAACATTTACATGTATGTGAGCTAGTCGTGCAGTTTTCATAAACGATTTAGTTTATACTAATTTATTTTACCTCGATTGTGAAACAAGTTCTTACAACTTATATTAATCACTCTCGAGACCTCATTCCTGGTGGAATCCCTCGCCACGAGGGAGAGGAAAAGGCAATGTGGAATTTAAATACCTTGCTTAAGGGCACAATCGTAACGGTCCAGCGGGGCTCGAACTCCGGACCTTTCGCACCGGGAACGAACGTGCTACTACAGCGCTATCACGACTTCCACATAGACGATTTAATTATTGGTAGTGTCGATATGAGTACAGGTTTTCGCCATCAACATCAGCAGCAACAGCAGCATCAACAGCATCATCAGCAACAGCAGCATTTTCTTAGTTATTATATGGCTCTTATGTTTGTTAACAATTTGGCAAATGGTAAATTCAGAAAACAAACTGACCTAGTTACATAACAACTAACAAAATTCACAAAACAAACTGACCTAGTTACATAACAACTAACAAAATTCACAAAACAAACTGACCTAGTTACATAACAACTAACATAATTCACAAAACAAACTGACCTAGTTACATAACAACTAATAAAATTCACAAAACAAACTGACCTAGTTACATAACAACTAACAAAATTCACAAAACAAATGACCTAGTTACATAACAACTAACAAAATTCACAAAACAAACTGACCTAGTTACATAACAACTAACAAAACACACAAAACAAATGAGAAAATATACATCACGAATAAGAAATCCGGATAACAAAATGGCATAGTTGTGCATAACATATTGAACGTATGTATGTATGTATGTATGTATGTTCCATTAATGTCAAACCCCTTGCGGGGACGTATACATGTTTTCCTGGGCATGCTTAGCCGACCATAGCGGTTAACTAGTACTAAGCAATGTGTGTGAGGTGCCTTGCTCAATGACACTACATACGTGGCCTGACTGAGTATCGAACCCGGACCGTTCGATTCCAAATCCGACGCTCTACCATTGGACCACGGACGCCACACAAAGTTGCATTGCTTATATTAGTAAACCGCATAAACACATTTATTAAAGGTAGCTTAATCAATGTCACAGGCGCACTTAGTCGATATTAAAAATACATACACTGCTCAATAAATAAGAATAGTATATAGGGCAATAAAGCTGAATTTGAGACGTTTGCGAGGCAAAACAGAGTTCGTACAAACAAAAACGACAACATTTTTACAAAGAAACGTTATGAACGAAAAGAACTAGCGGAAAGCGGGGAACTGCCAACAGCTTCAGATAGCCCGACAACACTACTCTCATATTGCTATATTTAGTTACCAGAACAATCCGGATCGTGATAGTGGTCCTGAAAAGCGGATCTTCACCCTGAAGGAAGGAATATGGTTCTGTATGACGTCACTAACACCGCAAGGTTTGTCATACATTTATTGTGTTGGTTCCTTATGACGTCACTAGCACCGCAAGGTTTGTCATACATGTATTGTACTGGTTCCTTATGACGTCACTAGCACCGCAAGGTTTGTCATACATTTATTGTGCTGGTTCCGTATGACGTCACTAGCACTGCAATGTTTGTCATACATTTATTACGCTGGTTCCTTATGACGTCACTCGTGAAACAATGTTCTTAGCAATTATATGCTCTTTTTCTGCATTTCATCGAGGTATGAAATGTCATTATTACACCTAATTGACATAAAAACTGAATGTATGTTTTGGCTTAAACATATTTATATTATGCAAACTAAGTGTATATTGACATTTCATACCTCGATGAATCGCAGGAAAAGAAAATTCCTTACAATACAAGTTGTCATTGTGCTTTGTCGGGCATTAATACTCACGCTGGATAATCTTGTGGTTCATTGGGCTATGGACAGCGATCACATGTATTGAATCAGCCAATCAGAATCTCGTCATTGCAAGAAGTTACATTTAGTGTCCTGGTGTCTATGACACCACAACTCCACATACATTTAGTGTGCTTGTTAATATGTAATATTGTATACTAGTATGTAAGTATATTGTATTGCCAAAGGTTATTACCGATTTTGCAATAAAAAATATTGTATTGTGCTTGTTAATATGTATGACGTCACTAACTCCGCAATGTGTGTCATACATTTATTGTGCTTGTTAATATGTATGACGTCACAAACTCCGCAATGTGTGTCATACATTTAGTGTGCTTGTTAATATGTATGACGTCACTAACTCCGCAATGTGTGTCATACATTTATTGTGCTTGTTAATATGTATGACGTCACAAACTCCGCAAAGTGTGTCATACATTTATTGTGCTTGTTAATATGTATGACGTCACTAACTCCGCAATGTGTGTCATACATTTAGTGTGCTTGTTAATATGTATGACATCACAAACTCCGCAATGCTTGTCATACATTTAGTGTGCTTGTTAATAATTATGACGTGATGTGGCTGTAAGCTGTTAGATACAGTACCATGTAAAGAGTTTCGACACGCCTAATGACGATCTACTAAGTTGTGGTGCAATGGATACTATTAGAACTCTATTTAGATATATATGGTTCTGATTATTTACACCAGTTTATACAAATTTAATTTAGCCCGATTACGAAACAAGTTCTATCAACTTATCGAGACATCATTCCTGATGGAATCCATCGCCAAGAGAGAGAGAGGGAGGGAGGGATGAGGAGAGAGAGAGAGGGAGGGAGGAAGGAATGAGAGGAGATGAGAGAGATAGGGGAAGGGAGGAGGAGAGGAGAGAGGAGAGGAGAGAAGAGGGGAGGAGAGGAGAGGAGAGGAGAGGAGAGGAGAGGAGAGGAGAGGAGAGGAGAGGAGAGGAGACAATGTGGACTTTAAATGCATTGCCTAATGGCACGGCTACAGCTTGGCGCACACTCCGGTTCGCTATCTCTACGCTATCTCTACGCTATCACTACGCTATCTCTACGATATATCTACGCTATCTCTGCGCTATCTCTACGATATCTCTACGCTATCTCTATGCTATCTCTATGCTATCTCTACGCTACATATACGCTATCTCTACGTTATCTATACGCTATCTATACACTATCTCTATGCTATCTATACGCTATATCTACGCTGTCTCTATGCTATCAAGACGTCCACATTATTTTTATTAGGAGGTGGTGAAGCACCGAAAGCAGTTTCCGGTCGTCTGGTTGCCGCCACGTGGTGGCTATACGGATTTCTACTAGTGGCATTCTACACAGCAAATCTTGCAGCGTTCCTTACGGTCACACGCCTCGAGACGCCGATTACGTCACTGGACGATCTCTCCAAGCAACAAAGTGTAAAGTACGGACCGGTGAATGGCACAGCGGCTCTTGTGTACTTCAACAGGATGAAAGAAATTGAGGAACAGTTTTATGTGTGAGTTTTTTGCGCAACCCTTTTTCGGGGTAGGGTGTTGATGTTCATTTGTGACCGAATCTATAATTAAGTGGCAGGATGGTTTGTTTATTAGAAGGAGAGAAGAATGTTTTAATGAGATTCCGCCAGCCTAGTGGCATTGTAGTTGTGGAATTGGGAGACTCAGCCATTTTAAGGAAATTGTTTTGTTTAACAGAGCGTAGGCTATTAGTGACACTATTTCATATTTCTCAATTTCAGTGAATAAGGTTCTGAGGGCGTTTAGCTTTGTGATAGTATTTTATAGATTTTAGTATTATTTTTCTTTGCGTTGGTTTAAACATATTTATTCGTTCATTATGTACAGTACATATCTATTTTATAGCTATACAAACGAAAATGGATTTAATCGGAAGCTTAAAGCGTATTGTGATTATCTCCATTTCTTTGCGTTGTGGTCCATTGATATCATTTGGTTTTACGGTAATGTTTCTTGTTGGAATGCATTCCTTGGAAAGTTCAAGGAGTTTATTCGTAAAGAAGGAAGTATAATACTGTATGTGTCAATGTCACCATTCTTGGCAAGGTCCCTGTTAGTTTCACTGAGCTTACGTCTAATTCTGGTGTAATCTCCTCGGTCGTATAGCCATGCCAACCGTTTAAAATGAGAGGACAAGGTGTATATTAGCGCTAAGTCCAATTTCTTAATTCAATTGTTATAAATAATCATGTTAGAAAATAAATACATGTATGTTTAAACTATAAGACCTGACGTCTGGTTTGGAAAATGTAAATAGAGAAAACATTGGACAACCGGTGATTCTGGTCTAAAATAGGCCCCCCTAATAGGCCCCCCTAATAGGCCCCCTTAACTTCAATTGTATCGTACGTAGTATTCAAAACATTTACCATTATTTTTGCCGTACAAATGAACTTGTTTATCGCTGTTCTAAATGTTGTCTGGGAAGACTCTATTTGTGTTGTAAGAACTTGTAGATAAACATGTTTATACATGTGCTTATCGTCGCTACCTGGTACCCATATGAGCGACGTGCAGTTTACCTAACAACCTTTCCTGACCTCCGTAAGAAACTGCAAATGTTTCATGTAAAGAAACACGGGTTGAGCGTGGTTTAAACCCGTGACCATCAGTGATGATATGTTAACGTCAGCGACCTTAACCACTCGACCACTGAGACGGACGTCGACATAATATGTTATAATATAAAATTTAACTACAATAAAAACTAAACAAAAATATTGTTAAATCTAACGTAACGTTTAGATAACGTCATTCACGGATTAAGTCCGCAAACGTTAGTGTTGAGGTTGTTTAAAATTGTAATTGCTGGGAACTATAAGCGTTAAGTCGTATGGAGAGAATATGTTACATCACTGGTTTCAACCAGCCGAAAATAACAGCTCTAAATAGAGTATGTGTGTTTTACGTTTGTTTATCGTCGCTACCGGTTGCCCATATGAGCGCCGCCTCCTGAAGAGATTAGTCATTTTAGATTTTGGAGGATAGTGCAATGATACAGACAGAGACCCATTCCAGAGTCTCCTCTGGTTCTTTTACGTGCACGGTGTAAAGCACCGACACGAGACCTCGGTTTAACGACTCATCTGAAAGACTGTTAATTGTATTAGGGTCAGACGGGGGATCGAACCTGCGATGCCTGGATTACCAGTCCAAATAGAGTATGATGAATAGATAACAAATATACTAGAGGACATAGAAAACGCACACCTACATTATATGATTATTATTACATGAAAACGAAATACGAAGGATTCCATCAAAGATATATCACATCTTTATTACAAAACACAAACTGAATAACTAAAACTATTCCAAAATGTTTAAAACTATGTATTTATATAGTTATTGTTTTTCATGTAAAAACACACTTATCCGAAGTGTGTGTTTTATATGTCATCTAGTATACGTTTCACCAAGTACGTTAGCTGCTGATATGGATCTGTATTTCTTGGCGGACCATGATAGTATAGTTGAAAAACAAGTATTTCAAAATTTAAGTCCTAATTAATTAATAATATTAAAATGTACCGGCCTGCACACGTGAATTGTCCAGTCGACGAGACATTGTGTCTTTATAGATAGTAACTATACCCCCCTCTCTCTCTCTCTCTCTCTCTCTCTCTCTCTTTCTCTCGTCTCTCTCATCTCTCTCCTCTCTCTCCTCTCTCTCCTCTCTCTCCTCTCTCTCTCTCCTCTCTCTTCTCTCTCTCTTTCTCTTTCTCTTCTCTTCACTCTCTCTTTCTCTCTCTCTCTTCTCTTCTCTCTTCTCTTCTCTTCTCTCTCTCTCTTTCTCTCTTCTCTTCTCTCTCTCTCTTTCTCTCTCTCTTCTCTTCTCTTTCTCTCTCTCTCTTTCTCTTCTCTTCTCTTCTCTCTCTCTCTATCATTACAGAGTGATGTGCTCTTTTTTTACATCTTCATAATAATCCGGTCAGATCAAAATTACATTATCACATTTAAGTTTTAATCACGCTAGCATATCTTTGACGAGGAAACGGTGCAGTCCAGTTTAATGATGCAATACACCTCATATGAAAATATGAATCTATTTTGTAATTGATAAGGCCATCAGCTGATGGGTAATCTGCGAGCTGAAACCTGATTTATACACATGATCAGCATGGTCTCAATGTCAATATATTGTGAAATGGTCCATTCAACAGCCTTGTACTATATGTGCATGTATTTTGAAATCCACCTCCTAAATATATTTAAAGTACAACACCTGCATATTACTTTATTATTAGGCGCTAACTTCATTGATGAGAATCTAGTCCCCTCAGTCATCGCGTGTAAATCCATATATACAGTAAAATTATAATATCCAACAATTGTACTATTTGTGCATGCATTTTGGAAACCCATCTCCTAAATATATTTAAAGTACAACACCTGTATATTTCTTTATTATTAGGCGCTAACTACGTTGATGAGAATCTAGTCCTCTCAGTCATCGCGTGTAAATCCATATATACAGTAAAATTATAATATCCAACAATTGAAATCAGAATTCAACAATGTATCAATTAAGAAAATCAATGGTCGTATGACTATGCTACACAGGCGTTCAGAACATGATCGAGTCTCCATTTCAAATATGAGAATTTAGGCTCAGCTTATTGTCATTTTACACTAGAAATTTGAAACATATATTATGCAAATCTTTTCATTAGTTTGGACTATTTTGAAGCAATAATGTTGCATGTTGGTACTGGAACAATGTAGTCGTATACTTATTACAGCATTTGGAAAGACATGAGTCTAAACGATAGTTTGAGCGCAGTTGCACGTGCGAAGTTAGCAGTATGGGACTACCCCGTCAGTGAACAGTTCACAAAGTTGATGAGCCGAATGTATGTACCAAATTCAAGTCGCGAGGCAATGGACATGGTTAGACGAGGGGAGTTCGCCCTGATTGGTATGCTCTTTACGTCATTAGTTACATCGGTGAACAACTAACATAATAATAGTATACTAGTATATAACAATGCTGGCTTGTATTTGGATACTAGTATATAACAATGCTGGCTTGTATTTGGATACTAGTATATAGCAATGTTGGCTTGTATTTGGCAACCTAATATCCAACACCAGGCTGTCTAAGGGGATACTAGTATATAGCAATGCTGGCTTGTATTTGGATACTAGTATATAACAATGCTGGCTTGTATTTGGATAATAGTATATAACAATACTGGCTTGTATTTGGATACTAGTATATAACAATGCTGGCTTGTATTTGGATACTAGTATATAACAATGATGGCTTGTATTTGGATACTAGTATATAACAATGCTGGCTTGTATTTGGATACTAGTATATAACAATGATGGCTTGTATTTGGCAACCTAATATCCAACACCAGGCTGTCTAAGAGTATACTAGTATATAACAATGCTGGTTTGTATTTGGATACTAGTATATAACAATGCTGGCTTGTATTAGTATACTAGTATATAACAATGCTGGTTTGTATTTGGCAACCTAATATCCAACACCAGGCTGTCTAAGGGGATACTAGTATATAACAATGCTGGTTTGTATTTGGCAACCTAATGTCCAACACCAGGCTGTCTAAGAGTATACTAGTATATAACAATGCTGGCTTGTATTTGGCAACCTAATATCCAACACCAGGCTGTCTAAGAGTATACTAGTATATAACAATGCTGGCTTGTATTTGGCAACCTAATATCCAACACCAGGCTGTCTAAGAGTATACTAGTATATAACAATGCTGGCGTGTATTTGGATACTAGTATATAACAATGCTGGCTTGTATTTGGATA
Source organism: Archivesica marissinica (assembly GCA_014843695.1). Classification (NCBI taxonomy): domain Eukaryota; kingdom Metazoa; phylum Mollusca; class Bivalvia; order Venerida; family Vesicomyidae; genus Archivesica; species Archivesica marissinica. Next base: position 54,642,602 of record CM026393.1, on the reverse strand, counting down.
CTAGTATATAACAATGCTGGCTTGTATTTGGATACTAGTATATAACAATGCTGGCTTGTATTTGGCAACCTAATATCCAACACCAGGCTGCCTAAGGGGATACTAGTATATAACACTGCTGGCTTGTATTTGGATACTAGTATATAACAATGCTGGTTTGTATTAGTATACTAGTATATAACAATGCTGGCGTGTATTTGGATACTAGTATATAACAATGATGGCTTGTATTTGGATACTAGTATATAACAATGCTGGCTTGTATTTGGATACTAGTATATAACAATGATGGCTTGTATTTGGCAACCTAATATCCAACACCAGGCTGTCTAAGAGTATACTAGTATATAACAATGCTGGTTTGTATTTGGATACTAGTATATAACAATGATGGCTTGTATTTGGCAACCTAATATCCAACACCAGGCTGTCTAAGAGTATACTAGTATATAACAATGCTGGTTTGTATTTGGATACTAGTATATAACAATGCTGGCTTGTATTAGTATACTAGTATATAACAATGCTGGTTTGTATTTGGCAACCTAATATCCAACACCAGGCTGTCTAAGGGGATACTAGTATATAACAATGCTGGTTTGTATTTGGCAACCTAATGTCCAACACCAGGCTGTCTAAGAGTATACTAGTATATAACAATGCTGGCTTGTATTTGGCAACCTAATATCCAACACCAGGCTGTCTAAGAGTATACTAGTATATAACAATGCTGGCTTGTATTTGGCAACCTAATATCCAACACCAGGCTGTCTAAGAGTATACTAGTATATAACAATGCTGGCGTGTATTTGGATACTAGTATATAACAATGCTGGCTTGTATTTGGATACTAGTATATAACAATGCTGGCTTGTATTTGGCAACCTAATATCCAACACCAGGCTGCCTAAGGGGATACTAGTATATAACACTGCTGGCTTGTATTTGGATACTAGTATATAACAATGCTGGCTTGTATTTGGATACTAGTATATAACAATGCTGGCTTGTATTTGGATACTAGTATATAACAATGCTGGCTTGTATTTGGATACTAGTATATAACAATGCTGGCTTGTATTTGGATACTAGTATATAACAATGCTGGCTTGTATTTGGATACTAGTATATAACAATGCTGGCTTGTATTTGGCAACCTAATATCCAACACCAGGCTGTCTAAGAGTATACTAGTATATAACAATGCTGGCTTGTATTAGTATACTAGTATATAACAATGCTGGCTTGTATTAGTATACTAGTATATAACAATGCTGGCTTGTATTTGGATACTAGTATATAACAATGCTGGTTTGTATTTGGATACTAGTATATAACAATGCTGGCTTGTATTTGGCAACCTAATATCCAACACCAGGCTGTCTAAGAGTATACTAGTATATAACAATGCTGGCTTGTATTTGGATACTAGTATATAACAATGCTGGCGTGTATTAGTATACTAGTATATAACAATGATGGCTTGTATTTGGATACTAGTATATAACAATGCTGGCTTGTATTTGGATACTAGTATATAACAATGCTGGCTTGTATTAGTATACTAGTATATAACAATGCTGGCTTGTATTTGGCAACCTAATATCCAACACCAGGCTGTCTAAGAGGATACTAGTATATAACAATGATGGCTTGTATTAGTATACTAGTATATAACAATGCTGGCGTGTATTTGGATACTAGTATATAACAATGATGGCTTGTATTTGGCAACCTAATATCAAACACCAGGCTGTCTAAGAGGATACTAGTATATAACAATGCTGGCTTGTATTTGGCAACCTAATATCAAATACCAGGCTGTCTAAGAGGACACTAGTATATAACAATGCTGGCTTGTATTTGGCAACCTAACATCAAACAGATGGGTGTCTAAGAGGACACTAGTATATAACAATGCTGGCTTGTATTTGGCAACCTAACATCAAACAGATGGGTGTCTAAGAGGATACTAGTATATAACAATGCTGGCTTGTATTTGGCAACCTAACATCAAACAGATGGGTGTCTAAGAGGATACTAGTATATAACAATGCTGGCTTGTATTTGGCAACCTAACATCAAACAGATGGGTGTCTAAGAGGACACTAGTATATAACAATGCTGGCTTGTATTTGGCAACCTAGCATCAAACAGATGGGTGTCTAAGAGGATACTAGTATATAACAATGCTGGCTTGTATTTGGCAACCTAACATCAAACAGATGGGTGTCTAAGAGGACACTAGTATATAACAATGCTGGCTTGTATTTGGCAACCTAACATCAAACAGATGGGTGTCTAAGAGGACACTAGTATATAACAATGCTGGCTTGTATTTGGCAACCTAACATCAAACAGATGGGTGTCTAAGAGGACACTAGTATATAACAATGCTGGCTTGTATTTGGCAACCTAACATCAAACAGATGGGTGTCTAAGAGGACACTAGTATATAACAATGCTGGCTTGTATTTGGCAACCTAACATCAAACAGATGGGTGTCTAAGAGGACACTAGTATATAACAATGCTGGCTTGTATTTGGCAACCTAACATCAAACAGATGGGTGTCTAAGAGGACACTAGTATATAACAATGCTGGCTTGTATTTGGCAACCTAACATCAAACAGATGGGTGTCTAAGAGGACACTAGTATATAACAATGCTGGCTTGTATTTGGCAACCTAACATCAAACAGATGGGTGTCTAAGAGGACACTAGTATATAACAATGCTGGCTTGTATTTGGCAACCTAACATCAAACAGATGGGTGTCTAAGAGGATACTAGTATATAACAATGCTGGCTTGTATTTGGCAACCTAACATCAAACAGATGGGTGTCTAAGAGGACACTAGCATCGACACCATACGATGTTCAGCGATCCCGTGTCATTTAGTACAATGTTCTTATATGAAAACGGGTCAGTGGTCTAACTGTGGTCAATGCGTTGGATTGCGAATCCAGGCGTCGCAGGTTTGACCACTTCCCCGGCTGAACATAATAAATTTAACAGTCTATAAACGGTCTCGTGTATTACTGCAATACACCTGGCGTGAAAACGAAGTATGCTTCTGAAATGAGAGACATCGGTCAGTTACTGCCCCTGAATACTCCCTAAATGTAGATAGGTCCTATTAAGTGTTTTCCTCTGTTTTTATCGTTGTTTCCTTTGCACAACATGCTAGCAATTTTATTCCACTATCGCTTTATATGTTATTAAATTACTATATATCGACAGATCTCATTCTGTATATACAATGGGTACTTATTTGTAAAACAATGCTATCAGTTAATTAACACGATTTTGATAAAATCACATTTATCATACCGCAACATCTGGTTAGGGAACAACAGTAAAAACAAAGGTTTCTAACTAAAAGGACCTTTTCACATTTTGGAATAAATCAGACACTATCTGCCAAAGGGAGGTAATAGAAAATTAGAGATGTCTCCCATTGAAGTAGTGTCTGTATCTTGCAATAGGATTCTCAAAATAAAACAAATATATACTTCTGCAGGCGTCACCCCAATTAATGAAGGGGAGACGATAAATATATACGAACCCAAAGAAAATAAATGTGTTCTTCTTGATAGATGACAAAAGTCGTAACCAGTACCAGGTGCTGACAGATTGTAACGTAGAGGAGATTGGAGAGGAGTTCAGCCGGAAACCATTCGCATTCGCCGTCACGCAGGGTTCACCGCTCCGCGCACAAATGTCAAATGTGTAAGATCAATGTTTATTATAATACTATTAACCCTTTCAACACCACATACCTCTAAATAGGCTTACAAAAAGTGTAGATCCAGATGAGCCGGCTTGTGACGAGCCGTCTCATCAGGATCTGCACTTTTTGCCAGTGATATGACTATTTTTAGACATAATTACCCATTTTGATAAATGAACTTGTCTAAATGTGATTTTCTGATTCATTTATTGGATTCTGATTCGTTTATGAATATCATGGACCAGTCCATGTGAGTTACTTGGTGTTGAATGGGTTAAGGAATGAATTTAAATTCCACGTTGCCTCTTCTCTCTCCGTCGTTGCGATGTATTCCATCAGGAATGAGGTCTCTAGAGTGATTAATATAAGTTGAAAGAGCTTGTTTCGCAATCTAGCTAAAATTAATTTGTAAAGAATAATTTAACGTGATATCAGAAGGCAGCTGTCGATAAAGGCCACACTCGGGTCAGTTGTCCAGTTGTTAACACGTTGGACTGCGAATTCAGGTGTCGCAGTTTCGATCCCCCGTCTGACCTACTAGATTGACAGTCTTTTAGATGTGACTATAAACGCAGATCGCTTGCACTATACTCCAAAACCTAAACTGACTAATATACTTCGTCCTCTCTTAACTTCCATACAACAACAACAACAAAAACAATGTTGTGCAATGAGCGAGAATGATTTATTTAGAGTCAAGAGACACATGTAACGTTATTAGTTACATTCTAACATATGTAACAATTCTATATATATATAGTCGACGTTCCTGCTAAATAATTTTATTTCCTCCGAATCAGAATTTTACCAAATAGAATAAATAATCTACTTCGATTAATAAATATTAATAACTATTCGTGTACTTAATGCATAGTACTAGTTTTTAGTGAAAACTACTTCAGAACAAACGCAAGAAAGTCAAGTAAACTGCGAGCGGTCTGCCCAACCCTACTCCAAATTTGTATATTTTTCACCCCCAAATTTGTTGTGAGGGGGAAGGGGGTAGAGGGAATCCATGCTACACACAGCAAAGGTGTCCTGTCTTCACCCCATTGACCTTCTTGGTTGTTAAATTTAGAAAGGATAACGAATAACTCCCGATTTGGAGGAACTCCAATGACAAATTACTAATCTGTACAATCAGTACACTGAATTTGGATTTTCAAGTGATGTTGACTCTATAAATGTTTCGCTAGAACTGACTGAATTCCATTCAGCTATCCTATTATACAACACTGTTGCATAAAACCTGTCAAACCGGTTCTGTACTAAATCACCGATAGGACAATAGTTATCCTCTATACGCTGTAACGAGGATAACTGTAAATTATCCAAACAAACACACCACATTTTACCATCCCCGTTGTTGGGTGTTAGGGACACGAATTACCGAACTTCAATGTATCATTTGCAGGATTCTCGAATTATCTAACAACCGAGTGTTAGAAGACCTCACTAACAAATGGTGGGACTCGAACGAGAAGAAGATCGAGTGTGATAGAATTGAGGACGAGAGTGACGGAATCTCCATAGAAAATATTGGCGGCGTTTTCTTGGTGATCGCCATAGGAACCGGCTTGTCATTGATTGCCTTTGCAGTGGAATATTATTATTATAAACTTAAACCACTCAAGGAGGATAGGTTATACAGAGTGCGAGGGGACAATAGGTTATCGCACATCCAATCAGAAGTGAGGTTAGATCATGTACAGATTGACGGAAATGGATCCTGTGCACCTGATGGTAGTAGCAAGCAGTCACGTGGTCACTCTCTGCATAACTTGTGCAGCACGCAGTTACCTGATCGCTCGGACCGAGGCGCGAGCTTCTCGTCAAGTAAAAGGGCCCGTCACCGATCTAACAAAAGTAAACGATCGTCCCCAAAATCTAAAAATCTTGCAAATGGAACAAATGGCCCTCGTAGTAACGTATACGATCCGTATGTAAGCACGAACGGACATATCTTAAATGGAATAACAAATTCTATTTTCACGTTTGATACAGACGAAAGTATGTCAGAAAAATATCCAGATTTGCATGACAAAGACAGACAGACAGAATTGTTTTCAGAGAAATTGTAAGAACAATACATGTACATTCATGTTTCGTGATCTCCGTTACGATTGTAACGCATTTTCTCATTGGTTCCTTCCCAAATAGCAATTGACGTTGTTAAATCCCTGTTGATTGGTTGATGAGCATATTTAGACGAAATTCACATTCAGTTGCTCATATGCCTCAACGTAGGCGACTCGCATCAATGCACATGGCGACGGCGGACTTATGGAGAATTGATCGTGATTCGTGAGGAGTATTGTATGTTCGTTATCATGTTGTTTGTATGCGTGTTTCGGTGTCAACTGACTGCTAAGTCGGTATTTTCTCTCATACATAGAGCGCCCACTTATTGAACGGAAATGGATCACTGGGTGAATGTACAAATCTGTACACATTTGTGCATTGACAAAGTTTTGAATAAGTTGCGATAGACAAAGCTGTGAATAGACAAGGTTGTGACCCCCCGTCTGACCCTAATAAAATTAACAGTCTTTCAGATGGGACGTTAAACCGAGGTCTCGTGTCGGTGCTTTACACCTTGCACGTAAAAGAACCAGAGGAGATTCTGGAATGGGTCTCTGTCTGTATCATGCACTATCCTCCAAAATCTAAAATAACTAATCTCTTCAGGAGGCGTCGCTCATATGGGCAACCTGTAGCGACGATAAGTAAACGTAAAAACACAAGTTGTGGCCACCTTTTTTTAATTTATTTATCTTCGCTACCGGTTGCCAATATGAGCAAGGGGCAGATTACGTAACACCACCATTCCTGGAGAGGTTCCAGCGGTTAATCAGTAGTTGATGCACCAACCTCCGTAAGAAACTGCCAACTGTTTTCATATAAAGAGACACGGTCTGATCTTGGCTCGAAACCGTGACCATCAGTGATGATAGGTTACAGTGTACAAGTCAGCGACCGTAACAACCTGACCACGATGGCGGACATTGTGACCACCTCATTTAACGGTCGCAATACAACATGTTTGATGCTTGTCTATGAACGTTACTATAATTATAGTATGTGAAAGTAGGCACAACTCCGTTCATGGTACGTAAATCTCGTGCACGAAGTTAATAAACATTATGGTAACTACTATACCCCAACGATAACGTGATGTTGTAAAATGTAAAAGCTTGTTTCGCAATCGAGCTGAAATAAATGTCTGATTACATACTTTCCAGGCGCGTATTAATAGAGTGTTATTCGGTTGCAAGTGGGACACGGACGGATCTGTAGTCCAGTAGTTAGCACGTTTGTCTGGTAATCCAGGGATCGCAGGTTCGATCCCCCGTCTGACCATAATAAAATTAATAGTCTTTCAGATGTGACGTTTAGCGTATCGGTGCTTTACATTGTGCACGTACAAGAACCAGAGGAGACTCTCGATTTGGTATCTGTCTGTATCATTGCACTATCCTCCAAAATCTAAACAACATTCAGTTGCAAATGGAGCAACATTCAGTTGCAAGTGGGGCAACATTCAGTTGCAAGTGGAGCAACATTCAGCTGCAAGTGGGGTAGCATTCAGCTGCAAGTGGAGCAACATTCAGTTGCAAGTGGGGCAACATTCAGTTGCAAGTGGGGCAGCATTCAGTTGCAAGTGGGGCAGCATTCAGTTGCAAGTGGGGGCAGCATTCAGTTGCAAGTGGGGCAGCATTCAGTTGCAAGTGGGGCAACATTCAGTTGCAAGTGGGGCAGCATTCAGTTGCAAGTGGGGCAACATTCAGTTGCAAGTGGGGCAGCATTCCGTTGCAAGTGGAGCAACATTCAGTTGCAAGTGGAGCAGCATTCAGCTGCAAGTGGAGCAGCATTCAGTTGCAAGTGGGGCAGAATTCAGCTGCAAGTGGAGCAGCATTCAGTTGCAAGTGGAGCAACATTCAGTTGCAAGTGGAGCAACATTCAGTTACAAGTGGGAACATTCAGTTGCAAGTGGAGCAACATTCAGTTGCAAGTGGGGCAACATTCAGTTACAAGTGGGGAACATTCAGTTGCAAGTGGAGCAACATTCAGTTGCAAGTGGGGCAACATTCAGTTGCAAGTGGGGCAACATTCAGTTGCAAGGGGAGCAACATTCAGTTGCAAGGGGAGCAAGTGAGGCAGCATTCAGTTGCAAGTGGGGCATCATTCAGTTGCAAGTGGGGCAACATTCAGTTGCAAGTGGGGCAGCATTCCGTTGCAAGTGGAGCAGCATTCAGTTGCAATTGGAGCAGCATTCAGCTGCAAGTGGAGCAACATTCAGTTGCAAGTGGGGCAGAATTCAGCTGCAAGTGGAGCAGCATTCAGTTGCAAGTGGAGCAACATTCAGTTGCAAGTGGAGCAACATTCAGTTGCAAGTGGGGCAACATTCAGTTGCAAGGGGAGCAACATTCAGGTGCAAGTGGGGCACATTCAGTTGCAAGTGGGGCAACATTCAGTTGCAAGTGGGGCAACATTCAGTTGCAAGTGGGGCAACATTCAGTTGCAAGTGGGCAGCATTCAGTTGCAAGTGGAGCAGCATTCAGTTGCAAGTGGGGCAGCATTCAGTTGCAAGTGGGGCAACATTCAGTTGCAAGTGGGGCAGCATTCCGTTGCAAGTGGAGCAGCATTCAGTTGCAAGTGGAGCAGCATTCAGCTGCAAGTGGAGCAGCATTCAGTTGCAAGTGGGGCATAATTCAGCTGCAAGTGGAGCAGCATTCCGTTGCAAGTGGAGCAGCATTCAGTTGCAAGTGGAGCAGCATTCAGCTGCAAGTGGAGCAGCATTCAGTTGCAAGTGGGGCATAATTCAGCTGCAAGTGGAGCAGCATTCAGTTGCAAGTGGAGCAACATTCAGTTGCAAGTGGAGCAACATTCAGTTGCAAGTGGAGCAACATTCAGTTGCAAGTGGAGCAACATTCAGTTACAAGTGGGAACATTCAGTTGCAAGTGGAGCAACATTCAGTTGCAAGTGGGGCAGCATTCAGTTGCAAGTGGGGCAGCATTCAGTTGCAAGTGGAGCAACATTCAGTTGCAAGTGGGCAACATTCAGTTGCAAGTGGAGCAACATTCAGTTGCAAGTGGAGCAACATTCAGTTGCAAGTGGGGCAACATTCAGTTACAAGTGGGGAACATTCAGTTGCAAGTGGAGCAACATTCAGTTGCAAGTGGGGCAACATTCAGTTGCAAGTGGGGCAACATTCAGTTGCAAGTGGGGCAACATTCAGTTGCAAGGGGAGCAACATTCAGTTGCAAGGGGAGCAAGTGAGGCAGCATTCAGTTGCAAGTGGGGCATCATTCAGTTGCAAGTGGGGCAACATTCAGTTGCAAGTGGGGCAGCATTCCGTTGCAAGTGGAGCAGCATTCAGTTGCAATTGGAGCAGCATTCAGCTGCAAGTGGAGCAGCATTCAGTTGCAAGTGGGGCAGAATTCAGCTGCAAGTGGAGCAGCATTCAGTTGCAAGTGGAGCAACATTCAGTTGCAAGTGGAGCAACATTCAGTTGCAAGTGGGGCAACATTCAGTTGCAAGGGGAGCAACATTCAGTTGCAAGGGGAGCAACATTCAGTTGCAAGTGGGGCAACATTCAGTTGCAAGTTGAGCAACATTCAGTTGCAAGTGGAGCAGCATTAAGTTGCAAGTGGAGCACCATTCAGTTGCAAGTGGGGCAACATTCAGTTGCAAGTGGGGCATCATTCAGTTGCAAGTGGGGCAACATTCAGTTGCAAGTGGGGCAGCATTCCGTTGCAAGTGGAGCAGCATTCAGTTGCAATTGGAGCAGCATTCAGCTGCAAGTGGAGCAGCATTCAGTTGCAAGTGGGGCAGAATTCAGCTGCAAGTGGAGCAGCATTCAGTTGCAAGTGGAGCAACATTCAGTTGCAAGTGGAGCAACATTCAGTTGCAAGTGGGGCAACATTCAGTTGCAAGGGGAGCAACATTCAGTTGCAAGGGGAGCAAGTGGGGGCAGCATTCAGTTGCAAGTGGGGCATCATTCAGTTGCAAGTGGGGCAACATTCAGTTGCAAGTGGGGCAGCATTCAGTTGCAAGTGGGGCAACATTCAGTTGCAAGTGGGGCAGCATTCCGTTGCAAGTGGAGCAGCATTCAGCTGCAAGTGGAGCAGCATTCAGTTGCAAGTGGGGCATAATTCAGCTGCAAGTGGAGCAGCATTCAGTTGCAAGTGGAGCAACATTCAGTTGCAAGTGGAGCAACATTCAGTTGCAAGTGGAGCAACATTCAGTTGCAAGTGGAGCACATTCAGTTACAAGTGGGAACATTCAGTTGCAAGTGGAGCAACATTCAGTTGCAAGTGGAGCAACATTCAGTTACAAGTGGGAACATTCAGTTGCAAGTGGAGCAACATTCAGTTGCAAGTGGGGCAACATTCAGTTACAAGTGGGAACATTCAGTTGCAAGTGGAGCAACATTCAGTTGCAAGTGGGGCAACATTCAGTTACAAGTAGGGAACATTCAGTTGCAAGTGGAGCAACATTCAGTTGCAAGTGGGGCAACATTCAGTTGCAAGTGGGGCACCATTCAGTTGCAAGGGGAGCAACATTCAGTTGCAAGGGGAGCAAGGGGAGCAACATTCAGTTGCAAGTGGGGCAACATTCAGTTGCAAGTGGAGCAGCATTCAGCTGCAAGTGGGGCAACATTCAGTTGCAAGTGGAGCAACATTCAGTTGCAAGTGGAGCAGCATTAAGTTGCAAGTGGAGCACCATTCAGTTGCAAGTGGGGCAACATTCAGTTGCAAGTGGGGCAACATTCAGTTGCAAGTGGAGCAACATTCAGTTGCAAGTGGGGGCAACATTCAGTTGCAAGTGGGGCAACATTCAGTTGCAAGGGGAGCAACATTCAGCTGCAAGTGGGGCAACATTCAGTTGCAAGTAGAGCAGCATTCAGTTGCAAGTGGAGCAACATTCAGTTGCAAGTAGAGTAGCATTCAGTTGCAAGTGGAGCAACATTCAGTTGCAAGTGGGGCAACATTCAGTTGCAAGTGGGGCAACATTCAGTTGCAAGTGGAGCAACATTCAGTTGCAAGTGGGGCAACATTCAGTTGCAAGTAGAGCAGCATTCTGTTGCAAGTGGAGCAACATTCAGTTGCAAGTGTATGAACTATTTGACTTTAATCCATTTTCCAATATTCAGTAATTGCTAAAGTTAAGACTTAGATTCCGATGACAGTTCAGGACATAATTCCTCAAACACGAATCATGTATTCCTGACTGCTAAATAAAGCAACTGTCCATTTTGGGAGCCACGGCTTAGTCAAGAAGTGATATTCTTTGTGAACATTACTCGACCATGCAGACACACCGTGCACTAGATGGCTAACAGTACGTATCATGTAGTATGGGTATTATAAAATCACAACAGATGAAAAGATCCGATGTGTTTTGAATTTTGTAATTAGTTGTAGATTAATAGTAAATAGACACAGGGCATAAGAACCGGTACACCATGCTCCAGTGTTATAAAACGTGTGTGTGTGTGTGCGTGCGTGCGTGCGTGCGTGCGTGCGTGCGTGCGTGTGTGTGGACCGGTGGTAGAGCGCTGGATATGGAATCGAAATAGCTCAGGTTCTATACACTGTCATCACAAGGCATCTCACACACATTGCTTAACTATTGCTGGTTAACCGTTTATTGGCTAAGCCTGCATATGTAAAGATGTCTAGCGCCCCGTAAGGGGTTTGACATGAATGAAAAATAAAATTTTAAAAATACAACACAAAAAATCTTGACTCAGACCTCAAAATGAAGCTCCACTGGAGTGATTGGTTGAATCATATATCCAATTAACCAATCAGAAGGATTGTTAATGAGTTATTAGATTGAAGGTTATGATTATACATTCCTCCAGTCTCAAGCTTTCTGATTGGCCTAGCGAAGAACAAATCTCAAGACTCAACCAATCATATATATATAGAGCTTGAGAGCGAGATTGGAGAACGGCTTGACAACCACACGTCCTGATACACGGGTTAATTATCCACCGCCTATGTCGAGTGGTTAAGTAAGATCGCTGACTTGCATACCACTGTAACCTATCACCACTGATGGTCACGGCGGGTTCGGGCCCCGCTCAGGCCGTATGTCATTTATATGAAAAAGTTGGCAGTTCTTACGGAGGTTGATGAAACAAGTACTGGCTAACCACGGGAGCCTGTCCATGAAAGGTGTTATTAGATCAACTGCCCGTCGTTCAAATGGGCAACCGGTAGCGACGTTAAATAAACGTAAATATAAAAAAAATATATTTAGATATTTTATTATGTGTTTTCATTCTCAGTGATTTATTTTCTATACATTTATGACAAATGAAGTAATGACCGCTAGTACCCAGGTACCCGGTGGGTAATATATTTCGGGTCTCATTGAATTTATAATATATGTTTTCGAAATCTATTTTGTGCATGCTGTATTATATATTGATATAAATAAACAAACAATAAGTGAGAAGAAAATACATATAGGGTTTTACAAATGTCCAGTGTGTCGCAGAATAATTATAATTTGTGATGGAGAAATGTGTACAAGGAGCAATAATTAGTTTGTTTGCTTTGGAGGTGTTTGGTCATATGGCTTCTTTCCAACTAGTATTGAAGGAGGACGACCCCTGGTGCCCCTCCGTGCAGTATTACATGCATGGACGGGCACCCGAGTAGAACCACTGATCTACCGCAAATCAGCTGGATAGCTTACTCACATGAAATCATTCGGACCCCCCTCCCTCCACTGAACAAGGAGCAAGGTGTGGTTCATCAAAACATGGACTATTCAGCACATCGGTTTCCGGTGTTGGGACTATTCAGTACAACGGTTTCCGGTGTTGGAACTATTCAGCACATGGGTTTCCGGTGTTGGAACTATTCAGCACATCGGTTTCCGGTGTTGGGACTATTCAGCACATCGGTTTCCGGTGTTGGGACTATTCAGCACATCGGTTTCCGGTGTTGGAACTATTCAGCACATCGGTTTCCGGTGTTGGGACTATTCAGCACATGGGTTTCCGGTGTTGGGACTATTCAGCACATCGGTTTCCGGTGTTGGGACTATTCAGCACATGGGTTTCCGGTGTTGGAACTATTCAGCACATCGGTTTCCGGTGATGGGACTATTCTGCACATGAAAGAGCACACGACAAGGTCATTCTGAAACTGTGTCGGTGACATAAACAAGTCGAGTCATATGAAACAAACAGCACTTCAATAGTTCGACACACTTAATCAACTCTACACCTCTCGGATAATCGATGGTGCCTTGCACGACATCCTCTAACGGACTAGGAATGCTCGCCCATATACTCTGCGGTGGGCAATATATAATTTATGGAACAATGAACACACGCTATATCCTATACTATATATGTAAATGATTAGTAATTAATAAAGTAATAATTCTTATGGTTATGTATGTCTCATTTCACATACACATTGGTGGTTGTTTACACGTTTTCGTTGTGCTATTTCATATTTAGAAAATAATATTGTGACTTGTCGTTGTTTTTTTTGCCGTATGCCTTGATTAATTAATACGCATCAGAACGACAAACAGTGGTTTATTCACCGATAAGCAACGACAAGACGACATTAGTTCCATTCTAACATGACCCAATATAATGTTATAAACGAATAAGTGTGTGTCTTGTTTTGTCACATTGTCAGTTATTTGGCTGACGGCCGATGTATTCAATTTCAATGTAAACAATTGTTAAACGAAATAAGTTGTTTACAGGGGGCAAAATTCAACAGCCGTAGCCGTTGTTTATTGCAGATTCAACAGCGGTAGATTTGTTCTTTCTTTATAGGAACAACATACCATGTCGTGTTAGAATTTAATTTGTTGAGGCCTCATTGTTTTCTCGTTAAATAAAGTCTTTAATAAAATTAATATTATTATAAGATCAATGTTGACTAAGAAATGAAACCAAGTCCCTTATAGGTGTGGGAATAAATATACTGCTTTTTTACAAATTTATTTTAGCTTTTGAAAGATTAAGATTAATCGCTCTGGACTTTACGCAACAAATAGTAACAATACTTGTTTTTTGTATTTAAGTTAATTTAACGTTGCTACCGGTTGCCCATTTGGGCGACGGGCAGAGTTTACAACAACACAACCCCACCCACAACCAACCACCAACCCCCAACACACCCAACAACACGATACACGGTCTGAGCGGGGCTCGAACCCGTGACCATCAGTGATGATACGTTACATTGGTATACAAGTCAGCGACCATAACCACTCGACCATGGAGGCGGACCTAAATAACAATACTCCCTTTCCAAGAAAAAATAATTACTCATGTGTGCATACAGTCAAACCTGTCTTAAGCAGCCAGCCAAAGGAATCTCACAAAGTGGCTGCTTAACACAGGTGGCTGCTTAATATAGGTCAAATGGCATATTGGCAACATATTGGCAACTGGCTGCTTAATACAGGTTGGCTGCTTAGTAGAGGTGACGACTAACACAGGTTTGATTGTATATTCAACCCAGATTATTGTTGTAAGAAAATTGTTCGGATGTACGCTATATTTATTATATATATTACTACTGTTGTACAGGTGCGAACGGTCCGGAGTTCGAGCCCCGCTGGAGCCGTTACGATTGTGCCCTTAAGCAAGGCATTTAAATTCCACGTTGCCTCTTCTCTCTCCCTCGTGGCGATGGATTCCATCAGGAATGAGGTCTCGAGAGTGATTAACATAAGTTGTAAGAACTTGTTTCGCAATCGAGCTAAAATAAATTTGTATAAAATACTGTTGGATGGTGGAGGTTTATGCAAGTAGTAAATACCAGTTCAATAGTATCTTACCTTGCCTGGGTATATCATAACATATGTCCTTTATAATCTGGCATTATTGAAACTGAAATTATATAGGCATACACCAAGGGTCGAACCCACACCACTTCAAACATGGACATATGAATAGTGTACACGTACCACAGATAAATATTTATTTATTTATATTATTATTATGTTTTGGAATATTTGATGGAATAATAAAATCATTATACAATTTTGTGTCTTTTGTAATAAATTATTATTAATCGTGACACATTTTCACGGACGATTTATATACCTCTTTTCTCCTACATTCATTCATAGTAAGGGCAGAGAAACGTGTTGCCCATTAAAATTTGCTTTTATGCACATACTGACGTTACGTCAGACGTCCAATGACAGTAGTATAATAAACTTCAGGCCCCGCGGTTATAAAACTGTTCTCCAATCTCAAAACTCAATCTCAAGCGTCTGATTGGTTCAGCTGACACTAACACTCGGAATCAACCAATCAGATCATTTGAGCTTGAGTTTGAGATCTGAGAAAAGTTTTATAACATCGGGGCCAGGACGCAAGGTTATAACACTGTTCTCCAATCTCAAAACTCAGTCTCAAGCGTCTGATTGGTTCAGCTGACACTAACACTCAGAACCAACCAATCAGATCATTTGAGCTTGAGTTTGAGATCTGAGAAAAGTTTTATAACATATGGGCCAGGACGCAAGGTTATAAAACTGTTCTCAGATCTCGAACTCGAACTCAAGTAATTACGATTGGTTAATTATGAGATTTACAACTCCGCTGAACCAATCAGTAACTTAAGACTGAGCTTGTGATATGAGATAATATTTATAAATATAACCCGTCAGGCCTGGTCATAATTATCTGGTAATTACTGAATCAGCGCTGAAAGTTCCTTTTTAATCAGAAATAGGATAGCTATAATATTAGACTACCGTTTATCGACTTATCTCCATAGTAAACCAAACATAAGAAGTATGGCTTGTCTCTAAGGCAATACAAGGTCGGTAGAGTATGGCTTGTATCTAAGGTAATACAAGGCTCTGTAGAGTATGGCTTGTATCTAAGGGGCAATAAAAGGTTCTGTAGAGCATGGCTTGTCTCTAAGGCAATACAAGGCTCTGTAGAGCATGGCTTGTCTCTAAGGCAATACAAGGCTCTGTAGAGCATGGCTTGTCTCTAAGGCAATACAAGGCTCTGTAGAGCATGGCTTGTCTCTAAGGCAATACAAGGCTCTGTAGAGCATGGCTTGTATATAAGGCAATACAAGGTTATGTAGAGCATGGCTTGTCTCTAAGGCAATACAAGGTTATGTAGAGCATGGCTTGTCTCTAAGGCAATACAATGATCGATAGAGCCTGGCTTGTATCTAAGGCAATACAAGGTCGGTAGAGCCTGGCTAGTAGCTAAGGCAATACAAGGCTCTGTAGAGTATGGCTTGTATCTAAGGCAATACAAGGTTCTGTAAAGCATGGCTTGTCTCTAAGGCAATACAAGGTTATGTAGAGCATGGCTTGTCTCTAAGGCAATACAAGGTTCTGTAGAGCATGGCTTGTCTCTAAGGCAATACAAGGTTCTGTAGAGCATGGCTTGTCTCTAAGGCAATACAAGGTTCTGTAGAGCATGGCTTGTCTCTAAGGCAATACAAGGCTCTGTAGAGCATGGCTTGTATCTAAGGCAATACAAGGCTATGTAGAGCATGGCTAGTAGCTAAGGCAATAAAAGGTTCTGTAGAGCATGGCTTGTCTCTAAGGCAATACAAGGCTCTGTAGAGCATGGCTTGTCTCTAAGGCAATACAAGGTTCTGTAGAGCATGGCTTGTCTCTAAGGCAATACAAGGCTATGTAGAGCATGGCTTGTATATAAGGCAATACAAGGTTATGTAGAGCATGGCTTGTCTCTAAGGCAATACAAGGTTATGTAGAGCATGGCTTGTCTCTAAGGCAATACATTGATCGATAGAGCCTGGCTCGTATCTAAGGCAATACAATGTCGGTAGTGCCTGGCTAGTAGCTAAGGCAATACAAGGCTCTGTCGAGCATGGCTTGTCTCTAAGGCAATACAAGGTTCTGTAGAGTATGGCTTGTCTCTAAGGCAATACAAGGCTCTGTAGAGCATGGCTTGTCTCTAAGGCAATACAAGGTTCTGTAGAGCATGGCTTGTCTCTAAGGCAATACAAGGTTCTGTAGAGCATGGCTAGTAGCTAAGGCAATACAAGGTTATGTAGAGCATGGCTTGTCTCTAAGGCAATACAAGGCTCTGTAGAGCATGGCTTGTCTCTAAGGCAATACAAGGCTCTGTAGAGCATGGCTTGTCTCTAAGGCAATACAAGGTTCTGTAGAGCATGGCTTGTCTCTAAGGCAATACAAGGTTTGTAGAGCATGGCTAGTAGCTAAGGCAATACAAGGTTATGTAGAGCATGGCTTGTCTCTAAGGCAATACAAGGCTCTGTAGAGCATGGCTTGTCTCTAAGGCAATACAAGGCTCTGTAGAGCATGGCTTTTCTCTAAGGCAATACAAGGTTCTGTAGAGCATGGCTTGTATCTAAGGCAATACAAGGTTATGTAGAGCACGGCTAGTAGCTAAGGCAATACAAGGTTCTGTAGAGTATGGCTTGTCTCTAAGGCAATACAAGGCTCTGTAGAGCATGGCTTGTCTCTAAGGCAATACAAGGCTCTGTAGAGCATGGCTTGTCTCTAAGGCAATACAAGGTTCTGTAGAGCATGGCTAGTAGCTAAGGCAATACAAGGTTCTGTAGAGTATGGCTTGTCTCTAAGGCAATACAAGGCTCTGTAGAGCATGGCTTGTCTCTAAGGCAATACAAGGTTCTGTAGAGCATGGCTAGTAGCTAAGGCAATACAAGGCTCTGTAGAGCCTGGCTTGTATCTAAGGCAATACAATGATCGATAGAGCCTGGCTTGTATCTAAGGCAATACAAGGCTCTGTAGAGCATGGCTTGTCTCTAAGACAATACAAGGTTCTGTAGAGCATGGCTAGTAGCTAAGGCAATACAAGGTTCTGTAGAGCATGGCTTGTCTCTAAGACAATACAAGGTTCTGTAGAGCATGGCTAGTAGCTAAGGCAATACAAGGTTCTGTAGAGCATGGCTAGTAGCTAAGGTAATACAAGGTTCTGTAGAGTATGGCTTGTCTCTAAGGCAATACAAGGCTCTGTAGAGCATGGCTTGTCTCTAAGGCAATACAAGGCTCTGTAGAGCATGGCTTGTCTCTAAGGCAATACAAGGTTCTGTAGAGCATGGCTTGTATCTAAGGCAATACAAGGTTCTGTAGAGCATGGCTAGTAGCTAAGGCAATACAAGGCTCTGTAGAGCCTGGCTTGTATCTAAGGCAATACAATGATCGATAGAGTCTGGCTTGTATCTAAGGCAATACAAGGCTATATAGAGTCTGGCTCATCTCTAAGACAATACAATGGTCTGTAGAGTCTGGCTTATCTCTAAGACAATACAATGTTCTGTAGAGTCTGACTTATACCTAAGACAATATAAGGCTCTGCAGAGCCAGGCTTGTATCTAGGGCAACATAAGGCTCTGCAGAGCCAGGCTTGTATCTAAGGCAATATAAGGCTCTGCAGAGCCAGGCTTGTATCTAAGGCAATATAAGGCTCTGCAGAGCCAGGCTTGTATCTAGGGCAACATATGGCTCTGCAGAGCCAGGCTTGTATCTAAGGCAATATAAGGCCCTGTAGAATCAGGCGCTTGATCGTCCGCCCCCCTCCTACCCCCGATCGGTAGATCTGGCATGTTTCCAAATAAAATACAAGGCTATGCAGAGCCAGGCTATCTTGTTTATAAAAGATACACAAACCTCTGGCATGTTTCAAAAAGACAATAACAAGAATCAACATAGCACAGCTTGTTTCAGACAAGAAACAAGTCTCTATAGTGTCTGGGTTGTTTCACACACATAACTACAAGGCTGGAAATATTCTGACTTGTTTCCAAAACACGAATACGGCTTGGCATCGCCTGATTTGTCTCAAAAACAAATGTCACAATATTGCTTAAAACAATGTTCGCTAAATATTGAATACTAACAAGGGAACGTTGTACGCTACTGCCAATGGTCATTTCATATTTAGGCATACATTTGTAATAATAATAAATAATATAAACATAAATTATACACAATTACTGTTTCATTTACTTGCACATGTATATGACAAAATACATATGCAGGTACTATAGCAAGATGGGCACTTACTGTTTTGAGCGTTTTATTAATTTCCATGCCCACTATTGAAATAGTTTGAGATATTTTTGCATCGTAAATAAATTATATATATACATACTCTCGTGTCGTGTGTGTGTGTGTGTGTGTGTGTGTGTGTGTGTGTGTGTGTGTGTGTGTGTGTGTGTGTGTGTGTGTGTGTGTGTGTGTGTGTGTGTGTGTGTGTGTGTGTGTGTGTGTGTGTGTGTGTGTGTGTGTGTGTGTGTGTGTGTGTGTGTGTGTGTGTGTGTGTGTGTGTGTGTGTGTGTGTGTGTGTGTGTGTGTGTGTGTGTGTGTGTGTGTGTGTGTGTGTGTGTGTGTGTGTGTGTGTGTGTGTGTGTGTGTGTGTGTGTGTGTGTGTGTGTGTGTGTGTGTGTGTGTGTGTGTGTGTGTGTGTGTGTGTGTGTGTGTGTGTGTGTGTGTGTGTGTGTGTGTGTGTGTGTGTGTGTGTGTGTGTGTGTGTGTGTGTGTGTGTGTGTGTGTGTGTGTGTGTGTGTGTGTGTGTGTGTGTGTGTGTGTGTGTGTGTGTGTGTGTGTGTGTGTGTGTGTGTGTGTGTGTGTGTGTGTGTGTGTGTGTGTGTGTGTGTGTGTGTGTGTGTGTGTGTGTGTGTGTGTGTGTGTGTGTGTGTGTGTGTGTGTGTGTGTGTGTGTGTGTGTGTGTGTGTGTGTGTGTGTGTGTGTGTGTGTGTGTGTGTGTGTGTGTGTGTGTGTGTGTGTGTGTGTGTGTGTGTGTGTGTGTGTGTGTGTGTGTGTGTGTGTGTGTGTGTGTGTGTGTGTGTGTGTGTGTGTGTGTGTGTGTGTGTGTGTGTGTGTGTGTGTGTGTGTGTGTGTGTGTGTGTGTGTGTGTGTGTGTGTGTGTGTGTGTGTGTGTGTGTGTGTGTGTGTGTGTGTGTGTGTGTGTGTGTGTGTGTGTGTGTGTGTGTGTGTGTGTGTGTGTGTGTGTGTGTGTGTGTGTGTGTGTGTGTGTGTGTGTGTGTGTGTGTGTGTGTGTGTGTGTGTGTGTGTGTGTGTGTGTGTGTGTGTGTGTGTGTGTGTGTGTGTGTGTGTGTGTGTGTGTGTGTGTGTGTGTGTGTGTGTGTGTGTGTGTGTGTGTGTGTGTGTGTGTGTGTGTGTGTGTGTGTGTGTGTGTGTGTGTGTGTGTGTGTGTGTGTGTGTGTGTGTGTGTGTGTGTGTGTGTGTGTGTGTGTGTGTGTGTGTGTGTGTGTGTGTGTGTGTGTGTGTGTGTGTGTGTGTGTGTGTGTGTGTGTGTGTGTGTGTGTGTGTGTGTGTGTGTGTGTGTGTGTGTGTGTGTGTGTGTGTGTGTGTGTGTGTGTGTGTGTGTGTGTGTGTGTGTGTGTGTGTGTGTGTGTGTGTGTGTGTGTGTGTGTGTGTGTGTGTGTGTGTGTGTGTGTGTGTGTGTGTGTGTGTGTGTGTGTGTGTGTGTGTGTGTGTGTGTGTGTGTGTGTGTGTGTGTGTGTGTGTGTGTGTGTGTGTGGTGTGTGTGTGTGTGTGTGTGTGTGTGTGTGTGTGTGTGTGTGCTATATAATATAAGCGATGTGCTATATGGTATAAGCGATGTGCTATATATATAGGTATAAGCTGTGTGCTATATGGTATAAGCGAATGTGCTATATGGTATAAGCGATGTGCTATATGGCATAAGTGATGTGCTATATGGTATAAGCTGTGTGCTATATGGTATAAGCTGTGTGCTATATGGTATAAGCGATGTGCTATATGGTATAAGCGATGTGCTATATGGTATAAGCGATGTGTTATATGGTATAAGCGATGTGTTATATGGTATAAGCGATGTGCTATATGGTATAAGCGATGTGCTATATGGTATAAGCGATGTGCTATATGGTATAAGCGATGTGCTATATGGCATAAGCGATGTGCTATATGGCATAAGCGATGTGCTATATGGTATAAGCGATGTGCTATATGGCATAAGTGATGTGCTATATGGTATAAGCTGTGTGCTATATGGTATAAGCTGTGTGCTATATGGTATAAGCGATGTGGTATAAGCGATGTGCTATATGGTATAAGCGATGTGTTATATGGTATAAGCGATGTGTTATATGGTATAAGCGATGTGTTATATGGTATAAGCTGTGTGCTATATGGTATACGCTGTGTGCTATATGGTATAAGCGATGTGCTATATGGTATAAGCGATGCGCTATATGGTATAAGCTGTGTGCTATATGGTATAAGCTGTGTGCTATATGGTATAAGCGATGTGCTATATGGTATAAGCGATGTGCTATATGGTATAAGCTGTGTGCTATATGGTATAAACTGTGTGCTATATGGTATAGGATGTGTATATAAGCGATGCGCTATATGGTATAGGCTGTGACAATGAATGGCATGTACGTATTGGCGTCTACACTTGCATGGAGTGAAATACGTTACATGTTATTTCGGATAACACATTATATCTTCTGGAAATGCTAAATCACACCGTTTTAATGGTATACTATTATAACTAACTCGATTTATGACAATGGACTAACCTATCATAGTGGTACTTCATGCAATGCAACATTCTATGCGATTTGCTTAGTGTTCGAATAACACAGCCATTCGACCATATGTCGTGAATAACACAGCCACTAAAGTAATGCATACATGAGATTGTCGTGAATAACACAGTCACCAATGCATATACGAGATTGCCGTGAATAACACAGTCACCAATGCATACACGAGATTATCGTGAATAACACAGTCACTAATGCATATACGAGATTGCCGTGAATAACACAGTCACTAATGCATACACGGGATTATCGTGAATAACACAGTCACCAATGCATACACGAGATTGCCGTGAATAACACAGTCACCAATGCATATACGAGATTGCCGTGAATAACACAGTCACCAATACATACACGAGATTATCGTGAATAACACAGTCACTAATGCATACACGAGATTGGCGTGAATAAAACAGTCACCAATGCATACACGAGATTGGCGTGAATAACACAGTCACCAATGCATACACGAGATTGGCGTGAATAACACAGTCACCAATGCATACACGAGATTGGCGTGAATAACAAACTAATTCACCCATACACGTCAATGTCGTGAATAACACAACAATTCACCCATACATGACAGTATCGCGAATTACTCAACCATTCTCTTTATACATGACATTGTCGTGAATAACGCAATAATTCAACCATGATTGTTTTGAATAACACAATCAGTCAACCATGCATGAGCTTGTTCTGAATAACACAACCACTTCACATAAACACGACAATGTCGTGAATAACACAACCATTTACCCATACATGAGATTATCATAAATAACACAACCACTTGCCAATGCACAAGATTGCAATGAATTACACAACAACTCATGATGCACGAGATTGTGGCGAATCACATGACCTCCCACACTACCAATCACATGACCTCCCACACTACCAATCACATGACCTCCCACACTACCAATCACATGACCTCCCACACTACCAATCACATGACCTCCCACACTACCAATCACATGACCTCCCACACTACCAATCACATGACCTCCCATACTAGCATGGTGGTGTCTTCAATCATACAAACCATTCACACATATATGAGATTGATACAAATCGCATAAACTCTTTCACACACACACAATATGTCGCGAATGACATAACCTCTCATGCATGCACGAAATGCTCGCTTTGCATGCACGAAATTCTCGAGTAGTATCTTAAATTCATTAAATTATAATCCCTTGTAGTCCTCGAAGAATGTTCTTGGTACACAGCGGAAGAACTTCAACTGAAACAAAAATACATTTCGAAAGTAAACACAGCCATCTTTTACAACTTGTCTGTTTAGAAAATGAAAAATAATGGACAAAAAATGACGACAAGAAAGGTTAATCATAGAGACAATTTACACAACATACGGATCTGTAGTCCAGTGGTAACACACTGGACTGGTAATCCAGTGATCACAGGTTCGATCCCCTGTCTGACCCTAATAAAATTAACAGTCTTTCAGATGGGCGTTAAACCGAGGTCTCCTGTCGATGTTTTTACATCGTGCACGTAAAAGAACCAGAGGAGACTCTGGAATGGGTCTCTTGTCTGTATCATTGCACTATTCTCCAAAATATTTAAATGGCTAATCGCTTCAGGAGGCGTCGTTGATATGGGCAACCGGTAGTGACGATAAATAAACGTAAAACACACGACAATTTACATTTCAATTTGTAATGTATCACAGCAATGCTTTAGCAATGTGTATACACTTTCAAATGTGTAATATGTGTACTGTTTCAGCTATATAACATCTAAGTTATACAATGAATAAACAAATACAAGATGTGTACATTGTATATAAAACTTTATTTCTACAATTCCATGATCTCAGTATCAACTGTTGCTCTGTGCGAATGT
This sequence comes from Archivesica marissinica, assembly GCA_014843695.1. Taxonomy (NCBI): domain Eukaryota; kingdom Metazoa; phylum Mollusca; class Bivalvia; order Venerida; family Vesicomyidae; genus Archivesica; species Archivesica marissinica. Next base: position 54,619,408 of record CM026393.1, on the reverse strand, counting down.
CATACCCAGAATTCTGGGAAATCATAGACTTGCTCAAGTCACGATAATTTACTAATTGATACAAAACGGATGTCCAGTTACGGTCGTGGTTAGCACGCTTAAACTTCTTATGGGGCAACCCGGGTTCGATTCTCGATCTGGGTTCCTCCTTCATGTGAGGAAGTATGTAAGATGATGATGTGGTCGCAAGATCGGACAGGTGGGCGTAATCTGGGTATTCCGGTTTTTGTCCCACACGAATGACTAAACTTAGGCCTACATGTTCAATAGATCGAACTGTGAGAGTATGACCGATTAGTGCAGTGGTTAGCGCGCTCGCTTCCCACCAATGTGACATGGGTTTGATCCTCGGACCGGGGGTATGTGAGTTGGTACGGTTGTCACCAGATCGGACAGGTGGATTTTCTCCGGATACTCCGGTTAACTCTCACCCGAATGACCGCATTTACGCTTTCATCCGCGCCAACGAGAGTGATTAATATAAGTTGTTAAAGCTCGCATTCGTTGTAAAATAAATAACGTTTAAACTAATAGGGAGAAATATACATTAAATAAATTAAAGTTTAAACTTTTAAGAAATCAGCTAAATTATGTCTGAACTAATTTTTTGGTTTTGTTTTCCTGTCTTTGGGGTTTTAAAGTCGCACCAACCGCTTGTGTTATATGTCGACTGTACATATAGTATTGGTGGAGGAAGACACCGGCTGCTCTTCTGAAAAATATTGCAAGCACCCGGGTAGAACCACATATGTACATGTACAAACCTCATCAAAGAATCCAATGAAACCATGGCAACCGTGAGCTGCCCCTATAACCATTGGCGTTGGGGCTGAGGCTACACCCGCACCTGAATATAAATAATATTTGCAAGTCGAACATTACTTTTCATAAATCGAGATGTCGAAAATCAATAAATACCATGATACCTCGAAGAAATACAGTTGACATGCCATAAAACACAACGCAAAACTCAAATACATTAAATACAATAATGTAAAAACGATTCATGGCTAAAGTATGTTACGACATTTGCATTCCATAATATAACTTCAACCACACTACATGTAGGCTAACATCTCATCAAGTATATGCATGTAACTAAAACAATAATGCTATCTAACATAGGTTTTTGAAATAGATATACTATACTCACAAAACAACTGACCTATAGCGAAACTACGCACAAAACAACTGACCTATAGCGAAACTACGCACAAAATAACTGACCTATGGCGAAACTACGCACAAAACAACTGACCTATGGCGAAACTATGCACAAAACAACTGACCTATAGCGAAACTACGCATAAAACAACTGACCTATAGCGAAACTACACACAAAACAACTGACATATAGCGAAACTACGCACAAAACAACTGACCTATAGCGAAACTACGCACAAAACAACTGACCTATAGCGAAACTACGCACAAAACATCTGACCTATAGCGAAACTACGCACAAAACAACTGACCTATAGCGAAACTACGCACACTACAACTGACCTATAGCGAAACTACGCACAAACAACTGACCTATAGCGAAACTACGCACAAAACAACTGACCTATAGCGAAACTACGCACAAAACAACTGATATATAGCGAAACTACGCACAAAACAACTGACCTATAGCGAAACTACGCACAAAACAACTGACCTATAGCGAAACTACGCATAAAACAACTGACCTATAGCGATACTACGCACAAAACAACTGACCTATAGCGAAACTACGCACAAAACAACTGACCTATAGCGACGGTAGCAGGAGGCATGTTATCTATACGCATCTTCATAATGGCTCCAAGCTTCGCTACTCGCAGGAAATGTGGAATATTTGGTCTCTATATAAAAAAGTTAACTTGTTAGGTAAACAATATTGTACATATCGTGTACATTGTAGAGTGTGTGTATACATAGGGGATTATAAATTATTTTATTTTTAAATATTTTAATGCTGTTTGGTTATTTGTCTGTTGATACTGACGTGAGGTTATGTTGACGTGACAATTAACTGATGTGAGATTATACATACGAGATGACGTTACACTGAGATGACGTTACACTGAGATGACGTTACATTGAGATGACGTTACATTGAGATGACGGTACACTGAGATGACGTTGCACTGAGATGACGTTACACTTAGATGACGGTACACTGAGATGACGTTACACTGAGATGACGTTACACTGAGATCACGTTACACTGAGATGACGCTACACTGAGATGACGTTACACTGAGATCACGTTACACTGAGATCACGTTACACTGAGATCACGTTACATTGAGATGACGTTACACTGAGATCACGTTACACTGAGATGAAGGTACACTGAGATGATGTTACACTGAGATGACGTTACGCTTAGATGACGTTACATTGAGATGACGTTACACTGAGATGACGTTACACTTAGATGACGTTACACCGAAATGACGTTACACCGAGATGACGTTACGTTACACTGAGATGACGTTACATTGAGATGACGTTACACTGAGATGACGTTACTCTTAGATGACGTTACACTGAGATGACGTTATACTGAGATGACGTTACACTGAGATGACGTTACACTGAGATGATGTTACACTGAGATGACGTTACTCTTAGATGACGTTACATTGAGATGACGTTACACTGAGATGACGTTACACTTAGATGACGTTACACCGAGATGACGTTGCACCGAGATGACGTGACGTTACACTGAGATGACGTTACTCTTAGATGACGGTACACTGAGATGACGTTATACTGAGATGACGTTTCACTGAGATAACGTTACACCGAGATGACGTTACACTGAGATGACGATACTCTGAGATGACGTTACACTGAGATGACGTTACTCTTAGATGACGTTACACTGAGATGACGTTATACTGAGATGACGTTACACTGAGATGACGTTAAACTGAGATGATGTTACACTGAGATGACGTTACTCTTAGATGACGTTACATTGAGATGACGTTACACTGAGATGACGTTACACTTAGATGACGTTACACCGAGATGACGTTGCACCGAGATGACGTGACGTTACACTGAGATGACGTTACTCTTAGATGACGGTACACTGAGATGACGTTACACTGAGATGACGTTACACTGAGATCACGTTACACTGAGATGACGCTACACTGAGATGACGTTACACTGAGATCACGTTACACTGAGATCACGTTACACTGAGATCACGTTACATTGAGATGACGTTACACTGAGATCACGTTACACTGAGATGAAGGTACACTGAGATGATGTTACACTGAGATGACGTTACGCTTAGATGACGTTACATTGAGATGACGTTACACTGAGATGACGTTACATTGAGATGACGTTACACTGAGATCACGTTACACTGAGATGAAGGTACACTGAGATGATGTTACACTGAGATGACGTTACGCTTAGATGACGTTACATTGAGATGACGTTACACTGAGATGACGTTACACTTAGATGACGTTACACCGAAATGACGTTACACCGAGATGACGTTACGTTACACTGAGATGACGTTACATTGAGATGACGTTACACTGAGATGACGTTACTCTTAGATGACGTTACACTGAGATGACGTTATACTGAGATGACGTTACACTGAGATGACGTTACACTGAGATGATGTTACACTGAGATGACGTTACTCTTAGATGACGTTACATTGAGATGACGTTACACTGAGATGACGTTACACTTAGATGACGTTACACCGAGATGACGTTGCACCGAGATGACGTGACGTTACACTGAGATGACGTTACTCTTAGATGACGGTACACTGAGATGACGTTATACTGAGATGACGTTTCACTGAGATAACGTTACACCGAGATGACGTTACACTGAGATGACGATACTCTGAGATGACGTTACACTGAGATGACGTTACTCTTAGATGACGTTACACTGAGATGACGTTATACTGAGATGACGTTACACTGAGATGACGTTAAACTGAGATGATGTTACACTGAGATGACGTTACTCTTAGATGACGTTACATTGAGATGACGTTACACTGAGATGACGTTACACTTAGATGACGTTACACCGAGATGACGTTGCACCGAGATGACGTGACGTTACACTGAGATGACGTTACTCTTAGATGACGGTACACTGAGATGACGTTATACTGAGATGACGTTTCACTGAGATGACGTTACACCGAGATGACGTTACACTGAGATGACGATACACTGAGATGACGTTACACTGAGATCACGTTACACTGAGATGACGTTACACTTAGATGACGTTACATTGAGATGACGTTACACTGAGATCACGTTACACTGAGATCACGATACACTGAGATGACGTTACACCGAGATGACGTGACGTTACACTGAAATGACGTTACTCTTAGATGACGATACATTGAGATGACGTTACACTGAGATGACGTTACACTTAGATGACGTTACACCGAGATGACGTTACACCGAGATGACGTGACGTTACACTGAGATGACGTCACATTGAGATGACGTTACAATGAGATGACGTTACTCTTAGATGACGTTACACTGAGATGACGTTATACTGAGATGACGTTACACTGAGATGACGTTATTCTTAGATGACGTTACACTGAGATGACGTTACTCTTAGATGACGTTACATTGAGATGACGTTACACTGAGATGACGTTACACTTAGATGACGTTACACCGAGATGACGTTACACCGAGATGACGTGACGTTACACTGAGATGACGTTACATTGAGATGACGTTACACTGAGATGAAGTTACACCGATATGACGTTACACCGATATGACGTTACACCGGGATGACGTTACACTGAAATGACGTTACATTGAGATGACGTTACACCGAGATGACGTTACACCGAGATGACGTTACCCCTTAGATGACGTTACACTGAGATGACGTTATACTGAGATGACGTTACACTGAGATGACGTTACACCGATATGACGTTACACTGAGATGACGTTACACTGAGATGACGTTATACTGAGATGACGTTACACCGATATGACGTTACACCGATATGACGTTACACCGATAAGACGTTACACCGGGATGACGTTACACCGATAAGACGTTACACCGGGATGACGTTACACTGAGATGACGTTACATTGAGATGACGTTACACCGAGATGACGTTACACTGAGATGACGTTACACTCATATGACGCTGCACTGTCCTCGTGTTGATATGCATACATGTCTTGAGTACAATTAAGTTTGTATTGTACTGTTGTGACGCTACTACTGACGTGACGCTACCACTGACGTGACGTTACTATTGACGTGACGTTATAATAACATGATGCTAAGCTTACGTGTAGGATTCGTTCTTATACCGCTTTGCGTTATTAAAATATAATTATACATACACATTTATTTTAGCGCGATTGGGAAACAAATCCTTACAATTTATATTAATCACTCTTGAGACCTCATTCCTAATGGAATCCATCGCAACGAGGGAGAGCAGAGGTAATGTGGAATTTAAATGCCTTGCCTAAGGGCACAATCGTAACGGCTACAGCTGAGCGCGAACTCCGGGCCTTTCGCACCTGAAGCGAACGCGCTACAACTGCGTTATCACGACTTCCACATAATTATACATTACATAATTATACCATAGCCACTACAATTAGTTCCACATAACACAAATGCAACCCGGGTTCGATCGTCGGACCGGGAAGTATGTGAGACGGTACGGTGGTCGCCATATCGGACAGGTTGGTTTTCTCCGGGTACTCCGGTTTCCTCCCACACGAATGACCACATTTACGCTTTCATCCGCGCAAACGAGAATGATTAATATAAAGTGTTAAAGCTTGTTTCGCAATCGTTGTAAACTAAATAAAGTTTAAACTTTTTAAACTTTTTTTTTTCCATATAACACATACCACACCGATTAATATTAGTTCTGCGACGGAACCGTCCTTCATTCTGAAGTAACCAACGACTATGTTTTTGGCGGGAATATGGGTGAATTTGTACGTAAATGGTACAGTATTCCAATCGTTTGAAACGAGTGCCACCTCGCCGTCGTAAGACTGCGTCATGAACTCAAAACAAAGCGCCCACTGACTGTCCATGTCGATATCGTTCATCATCCATATAACTATATGACCTGCAAATAAGCACCAAACACACAGTACCTCGTTGTATCGGTTTCATAGACACATGTCATATGCATTTTCCTAAAAGGATCATCTTCGGATGTCCTTGTTTGTTTTGATTTTGAGTTTTTAAGCCACACAAACAACCTGTATATGCCATATGGCGGTTCTCCAGTTGTTGTATGCTGGAGGAAGATCCTTGGTGCATTTGGGAGCAGTGATTCAAGCACGGACGGGCCTGTATATGCCATGTGGCGGTTCTCCAGTTGTATGCTGGACGAAGATCCTTGGTGCATTTGGGAGCAGTGATTCAAGCACGGACGGGCGCACGGGTAGACTCACCAACATTTCGCAAACCAGCCGGATAGCTTCCTCATATGAAAGACTTTGACCTACCGAATGTGATTCAAACATACAGTGGCGAGGGGTAAGTGTTTTTAGTTAACAAACTGATCGTGTTATATGTTGTTTGCTACAAGCATTCAGTTAATATAAGGCCTATGTAGATAGTAGAATCTGGGCCAGAGGTTATACCATTTTCTCAGGTCTTAAGCTCACGAAATTTGATTGGTTGAGTCTGAGATATGCTCTTGGCTCAACCATTAATAGATTGAGATTGGAGAAAAGTGCTATAACCTCCAGCAATGGTGTAAAGAATCAAGTTTTCTGTTCAAGTTACACAACTGTAAACGTTTTGTTGTATACATATAGATACTAGTATATATAGACGACACTACTTTTGCCCTATTTCCAATTATGTCGTATATTTGCTTTGCTGTTCTGTGACAACTGACAAGGCATTCGACAAATCTTACGGACAACATTGACCACGTGTATACCTCACGTGACTTCCCCAGTCAGCAATGCAGACGATCCGTAAGTGCATATATTCTAGCAACGCCAGTCTATATTGTTGCCAATCGTAACCATGTGTAGTAACACTAGTTTATATGTCAAAACACGGCGACGTTTGACAACTCAGGATTGACTTTGAACTCTACGAGTAGGACATTAGCTCGCTCGGACTGTCCTTAATGATGACGTTACCTCCTTACTAGAAGAGTACACTGATTTTCCGGCTACACATGTGTAATATTGCTGTAGGCCTACAAGTACATCATAATGTTTAGAGTAAATACCAGTGAAGAAATAAGTCGTGAATAAAACCGTGATGAATAAAACGAAAACTCTATGATGATGATCCAATGAAGCTTTTATTTCTCTCTCGTTTATAAGATCTTGTCTATAAGACAACATCCTCTTCACCATCATGCCACGACTACAAACTCCTCTGCTCACATACTGTGCAGTTACATTGCAACAGATTCCTGGTTGATTAAAATACTTTTAAAAGAGATGTCTAACTAAATTAACTAGACGAATGTCAAAACTGGCATCTCAATTACAAATGGCGTATCAACAGCTGATCACTGTTCACCTAATCTACCAATCAAAACCAACCGCGGGAAATCATAACTATTCATCTGACCTAAGTAACCTTTCAACTTTGAACTACATTGAATTCAACCATTTGGACCATTCCATTACATAACAGGGGTAAATGCAATCATTAAGGGAACTATGTGTGTTATTACAAAAAAGGCTAAAATCAGCACTGCTACACATGCGCAGTTTGACTACCAAAGCTATCCATACGAATACCGTATACTGTCCGTAACGTTACCTCCTTTACTGAAGAGCGCGGATTTCTTGTAGATGGACACGGCTGTGTTTGGAGCTTGTGGTACCTTGTTGTATTCCTCCAGGAAGTTGCCGCTGTAGCCGAAATGGAACATGGGGCCACAACCTGGAGATAATCCATACCTTTCTAACAGTAACACATAATATAACATGTAATCTAGAGAGTGCGTGCGCTTTTTGTAAAATACAATTATTGGCCTTATCGTACGGCGAAAACCGATCACTCTGTTAACCCTCCTATGTACGTGTCCCTACACAGTCGTCAGGCGTATGCACTGAACCCCCAGCTTCACATTACAACAAAAAGTCAAAATACATTGCAACATCATTTTTGTCTTCTTCGATGGAATGTGGTTTATCGCACTACCCGTCCGTCCGTCCATTTCAATATTTCCGGTCCGGGCTGTAATGGCTTCGTCTATTGAGGGATTGCACAACTAATGAGGTCAAGGTCACACTTGGAGGTTAAAGGTGAAATATAGGTTCAATATTTCCGGTCCGGGCTATAACTTCTTTGGCTATGAGAGATTTCAAAACTGATGTGCCACAAATGTTCAACATATATAGGTGATATATCGTACACAAAACCCAGGTCCGTAGCTTCAAGGTCAATGTCACACTTGGAGGCTAAATGTGAAATATAGGTTCAATATTTCCGGTCCGGGCTATAACTTCTTTGCTATGAGAGATTTCAAAACTGATGTTCCACAAATGTTCAACATATATAGGTGATATATCGTACACAAAACCCAGGTCCGTAGCTTCAAGATAAAGGTCACACTTTGAGGTTAAAAGTGAATCATAGGTACACTATTTCCGGTCCGGGCTGTACCTTCTTCGGTTATATATTGATTTACAAACTAATGTGACATATATATTCGCCATATATAGGTGATGTATCGTACCAGGACTATATATAATAACTGACCGCTGTTCTTGCTGAATGTTTCACCGGGAATAACCCAATCACACGTGCATACGTGCGGGTTATACCATAAACCACGTGGACACTCCATCGCCGTCACGCTGTCGCGACCGTCCCATAAATAAAACAAGTGCGGCTGACCCGGAAACGGCATTGTCGTCCCGGCGAAACACGCTGAAAACAAATAAAAACTGATTAGTATGTTGATAGTGGACCATTCGTGGTGTAATGGACACGGTGCCCGCCTCGTAGCCTAGGGGTTCTGAGTTGGGGTCGCGCCAGAATCCCTGTAGTGGTGTCTTTCGGCAAAATAGTTATAATCCACATTGTATGTATCCTTTCGCTCAATGATCCATCATCTAATTCTAGCACTTTCTAGTGTAAGGGAAGTAACTCAATCAAAGAGAGAACAACTATATTAGCAATGTCGAGCAGTTACTAGTGTAAGGGAAATAACTCAATGAAAGAGAGAACAATTATATTAGCCATGTCGAGAACTTTCTAGTGTAAGGGAAATAACTCAATGAAAGAGAGAACAACTATATTAGCTTTAACGAGCAGTTACTAGTGTAAGGGAAATAACTCAATGAAAGAGAGAACAACTATATTAGCTATGTCGAGCAGTTTCTAGTGTAAGGGAAATAACTCAACCAAAGAGAGGGCAACTATATTAGCTATGTCGAACAGTTTCTAGCGTAAGGGAAATAACTCAACCAAAGAGAGGGCAACTATATTAGCTATGTCGAACAGTTTCTAGTGTAAGGGAAATAACTCAACCAAAGAGAGGGCAACTATATTAGCTATGTCGAGCAGTTTCTAGTGTAAGGGAAATAACTCAACCAAAGAGAGGACAACTATATTAGCTATGTCGAGCAGTTTCTAGTGTAAGGGAAATAACTCAACCAAAGAGAGGACAACTATATTAGCTATGTCACGTGCAGTTTCTAGTGTAAGGGAAATAACTCAACCAAAGAGAGGGCAACTATATTAGCTATGTCGAGCAGTTTCTAGTGTAAGGGAAATAACTCAACCAAAGAGAGGGCAACTATATTAGCTATGTCGAGCAGTTTCTAGTGTAAGGGAAATAACTCAACCAAAGAGAGGGCAACTATATTAGCTATGTCGAGCAGTTTCTAGTGTAAGGGAAATAACTCAACCAAAGAGAGGGCAACTATATTAGCTATGTCGAGCAGTTTCTAGTGTAAGGGAAATAACTCAACCAAAGAGAGGGCAACTATATTAGCTATGTCGAGCAGTTACTAGTGTAAGGGAAATAACTCAACCAAAGAGGGAACAACTATGTTAGCTATGTCGAGTTTGAAGTAGGTAATTTGAACATAATTCCCCATAGATTACCAGTTGAAGTAGGTAATTCGAACATAATTCCTCATAGATTACCAGTTTGAAGTAGGTAATTGGAACGTAATTCCTATGACTATAAGATAGGATTGACTCACGATGCATGATTCCAGACGGCTGTATACATGTAGAATCTGGCAGGCAACCCTGTTTTAGGGCATTGAATGCGAAACCACTCGGACATATTCCGGACACCGACTGACCCTTCAAACATTTGTAGTAACCAAAGCATGTCTGTCCGTCCGAGTATTGACGACCCGTTGATAATCTGCGGCATGGGTCTGAAAATATATGTAACAAACAAGCAAACATTTTGCTGTCCGATTACCGCAGTGGTTAGCGCGCTCGCTTCTCACAAATGCAACCCGGGTTCGCTCCTCGGACTGGGAAGTATGTGGGATGGTACGGTGGTCGCCAGATCGGACAGGTGGGTTTTTCTCCGGGTACTCCGGTTTCCTTCCACACGAATGACCACATATACGCTTTCATCCGCGCCAACGAGAGTTGTTAATATAAGTTGTTAGAACTTGCTTCACAATCGTTGTAAAATAAATAACGTTTAAACTTTAACCGTATGTCTATAAACTGTGACAAAACTAAGGTCATAGCAGCGCATTAGTAAAGTTTAGGTGCTGTGTTGCGCAACTGAAACTAGAAACGGGTAGATATCATTGGAGTTAAATGAGCGTACATGTTTTAATTGTTTAACCGAAACTGAGGATGAAATCCATGTTCTATATTAGTCTAGTACATTGTCCATTATATGCCAATATCAAAGACAATCTGTATATTAAAATATGTGGTGTAAATCCAGACTGTCCATTATATGCCAATATCAGACACGATCTGTATATTAAAATAGGTGGTGTAAATCCAGACTGTCCATTATATGCCAATATCAGAGACGATCTGTATATTAAAATATGTGGTGTAAATCCAGACTGTCCATTATATGCCAATATCAGACACGATCTGTATATTAAAATAGGTGGTGTAAATCCAGACTGTCCATTATATGCCAATATCAGAGACGATCTGTATATTAAAATAGGTGGTGTAAATCCAGACTGTCCATTATATGCCAATATCAGACACGATCTGTATATTAAAATAGGTGGTGTAAATCCAGACTGTCCATTATATGCCAATATCAGAGACGATCTGTATATTGAAATAGGTGGTGTAAATCCAGACTGTCCATTATATGCCAATATCAGAGACGATCTGTATATTAAAATAGGTGGTGTAAATCCAGACTGTCCATTATATGCCAATATCAGAGACGATCTGTATATTAAAATAGGTGGTGTAAATCCAGACTGTCCATTATATGCCAATATCAGAGACGATCTGTATATTAAAATAGGTGGTGTAAATCCAGACTGTCCATTATATGCCAATATCAGAGACGATCTGTTATATTAAAATAGGTGGTGTAAATCCAGACTGTCCATTATATGCCAATATCAGAGACGATCTGTATATTAAAATAGGTGGTGTAAATCCAGACTGTCCATTATATGCCAATATCAGAGACGATCTGTATATTAAACTATGTGGTGTAAATCCAGACTGTCCATTATATGCCAATATCAGAGACGATCTGTATATTAAAATAGGTGGTGTAAATCCAGACTGTCCATTATATGCCAATATCAGAGACGATCTGTATATTAAAATAGGTGGTGTAAATCCAGACTGTCCATTATATGCCAATATCAGAGACGATCTGTATATTGATATAGGTGGTGTAAATCCAGACTGTCCATTATATGCCAATATCAGAGACGATCTGTATATTAAAATAGGTGGTGTAAATCCAGACTGTCCATTATATGCCAATATCAGAGACGATCTGTATATTAAAATAGGTGGTGTAAATCCAGACTGTCCATTATATGCCAATATCAAGACGATCTGTATATTGATATAGGTGGTGTAAATCCAGACTGTCCATTATATGCCAATATCAGAGACGATCTGTATATTAAAATAGGTGGTGTAAATCCAGACTGTCCATTATATGCCAATATCAGAGACGATCTGTATATTAAAATAGGTGGTGTAAATCCAGACTGTCCATTATATGCCAATATCAGAGACGATCTGTATATTAAAATAGGTGGTGTAAATCCAGACTGTCCATTATATGCCAATATCAGAGACGATCTGTATATTAAAATAGGTGGTGTAAATCCAGACTGTCCATTATATGCCAATATCAGAGACGATCTGTATATTAAAATAGGTGGTGTAAATCCAGACTGTCCATTATATGCCAATATCAGAGACGATCTGTATATTAAAATAGGTGGTGTAAATCCAGACTGTCCATTATATGCCAATATCAGAGACGATCTGTTATATTAAAATAGGTGGTGTAAATCCAGACTGTCCATTATATGCCAATATCAGAGACGATCTGTATATTAAAATAGGTGGTGTAAATCCAGACTGTCCATTATATGCCAATATCAGAGACGATCTGTATATTAAAATAGGTGGTGTAAATCCAGACTGTCCATTATATGCCAATATCAGAGACGATCTGTATATTAAAATAGGTGGTGTAAATCCAGACTGTCCATTATATGCCAATATCAGAGACGATCTGTATATTAAAATAGGTGGTGTAAATCCAGACTGTCCATTATATGCCAATATCAGAGACGATCTGTATATTAAAATAGGTGGTGTAAATCCAGACTGTCCATTATATGCCAATATCAGAGACGATCTGTATATTGATATAGGTGGTGTAAATCCAGACTGTCCATTATATGCCAATATCAGAGACGATCTGTTATATTAAAATAGGTGGTGTAAATCCAGACTGTCCATTATATGCCAATATCAGAGACGATCTGTATATTAAAATAGGTGGTGTAAATCCAGACTGTCCATTATATGCCAATATCAGAGACGATCTGTATATTAAAATAGGTGGTGTAAATCCAGACTGTCCATTATATGCCAATATCAGAGACGATCTGTATATTGATATAGGTGGTGTAAATCCAGACTGTCCATTATATGCCAATATCAGAGACGATCTGTATATTAAAATAGGTGGCGTAAATCCAGACTGTCCATTCTATTGTAATTGTATAAAGTTTAATTATATTTTATAAAATTTGAATACCATGAAATATAGTGACAAATCCTGCAATGATATTTTATTTGCCAGAAGAGATTTTCTGTATAGATATTGTATATATATACTGAGTCAAAAAAGAAACGATACCAAACTAAAAATGACGTGAAACGGACAAAACCATATAAAGGTTTAATATATGATTACGTATCAGTACCGGGTATCTTATTGCAACGTCGGCCAACCATAAACACAGGTAAATAAACACCCGATAATCCTGGAACGCCGAATTTCCGATTTGCACGTGCTCCTCAACAATGACAACTTTCTACACATGTACAAATCGGAAAACCGGTTTATTGTACTGTTATCATCGAGGAAAAACACCTTACATACCCATTGTTACCTCTAACAAAATGCCTAGGCTAAACCGCAATCAGAGAATGCGTGCCATTGGCATGATTGACGGCGGTTTACGTCAGCGTGACGTCGCAAATCGACTCGGGGTTACGCGGATCACGATAACACGTCTACTTCGACGTTATCGAACACATGGATCGGTGGACGACCGTCCAAGATCTGGTCGACCACGTGTGACGACGCGTGAACAGGACCGTCACATTCGGACGTCACATTTACGTGACCGGTTCCTACCTGCTACGCACACAGCTGCCGTTACTCCTGGGATGACCAACAATCGCATCAGTGCACAAACAGTCAGGAACTGGCTCGGTGAACGTGGCATTCGTGCCTATCGGCCATACGTTGGACCCATCCTGACACGACGTCACCGTGACGTACGGCGGGAATGGACGACGGAACGTGCTCGCTGGACTCGGTTACAGTGGAATTCGGTGATGTTTAGCGATGAATCGCGGTTCTGTTTGCGTCGAGCGAATGGCAGAGAGCGGGTATATCGCAGACGCGGTGAACGTTACGCCGACGCATGTGTACGTCAGGTCGATCTGTTCGGGGGCGGAAGCGTTATGGCGTGTGGGGCGGTATCACCTTCGGCAGTCGCACTGAACTGTTAGTGGTGGACGGGAACCTAAACGCCCAGCGGTACTGTGATGAGATCCTTGCGCCAGTTGTTGTGCCGTTCTTTAACGCCAACAGAAACGTCACACTGTTCCAACAGGACAACGCCAGGTGTCATACTGCTCGGATTTCCACCACATTATTGGAGCAGAACAATATTGAAACCCTGCCGTGTCCTGCTTTGTCACCTATAGAACATTTGTGGGATACGTTAGACCGCCGCGTCAGACGACGTCAGCCGGTAACGTTAAACCAACTGAGGGATGTTTTGCGTCAGGAGTGGACAAATATTGACCAGTAAGAGATTCAGACACTCTTCCGTTCGATGCGACGGCGGTGCATTGCAGTGAGAGACGCAAATGGTGCCCATACTCGGTATTGACGTCTGTGTGAAAACTCCATTAGACCCCTGTCCGACGAATTACGTCATCACGCAGCAGACAGTTTCGGAGGCTCATTATGCTTTATGTGCTCCTCTTTCAAACATGTTGGACTATCATCTTATGAATTTTCAAAGAATTTTCTTAATAAATGTTGAAATTATAGACACATAAACACCAGGTATCGTTTCTTTTTTGACTCAGTATATATGCGAAATAATGACATGTTTTTATAATTATGGCTCTTATGGTGTAATTAGTTAATTGCTTTACACTGAACGTCGTGTTAGCGCAATGGTAGCGCGTTCGCTTCAGGTGCGAAATGCCTCGAGTTCGAGCCCAGCTGGGCGAGCCGTTAAGATTGTGCCCTTAGGCAAGGCATTTAAATTCCACATTGTATCTGCTCTCTCCTTCATGGCGATGGATTCCATCAGGAATGAGGTCTCGAGAGTGATTAATATAAGTTATAAGAACTTGCTATGCAATCGAGCTAAAATAAATTTGTATAAACTAATTGTTTTATGTATTATGTCAATTTTGAAGTAAAATTTTAAATAATTTAATTAATGTGATATAGCTAAGTACTGTCTTATATATCTGTTTTTAATTAATGTGAAACTATAGCTACTGTTTTAAGATTGTGCTTAATTAATGTGATATAGCTACTGTTTTAGACTGTGCTTAGTTACTGCGATATAGCTACTGTTTTAAGACTGTACCTGTTTTAAGACAGTGTGTGTTGGGTGTGGTGTGGTGTGGTGTGGTGTGGTTGCCGGTTGCCCATATGAGCGACGCCTCCTGAAGAGATTAGTCATTTTAGATTTTAGACACGAGACCTCGGTTTAACGTCCCATCTGAAAGACTGTTAATTTTATTAGGGTCAGATGGGGGATCGAGATTGAAGTTATACATAGAAACTAGTTATTTGTATGTCGAACGAAAATTGTGTGGGGGTCAATTAACCTGGGAACAGGCGTCGATATATTTTGCCTGGTCAGTCAAATAAATATATTTTAAAACCGAGACCATTAATTGGGCCGTATTGAGTTTCTGATCATGTCATTTTGCCAGAAGGTAAAAAGTGAAAAATCGACAGACTGAACTCAGGCTAGAGGTCAATGTCTAGGGGTCAATGTCTCACCTCGTCACAAACAGTAACTATCATATATATGTATATGATCGCTTTTAAAGACATTTATAATCATTTCCTATTCGTCCCCAATGAAATGGTTTCGCCCATTATTTTCACATTATCTTATACAGTACTCATATATTATTACTAAATAATGAGTCGGTGTATTATACACGTTCATACAGAGACGTACGCATTACCAATCATACACAAAACTAAAACAATTAAATGTTGATTGTTAGTTTAACTCTTTCAGCGCCAATGTCGCATAAATGCGACTTTGTAAAAAAGTAGAGAACGATCGGACAGAATATAAATGCCGTTTGATCAGACTATATGCTGATTGCTCTTCAGACAGTGGAGCTGAAGCACCTGTCCGAATAGCAAACAACATAGATCCTGATCAGACGCGGCGTTACGCCGCGGCTGATCTGGATCTATGTTGTTTGCACATGCTCTGAATTTATTCGGCGCTGAAAGAGTTAAACAATTATACAACATGTACAAATTTACATTTTGCACAACATTTAGAAACATGTAAGAAAAGGGATTAGAACCGGAAGCTATAGCTTATAGAGGTCTTCTCCTATAGTAAGGTACTTAATTTTACGGTATGACAGTGTTGTAATCTTGTCTAAACTATTAATTTAAATTTGAAAAAAGGTTAGTATAATTCATTATTGTTTTTAATCATGGACTGTAAGTTAGAAAATCAATAAGATTAAGAGATTAATGAGGTGAAACAAGTACATGTAGTAATTAATGGAGAAAGTTGAAATTGAGATTGACTCAGAAGAAATGGGACAGAATAAAAGGAGGATAATAATAAATATATTCATTCGGATTGTTTAATGGCCGGCGCAAGCATGCTACATTTTGTGAACAGATGCTCATGGAAATCGTCTGCTTTCTCGTATGTAGATTTGGGACCATATCCCTGACCCATTTTAGACTGCTGCAAATATATGTGCGTCGAAAGTATCGCTAAGAGTCTGGTCTCCGTGTAATAGAGTGTATAGTGTTGATTGTTGATACCTAATTTTGGAAATGGCACAGCGGCGCTCATATTTTCTAGTTGGCCCACATCCTGAAGTTCCACTTACCAAACGGACAAATAACATCTTCTGCCCTTACACATTGTTGACCGTTGAAAAATGTAGCGACTGCACACGTTTCCAGGAATCCGTTGCCATCATTGTCGCACTGAATATAGTTGCTACACGAGCCAGGGAAAGGGTAGTAACCCGACCCACCGTCGTACACACGTCGGCTGCATACAGCTACAACAACAACCATCAATCAATGCACCTGCTACACTAAATACATTAAAATGAGTTCCTGTGATATAATACAATATAATATAATATAATATAATAAAATACAATATAATATAATACAATATAATATAATACAATATAATACAATATAATATAATACAATATAATACAATACAATACAATACAATGCAATGCAATGCAATGCAATGCAATGTAATGTAGTGTAATGTTATAAACTTATAATATAATATAATTTAATTTAATTTAATTTATAATTAAAAGAAACGACAATAATGACATTTAATTCTATACTACAAATGTCCATATGGTCCGACATACTGGATCTCTCCCTCGGTGCGATGGATTCCATCAGGAACTAGGTCTCGAGAGTGATTAATATAAGTTATAAGAACTTGTTTCGCAATCGAGCTAAAATAAATATGTATAAAATATATAATTAAAAAAATAAACATAAACCCACTAATATTAGGAGAGTGCATAACATAGTTACACTTCACTAATATTCACTATTTGCATAATAAAATTGGCATCGACAGCTTGAGTCACTCTACCTGGCAAACACTATCACTCCCAATAAATCAATTAAATATTGCACAACTTCCTACCTGTGGTCGAGTGGTTACGTTCGCTGACTTGAATACCGCTGTAACCTATCATCACTGATGATCACGGGTTCGAGCCAAACTCAGACCGTGTGTCTTTATATAAAAGAGTGAGCAGTTTATTACGGAGATTGGTGTACCAAGTACTTGTTAACCACTGGAGCCTGCCAAGGGAATGTGTGCTTGTATGGGCAACCTGTAGAGACTGCTATATTCACAATGGGTGTCATGCGTTTCATTTTCAGTCTGGATGACATACGTTTCACAGATATACAGTCAAACCTGTGTTAGTGGTCACCTCCATTAAGTAACCAACCTGTAGCATGTACTGTACAGTCAAACCTGTGTTAGTGGTCACCTCCATTAATCAGCCACCTGTGCTAAGCAGCCACTTTCTGTGATTCCCTTGGCTGGCTGCTTAAGACAGGTTTCACTGTAAATCAATCGTGTTCAGTAATATTCTACGGAGATATGGTTAGACTTTGTTTCCTGATATGAATCTTTTCAAAGCACTTGATAATAACTACCACATTTAAGTTTGAATCTCCTTTCTGGAACTGAACGAATTTATTTCTAAAAGCAACGCAGACATTCAAAAGAGATACCAGAAACATGGACCTATGCCAAACATTATCATCGAAAGATGAGCTTAGCTTTCGGTAAGCTTATTGTGAAAATAATGGGATATATTGCAGAAATCTAGAAAAAATATTACCATAGTTGAGAATTGGTACCGGTCGAGAGTTGGTACCCTGAAGCTAATAGAGTTCAAGAGCTACATGTTGAAACGAATATTTAGAATGATAGAAATTGCGAATAGACAAAATGTATCCTATTTACCTGAGAGATGTGAGTGTTCTTTTCCCGTGAGTCTTTTAAAGTGATCGTATTTGGTGCCAGTCAATGTCGCTGCGACCCCTACCTCGACTTGTATTGGTTGAATGCCAAGCGGTCGCGACAACATCAATGGTGGAGACATTCCATTAAATACATCGGCTGTATCCAAGTTTACAAAGTCGTCTGCAGTCTCTTCACAGAGGAAACATGTTAGGCAAAGCGTCACATAAAGAGCGAAACAAATTGTATTCCGAAACACCATTGCTAACTTTTCACTGCAAAGCAACAAATGAAAATTAGTGTTATTGAACGCGTATTCAATCTAAGCAGACGGACAAACTGACGGGAACAAATACTTCACAATTTATTCTGTAGCAACTGAAATAGCTGCGTTTTATCAATCAAAGACATGCGCATGAATTGCACACAATAAAGTATATTTTCATTTTATTTTGACATCAAAGGCGAACCATTTTAAATTTATGATTTCGATTGAGTCAAACGTTAATCAAGACGAGTTCTTTAAACGTGCTTGCTGGTAGTGTACCAATCAGCATGGGGCATGAGCTAATGTTGATGAATGAGTCCATCTTTCTTACATTTCTTGCATATAAAACGCGTTATTGAACTAATTCAACATGGAAAACAAGGCAATAGTTGACAGACAATGGGTCTGTGGGACATTATAAATGATGCGTCATCGTCTTCCATCACTTTAGCATTACATAAATTACAGAAACATAGGATCTTACATGAGTGGTGAGTTCATACAATATTTTATGAAACGAGTTTTGGAAGTTTGCTATTAATTAAGCGAGCCTTTTGGCGAGATTAATAGCAAAATTCCAAAACGAGTTTCATAAAATATTGTATGAAATCACCACCAGTGTAAGATCCTTTTTATTACATTACCATATCGCGCTCGTTTTAATAAATAACGTTGCTACTTTCATGTTGGCGCCCAGTGTCATCGTAAATAATCATGACGTCACGAAATTGTCATGACGTCACTACGCAAAGCAGCATTATATTTATGTTTTAACAATCCGTGTCACAACTTCTGTTAATTAATTACATGTATACTCATATGTCATGTAAATGATCTGAGTTAATAAAGAATAATTGAATTGAATTGAACAAGCGTTATACTTGGGCTACATCGAGACTTCTTTTAAATCGTAGTTTGTCTTAAGTAATAATAGTAGAAATATGTGATTAGTTCGTAAATTGTTATTGTTACCCCCAATAATGAACACATATATGTTATACTACGGGGTGATTTAAATTGACAATATATTTTCAGAATGTGCATGTATGTACTAAATATGAAGTGTGCGATGAATTCCACATCATTGACTTCGTAAAAGTTTAATAATATTGTATTGTAGTAAATGTACATGTAATCATCAATAGAAAGAATTAACAAATAACTAATTAAGAAATGTGTAGTTATTTAGTTGCGTATGTTGCCAAGAAGAACGATTGCGTTTTGTTCGGAATCAGTTGCATAATAATTATATAAATTAACTTGGAAGTCGTGATATAGCGCAGTGGATGCGCGTTCGCTTCAGGTGCGAAAGGTCTGGAGTTCGTGTCCCGCTGGAGCCGTTACGATTCTGCCCTTAGGCAAGGCATTTAAATTCCACGTTGCCTTTCTCTCTCCCTTGTAGCGATGGATTCCATCAGGAATGAGGTCTCGAGAATGATTAATATAAGTTGCAAGAACTTGTTTCGCAATCGAGCTAAAATAAATGTGTCTAAATGATATAAATATGAATACATATCTTTTATGTACGGATCTGTAGTCCAGTGGTAACACGCTGGACTGGTAATCCAGGGATCGCAGGTTCGATCCCCCGTCTGACCCTAATACAATTAACAGTCTTTCAGATGGGACGTTAAACCGAGGTCTCGTGTCGGTGCTTTACACCGTGTACGTAAACGAACCAGGCGAGACTCTGGAATGGGTCTCTGTCTGGATCATTGCACTATCCTCCAAACATCTAAAATGACTAATCTCTTCAGGAGGCATCGCTCATATGGGCAACCGGTAGCGACGATAAATAAACGTAAAACACAAACACAATTTTATGTTGCACTCACCAGACTTTAAACTCCACAAACGCCACAAACTCCACAAACTTCCAAACTTCACAAACTCCAAACTTACAAACCGATAACCACAATCGAAACACTTGCACACGAAATAACTAAATCTTAGGAAATGGATAGACACGTAAATTTCCAGACCTCTTTTGATAAATCCTGCTTTATAGGAATCCAAAACCGCATATTTCTTTGCATATAATATGTAAGAATTCACTAATGTTCTAATCAAACCCGCCTGCTCGTCTCCAAAGAATGGACATCGTATTGTCCCCACAAAAAGGCAACACACATATTCGCGCGTTTTTGACATCAGGGCCGTCATCGAAAGTGGTGATTTGATCAATTTTTACAACTAAAACGTCTGGCCACAAATTCTGAACAACCATAATGTGATTTGTCCTCGTAAGTCAGGTATATATAAATTATAAATACAATGTGAGTACTCATTAACTGTTTGTGTTATTCTAACCAGTCTGGGGAGGACCGATCGCCAATGTTTCACTTTGAGGCCCGACCCATATTCTAAATATTATGTTATGTTATATCGCCGGCGGGAAGTTTACCTAACAACACCTTTCCTGGGGAGGCTCCAGTGGTTAACCAGTACGTGGATGCACCAACCTCCGTAAGAAACTGCCAACTTTTCATATAAATGAGACACGGCCTCGAACCCGTGACCAACAGTGATGACATATTCTAAATATACTGACACCAGAAAAAAACGGTGCACTTTTATACGGACCGTTTTTCGGTACACATTTTAGAATTATGGATTTTACTATCATGAGTGAAGAAAATAATCCTTCACACATTGCACTAATTTTCCCAATATATCGCACATTTTGATAGCAAATTTGCCTATATTTTTTGTTTTAAAGGATATTAATTTTACCTCTTAGGCACTTTGAAGGGCACATTTTCTTTTTGATGGCAGTATATGTATTTATTTGAATGCACGTGCGTGCGTGCGTGCGTGCGTGCGTGATACTGAACCAACACTGTCGAGCTGTACATATAGTATTTAATGTGTTAAAGATTTCATTGTGCAATTAAATTAGATAAGTAGCAGTAATAGCCTTGAGCTGTATTATCAGGATTCATGTAATTTAACGATTATTTTTGCACTGTGATTGTCGAGTTTATTTATTTAACGAAAACGCTTCAAAACTTGCAAAAATGATAACGTTTTTTACATTGTAAAATTTTTAGTATGCCAAGAATACCCAGTAATTTACGCGAACGGTCGATTGACAAGCCAGATGCCGACATCTCAACAGAAGACGTTGCAATGCATGTTGATAGTTCTAGGCGAGCGATACGAAACCTTCGCACACGACTTCGAACGACAGGATACACCAACGAATTGACATGCAATGAACGTCGAAATCGATTTACAAACATACTGGGAGATTGAAGAGTATTCGGTATGGTGGGCTTTGTTTGCCATCTGAATTTTAGGATTTTGCAATAATTCAACCCAACTTTTTTTCCATTTTTGGCTCCATCTGTAGAGTGCAACATTGTTTTGTATGACTAATGTGCATATGAGCTTTCGTTCAGTATGAACATATCAACTTTTGCAATTAGTTTGAAGCTAATATCTATATTGACTGGAGTAATTCCAGACTACCACTCCTACTTACTGGCAACCCTGGGCATCGTGTTGTATATAGAATAAGCCGTAAACAACGTTCAAAATACTTACCTTGTTTCCCAGAATAAACAAATATGTATATATGCATAACTACTAAATAAGTAATTTGTAATTTTAGTAATAAGTTTTTATCCTCTCCAAAAACAATATATATCTATTCTAAAAATTCTACTCAAAACATGTTTCAAAGCAGTATTTCTGTCGCGGATTGGTACACGGGTTGAAACACCGACCTTCTACAAACCAACTGGATAGCTTCCTCACTCGCAAGAATACAACACTGGGATTCGAACCTCTCTTTAATAAGAGTATGGCACGAGAGGTTATTGTTAAATTAGTCAGTATAGGTATTGTTGGAAAATATCGATTATTTTCATTAATTCTTACACACGACTTGGAACTGTCATTAAGATAAATGGTCTTACATCACGGATTATTTCTTGTCACCAGAGGTGTGCGTCAAAACAGGGTACTGTCGAGTGTTCTCACCAATGACTTCCTATTCCAGTCGCCTTGCAGTAATCCTACACTTGCCGATGATATTACCCTGATAGTATCGTCCCAATGTGTGTGTTTACGTTTATTTATCGTCGCTACCGGTTGCCCATATGAGCGCCGCCTCCTGAAGAGATTAGTCATTTTAGATTTTGGAGGATAGTGCAATGATACAGACAGATACCCATTCCAGAGTCTCCTCTGGTTCTTTTACGTGCACGGTGTAAAGCACCGACACGAGACCTCGGTTTAATGTCCCATCTTAAAGACTGCTAATTTTATTAGGGTCAGATGGGGGAACGAACCTGTGATCCCTGGATTACCAGTCCAGAGTGTTACCACTGCACTTAACGAATAACGATCTTCTTACAATAAATAGTAGGTGCATCTGTGTACGTGTGGCTATGGTCGTCGACTTCAAATAACTTGTCCCTCACACTGGGGGTTATGGGGGAGGTTGGCAGTTCTACTCAGAGGGACACCCAAGGGTCACCCTCCGGGGGGAGGTTGGCAATTATACTCAGAGGGACACCCAAGGGTCACCCTCCGGGGGGGGAGGTTGGCAATTCTACTCAGAGGGACACCCTCCGGGGGGAGGTTGGCAATTCTACTCAGAGGGACACCCTCCGGGGAGGTTGGCAATTCTACTCAGAGGGACACCCTCCGGGGCGAGGTTGGCAATTCTACTCAGAGGGACACCCTCCGGGGGGGGAGGTTGGCAATTCTACTCAGAGGGACACCCTCCGGGGCGAGGTTGGCAATTCTACTCAGAGGGACACCCTCCTGGGGGAGGTTGGCAATTCTACTCAGAGGGACACCCTCCTGGGGGAGGTTGGCAATTCTACTCAGAGGGACACCCTCCGGGGGGAGGTTGGCAGTTCTACTCAGAGGGACACCCAAGGGTCACCCTCCCTCAATAACAGCTGAAGTGTCACCATATGAGCCAAACTGTCTGTGCCAATTCCAACCCTAAAACACCAACAGTTTCGGCCATATGGGGGATCTCCCGCTGTTGTTATTGGTGGAGGAAGACCTTGGTGCCCCTCCGAGCAGTATTTCATTAACGGATGGAAAACGGGTAGAACCACCCATCTTCCGCAAACCAGCTGCATAGCTTCTTCACTTGACATACTTGGACAAAAGTGGACTTCACATAAACTGAGTACCATACCCGTGTCACGACATAATTGGACAATACAAGTGGGCTTCACATAAACTGAGTACTATACCCGTGTCACGACATAATTGGACAATACAAGTGGGCTTCACATAAACTGAGTACCATACCCGTGACACGACATAATTGGACAATACAAGTGGGCTTCACATAAACAGAGTACCATACCCGTGACACGACATAATTGGACAATACAAGTGGGCTTCACATAAACAGAGTACCATACCCGTGACACGACATAATTGGACAATACAAGTGGGCTTCACATAAACAGAGTACCATACCCGTGGCACGACATAATTCGACAATACAAGTGGGCTTTACATACCATACCCGTGTCACAATGAACATGTACCCACGATGGTATGTGTTTTTCAACATGTGCGTGTGGGGTGCATTCTAAATATAATAATTGTATGGGCTTTTTATTACAGGCTGGTATGGGTTACAAATTGTACCATATGTAATTAATTTATTTTAGCTTGATTGCGAAACAAGTTCTAACAACTTATACATATTAATCACTCTCGAGACCTCATTCCTGATGGAATCCATCGCCATGAAGGAGAGAAAAGGCATGTGGAATTTAAATGCCTTGCCTAGGGGCACAATCGTAACGGCTCCAGCGGGGCTCGAACTCCGGGCCTTTCATACCTGAAGCGAACGCACTACCACGACTTCCAAATGTAATTAAATTCCACCCATCCATATTCCCGGATGAACATGTTTTAGCAAATCAGAATGGGAATACATATTGTATCTGATGCATTAAATTACATCCATTCCATTTTCCAGATATTAGCCCAAACAGACATTTTGCTATTCAGTAAGGATACATAATTGTTTGTTTGCTTCTTTGAGTTTTACGCCTGCATCAGCACCATTTTAGGCTATATCGCCGGCGGGCAGTTTACCTAACAACACCTTTCCTGGGCAGGCTCCAGCGGTTAACCAGTATTGGTGCACAAACCTCCGTAAGAAACTGCCAACTTTTTCATATAAATGAGACACGGCCTGAGCGGGACTCGAACCCATGACCATCAGTGATGATAGGTTACAGTGGTATACAAGTCAGCGACCGTAACCACTCGACCACGGAGGCGGACTTCGAGTCATCCTGTACACGCTCAAATTTCAACCATAACAATACCATGTGGCAGGGTTAAATATCAATATAAAGTTCATTTCTAGCATTCAGGGGCAATAACCCTGTTACACATTCATATGTCTTAACCCTTAACCTGCCAATCACAACTAAAGTCGCTTTAGCAAACAGCATAGAGCCAGATCAGACGGAATCAAACATACGAAAAGTGATGTAGGCTTACGCATATTAACCCTTAGCTCGCCAGATCAGGCTCTATGCTGTTTGCTATTCGGATAGTGGAGCTAACTCACTTGTCTGAATAGCAAACAATATAGATCCTGATCAGACGCGGCATTACGCCACGGCTGATCTGGATCTATGTTGTTTGCACATTCCGTCCAATCTATTCAGCAGATTACGGGTTAACTGAGTATAATGCACAGAAATCGCAAGAAATGATAATTTAAATAACTCGACACCCAACACACGCAAATCTTGTTTATAAAATTTTATTAAAAAATCATATCAACATAACAGTGAAAACATAATACATGTACTAACTCATGATCTAGTTAGCTTAAACACAGAAGCTCTATCCTAGGATCCGCTCCGCTACCGGTATATAGAAAATATTTTATAAGAAATGCATTATATAACGTCCATACCGTACTTGCCTATAAGACAAGTTTTTTACAACGAGATTATGGCCTCAAAGCGGCTTTTATTTTTTAATGAGCTTAATATTATCCATAATTATGTATCGCATATAAGACTGGTTGATTAAATGCACACCAGACCATAAAGTATAAATTACATGTTCGACGAGTGCAAGTTGAAGAAATGTTCAGTGTCGTAGTGCTTTCTTTTCTAAAACACAATTATGGATACCATTTAACCCTTTCAACACCACAGACCTCTAAATTGGCTTACAAAAAAGTGTAGATCCAGATGAGCCGGCTCGTGACGAGCCGTCTCATCAGGATCTGCACTTTTTTCAAGTAATATAACTATTTTTAGAATTTTTTTTACCCATTTTGATAAATGAACTGATCCAAATGTAATTTTGTTATTAATTAATTGGTCTAAAAATATCATGGACCAGTCCATGTCAGTTACTTGGTGTTGAATGGGTTAACACATTTAATAAAAAAAACACTTTATTTTTTTAGCACTCACTTATAAGATGGGACGCCACTTTGAGGCCATAATCTGGTTGTAAAAACTCGTCTTATAGGCGAGTGTGGATGGTAGTAGTCGATGCTCAAAAACTTGTTTCATCACAATTTACGTTTGGGAGAAAACTTAATATTACTAGAAACGGATTTGAAAAATATGCGTTCGTCTCCCCAGCAGTGTTATATCAGTGAAATCAATTAACCCTTTGCACGCTAGCGACAAATAAATAATCACCTTTGTAAACAGTATAGAGCCATCTACAGATTGTGCCGTCTGATCAGGCTCTATGCTGTTTGGATAGTGGAGCTAAAACACTTGGCTGAATAACAAACAACATATCCTTGTGATATGTAACCCTGGCAATCATTTTGTGATATGTAACCATGGCAATCATTTTGTGATAGGTCACCATGGCAATCATTTTGTGATATGTCACCATGGCAATCATTTTGTGATAGGTCACCATGGCAATCATTTTGTGATAGGTCACCATGGCAATCATTTTGTGATAGGTTACCATGGCAATCAGTTTGTGATAGGTCACCATGGCAATCAGTTTGTGATATGTCACCATGGCAATCAGTTTGTGATAGGTCACCATGGCAATCAGTTTGTGATATGTCACCATGTCAATATTTTTTGATGTGTCACAATGGCAATTATTTTTTGATATGTCACCATGGCAATCATTTTGTGACCTGCCATATACGGTATAGGACCCGCGTTATATATAGCCTGCAACATAAGGCAAAGTATGGCACCCGTCTTATACAAGGGCGGTCATATAAAGAGAAAAGAATGCTTCAAGTGCGAGAGGCCGGAATTTGCGGCCAGCTGTAGCCGTTACGATTGTGCCCTTAGGCAAGGCATTTATATTCCACATTGCCTCGTCTCTCTCCCTCGTGGCGATGGATTCCATCAGGAATGAGGTCTTGAGAGTGATTAATAGTTCTAAGAACTTGTTTCGCAATCTCGAGCTAAAATAAATTTGTATAAAAACTGTAAGAGAAAAGAAGGTATCTTTAATTTTCATGAACAGTGTCAAGTAATAACAGTACATTTTATACAAAACAGTGCAATAACA
Organism: Archivesica marissinica; assembly: GCA_014843695.1. Lineage (NCBI taxonomy): Eukaryota > Metazoa > Mollusca > Bivalvia > Venerida > Vesicomyidae > Archivesica > Archivesica marissinica. The sequence goes on along the minus strand of CM026393.1, from coordinate 54,592,123 downwards.
ATACAGGTATATCATGTACATACATTAACAAAACATGACAATAACAATACAGGTATATCATGTACATACATTAGAAAAACATGACAATAATAACATGACACTAGGATACAGTCTGAAGGACAATTATATTGCCCTGTTGCATGATGGTCCAAATGCCCCATTGCATGATGGTCCAAATGCCCCATTGGATGATGGTCCAAATGCCCCACTGCATGATGGTCCACATTCCCTGTTGCATGATGGTCCAAATGCCCCGTTGCATGATGGTCCAAATGCCCCATTGCATGATGGTCCAAATGCCCCATTGCATGATGGTCCAAATGCCCCATTGCATGATGGTCCAAATGCCCCATTGCATGATGGTCCAAATGCCCTGTTGCATGATGGTCCAAATGCCCCGTTGCATGATGGTCTAAATGCCACGTTGCATGATGGTCCAAATGCCCCGTTGCATGATGGTCCAAATGCCCCATTGCATGATGGTCTGAAAGTAGGTTGTAGGACGTCAGGAAACAATCACTATATTCACCTATTCCTCTTCGCGGTGGGGGAATATTGAAGTAATTAAAAAAAACAAATAAAGATGAACTGCCAAATGAAATACCTCTATATAGACGAACATTATTTCCTAGAATATTTCATCTACATGGGTCAGTTATATGGTCCATTATTTCCTAGAATATTTCATCTACATGGGTCAGGGTCCATTATTTACTAGTATATTTCATCTATATGGGTCAGTAATATGGTCCATTATTTCCTAGAATATTTCATCTACATGGGTCATGGATATGGTCCATTATTTCCTAGAATATTTCATCTACATGGGTCAGGGTCCATTATTTACTAGAATATTTCATCTACATGGGTCAGGGTCCATTATTTACTAGAATATTTCATCTATATGGGTCAGGAACATGGTCCATTATTTACTAGAATATTTCATCTACATGGGTCAGGGATATGGTCCATTATTTACTAGAATATTTCATCTACATGGGTCAGGGATATGGTCCATTATTTACTAGAATATTTCATCTACATGGGTCAGGGATATGGTCCATTATTTCCTAGAATATTTCATCTACATGGGTCAGGGATATGGTCCATTATTTCCTAGAATATTTCATCTACATGGGTCAGGGATATGGTCCATTATTTCCTAGAATATTTCATCTACATGGGTCAGGGATATGGTCCCAAATCTATACTACATGTTATATGGACAGTTACTGAATTTATACGGCAATCTGTAAGTTGTTTGTAGACTAAATGTAAAGTAACTGAATTTATACGGCAATCTGTAAGTTGTTTGTAGACTAAATGTAAAGTAACTGAATTTATACGGCAATCTGTAAGTTGTTTGTAGACTAAATGTAAAGTAGCTGAATTTATACGGCAATCTGTAAGTTGTTTGTAGACTAAATGTAAAGTAGCTGAATTTATATCTGAATCTATGGCTTCTGATTTTTGTACAAAATATTTTAAATTCACAAAATATAATTTCTATAATTCAGAAATTCTCGGTAATTTGCTGTTGTGAGCAATATTACAAATGCACAATCTATGTACCTGAAAATGTTCTGCCGTGAAGCATACCAATATCTCGATGTAATGTAAGCTTTTTATACAGTGCAATATAATTGTCTATTTATTAGGGATGGCAATGAATATTCCAACATTCGCTCGGACGTCCGAATATCCGAATACTATTCTAGTTTTCAAATATTCAGAAAAAATATTAGATTTGCAAAAATGAAATAAACTGTCATAAAATAGGATATGTGGTTTTCTTTTGAAACCAACATAAAATTGTTAATTGACACTCTGCCATGTAATCGGATAATTACAGTAGGTGCCAAGGTAGGTAGTGTTTAATTATGATGTCAAAACTGTTTATACGAGAACATTCCTTTAAAATATTACAGACACTGTAAACAACATCCATGTATCTTAAATATTTAATTAACTGCTAAGTACGATTTTTATGATATTGTCCTCAAAAATGCCAGTCGCTCAGTCACACGTTTGGAAAGACTTCAATCGCTCTGAGAATAAGAAAACTGCTAGGTGTAATCTATGCAAATTGGATTTAACATATTCAGGTACAACATCAATCTGAATAATCATTTGAAAAACAAACACCCTTCAACGGAAAGCAGTTTAAAGTGACAATGACTTCATTTGTGAAAACGCCATTGAATGTACAGTGGTCGATAACAACTGAACGAGTCGTCGTCATATTTGCATGATCTTATAGGAAGAATATGATGTTTATCCGTAAAACAGAAAGTATGTTAATTTGGCAATTTTTATAAGAATTTGAGTGATTTTGAGTTTTTGATAGAATTATATCGAATATTCGAATACCTTCCTGACCGAATAGTCGAATACCTTCCTGACCGAATAGTCGAATACCTTCCCGACCAAATAGTCGAATACCTTCCCGACCGAATAGTCGAATACCTTCCCAACCGAATAGTCGAATACCTTCCCGACCAAATAGTCGAATACCTTCCCAACCGAATAGTCGAATACCTTCCCGACCAAATAGTCGAATATCGGACTCGCTATGCATTGCCATCCTTACTATTTATAGACTTAACATAGAACAAATGATATGTAGATAATGAAGTTGCAAACTAATGAAATATAACTAACAAACATGGTGTGAAAGTCGTGATAGCGCATTCGCTTCATGTGCGAAAGGTCCGTAGTTCGAGCCCCGCTGGAACCGTTACGATTGTGTCCTTAGGCAAGGCATTTAAATTCCACATTGCCTCTTCTCTCTCCCTCGTGGCGATGGATTCCATCAGGAATGAGGTCTCGAGAGTGATTAATATAAGTTATAAGAACCTGTTTCGCAATTGAGGTAAAATAAATTTGTATAAACTAACTAACAAACATACACTGTTGTCTCTATGTTGTGAGACATAAGATGTTCAGTGATGTACACTTCTTGAATTGTACTTGACCTTTAGTCGTGTCAAGGTCATATTCATGTGCAGAAAGGTAAAAATACGAGTGCCCTAATATTTATACATACAAATTTAATGAACATATGCATATTCATTTCTTTGCAGTTTTGTTACGGAGAAACACACAAGATATTTAAGGACCAATTGAGTAGAAATCATGATTTTCACTGCCTCCGTGGTGGAGTGGTTAAAGTCACTGACTTGTATAACACTGTAACATATCATCACTGATGGTCACGGGTTCGAGCCCTGCTCAGACCCTGTCTCTTTATATGAAAAAGTTGGCAGTTTCTTACGGAGGTTGGTGCACCAAGTACTGGTTAAATGCTGGAGCATGCCCAGGAAAGGTGTTGCTAGGTAAAACTGCCCGTCGCTGAAATGGGCAACCAGTAGCAACGTTAAATAAAAATTTTTTTAATCACGATTAGTATTCAAACACTCATTTCTCAATAAATTAATCATAAAATATTGTTTGTATGCTTGTATGGTGTTTGGGTTTAAAGTCAACACATTGTGCATAATTGTCTCAAAGAAACCAAGTAAATGTTGTTGAAATAAATATTTGGTAATTTGATCATTTTTATCAATGAATGTTTCATAATTCTGCAAATTGATCTCCGTAAAAATATGTTTATTCAGTGGCATGACTCAGCAAATGCATGATGCTGTGAAGAATCTTTTTGAACATACTTTGTTGCGTAAAACTGGAAATATACCGTAATTATCGATGTATAACGCGCTATCATGTATAACGCCCACCCACTAAAAGTGAGCGTTATACATAGCAATGTATGTTCTGCATAAAAGTGAAATATAAAATAATACTGCACAAGCCTGAAAACTCCTACTATTAATGATAATGTATCAAATATTTTATGAATATACAGTGAAACCTGTGTTAGTGTTCACCTCCATTAAGCAGGCAACATGTATTAAGCAGCCCGTTTCCAGATTCCCAATATGTTGTTTTATCGCATAAACGCGACTTTGCACAGAGCAAAGAACGTGATCGTACACAACAGAATGTGTCGTCTGATTAGGCTATATGCTGATTGCTTTTCAGACAGCGGAGGTGAAGCACCTGTCCGAATAGCAAACAACGTAGATCCTGATCAAACAGTGTGTTGTGCCGCGGCTGATCTCGATCTATGTTGTTTGCACATTGCTTTGAATTTATTCGGCACTGAAAGAGTTAAGCAACCACCTGTGTTATGCAGCCACTTTCAGTGATTCCCTTGTCTGGCTGCTTAACACAGGTTTGACTGTTTTCTCTGTAATGGGTAGCACATGAGTTTGTTTTATTGCGTTTCCGAAAACACACAAAAATCATTCAGAATTCCGTCCACTTTAGCGTATTAGCATGATTATCTGTCGAGGGAATTGAAGTGATTGTGTCATTAGTGCGGGATTACGTTGCAAATTGGTGATCTATATATATGGTCCTCGATGACCATTTGAAGCAAATGGAATTGTGAAATTTCTTGTGAAAATACCTCGCAGACTGGTTTAACTGAGTTAATTTTTGCAATCATTTTGTTAAGAGTAACGTAAAGGTACACCACCCATTTTAATTAGTTTCTCGGAAAATACATGTATCAAACTAATACAAAATACATGATAAAAGACGCACACAAAAATGCATAATATATAATACAGAATTTAATATCTATTTAACAAAGTGTTCTTGTGGGAACTCCCAAACCCCATCTTCAAAATTCAGGATGCATCCCGCAACTTTTTAACATCGACCTGCACTATTTTCCATAGTGAAATTCAACAAGACATAACACATTTGGAGACATAATGATAACATTTACACACAAAAATTCGTATTTCATAAAGTTTAACATCGATTCTAGGTACCCTTTATCAAGAGTCGCCCTCAGCACAATTCTGTTTAAAACTTTCCTTATTTACTAACGGAGTGAATTCCCCTGACAGAGGCTCTTCATCATTAAAGTCAGTATTATCACATGATTTAGTCACAATACAATCTGCTGCAAGTTTCTGGCCTCCATTACTAGTTCTTTCATGATCGGAACATTCTACAGTTTTAGCCAAACTATTATTAACACCCTTAGTTTCCTCTGATGTGGCAAATTTCTCCGTACTATCTCTTGACGTCAATTCTAACTGATCATTATCACTCTCCGAAGTATTCGCTGGCTTTTCAGAAAAATTCCATCCGGAATCCTTGCTATCAGTTCTTTTAATTATATCTTTGACATTAGTGCTGCTAGACAATGGTGTCCAGTTGCTAGAAAACGCCGGCTGCGCATTATCATCAGCCCTGTTTACCGGACTTTTATGAATATCTGTCATTGACTCGTTCATAAATTCGTCGTCAGCCATCCTAGAATTGTTGATTTTCGACAGGTGATTCCATTCCTTGTTAAAGGCTTCATCATCCTGCATCAAGTGTTGCTGCGATTGGCCCATCAATGTAGCTCGGCGTGCCACTATGTAGTGCGGGCGCTTGATACGCAGGAACAGGAGGCTGTCTGTGGCCCGGACCGTGAAATCGGGCATATATGGTTCATATTTGACATATATACTGTCGGTGTTCGAGGAAGGGTCTAAGATCTGATCACTCACCTCTGAAAACAAGTGAGAGAGTGGAAATGAGCTTCATATGGGTGTTTTGTTGTGTGTTTCATTGTTGTTCCTATTGGGAGGGGCAGGGATAGTGGCAGGGTTCATTCTAGGTCAGAATTTTTGTTTGGGAGAAGTGAGAAAGCGTGTGATCGCTTCCTTAAATGGTGTTCTTTAATATACTTCTGCAAAATAGGGTTAAAATGCACAGTACAACCATTAAATACAACATTTGAATAGAAGGAGTGCTTTATAATGGGCCAGTGTATCTTACTAGACAAAATTTTGTTTGAAAATTTGAAAATCGTAAAAACAATGTTTTTTTTTTTAGGGAGAAGTCAGGGTCCCTAGGGCGACAATTTCGCCCACATCGCCCTTTAGAATGATCCCTGTAGTGATGGTGGGGAGGTCAAAGTTTCACTGACAGCTCATGAGGTGGAGGTAGGGGGCGAGTCAATGTTGCACTGACAGTTTAGATGAGCTCCATTAAAGTGTTTAAGCAATATTGTATCTGTAAATACTAGGAATGGCAACAAATGTTTGAAGATTCGAATATTCATTCGAACGTCCGAATAATTATATGAATGTCAAAATCGTTTCGAATATAAAAAATGGCATTTTTATAATTCTGTTCAAATAACACATGCAGCCATATGTTTAATTTTCAATCAATTAATATTCAAGACAGGGTTCCCTCTGTCTCAATGTTTGTCTGCTCAACTTCTGTCGCCAACTGAAAAACACTGGAGCCAATTGAAAAAACTTGGAGCCAACTAAGAGCCATATAGTTCCCAAATAAATATTTGAAGCCATGTATTTGACGAAACATGTGCCAAAATGTTTTTTTAAAAAGTTGCGTCAAATATTTTCGCCAATTCACAAAATTTAGCGCCAATATTTGTTTTTTTGTCGCAATTGGCGCCATTGGCGACCAACAGCGGGAACCCTGCTAGAACAAAAAATAGACATACATCGCAGGTACAGAGTTGAGAAAAGTTATTGCAAATATATAATTTACAAAGGCAGATGATGACATATTGCTCATACTTACAGGTGCTACTATTGATTAATACATTCTATTTGACGGGTCACAGATGTATCTGGTAATCCAGGGATCGCAGGTTCGATCCCCCGTCTGACCCTAATAAAATTAACAGTCTTTCAGATGGGACGTTAAACCGAGGTCTTGTGTCGGTGCTTTACACCGTGCACGTAAAAGAACCAGAGGAGACTCTGGGATGTGTCTCTGTCTGTATCATTGCACTATCCTCCAAAAATCTAAAATGACTAATCTCTTCAGGAGGCGTCGCTCATATGAGCAACCAGTATCGACGATAAATAAATGTAAACCACACAAATATTTGATGGACACAAACTGAGAAGGTCATGAAATTAAACTTCTTAGTGTATGGGAAAGAACAATCGGTTGAAATGATGTGATACTTGTCTCGAAATAATGGACACACACACTGTATGACCCTAGAATGGTGGGGTCGAAATGAACACATATATCCGAAAGTGGTGCATTTCACAAGGAAAGCAACGGTGGTTCCATCGGAACCCAATGAAAGTTATGAAATATTGGTTGCTATGGCACACATATCTATACGGAACGTACAGACACTTTAATGATCAGGCAAAGTAATATAGCCTTGATTCTGGTAAAAGCTCCAGGAAAGTGGCAAGAGTTTGGCTCCGATAGGACACAGATACAGTCAGGAGACATTAAACAGTTAAAGAGGAAACATGAGATGATGGACGACTATGTCGTTAACCTGTCAATAAACAATAAATAACACAAACACACATCTGTACACCATAACAATAGTCGCCCTTGGGACCCTGACTTCGTCCCCATAGGGGCCCCACTTCTCCGTTAAAAAAAAAAAAAAAATTCTGAATTTCAAATTTTGTTTTACAATTTTCGCATAATTTTGTCCAATAAAGCACTCTTATCTATTCAAATGTTGTATTTAATGTCATACTGTGTATTTTAACCTTATTTTGCAGACATTTATGTTAAAGAACACCATTTAAGGACGCAATCACGTGCTTTCTCACTTCTCCCAAAACATCTGACCTAGAATGAACCCTGAAATATATAGATGTAGTCAAGTTGGGCTATCAAATGCAAGTTCTCTCCGTTAACAGGTCACCTCCAGTAAGCAGCCAAATATGGCATTCCCCTCACTGGCTGCTTAACCCATTTCATTCTGGATACCGTTCAAACAGTATTTGCAAAGAACATAGAGCCAGATCAACTGCCATGGAACGTGCCGTCTGATCAGGCTCTATGCTGTTTGCTATTCAGATGATCTTGCTAAGACACTTGGCTATGTAGCAAACAACATAGATCCAGATCAGCCGCAGCATCACGCTGCGGCTGATCTGGATCTATGTTGTTTGCAAATGCCTTTAAATGTATCCAGAATGAAATGGGTTAAGCGAGGTTCTACTGTACATTAAACATTTTTTGTTTTCTCTCCACTGAACAAAATCGTTCATTCTGATTAAACGTAATCTGGTTACAATATACATAACATGGCAGCACCTCTATGTAAGCGTAGAAGGATAGTTATCTTTAAAAGGGCAAACGTACACCGACTACATGTACATGTTTCCTTCTGTACTAGTGCATAATCATGTTTGTTATATTTCAGTGTTCATATGTTGTACTGTACATCATTATACATAGTACATTTTTATGTATTAAATATTAATATTAAATATATAAAAAAATCCTCTAATCCGGAATCCCCTCTAAACCGGTTCGGAAGAAGTCCGGAATAGAAGGGTTTTACTGTACATCGATTCAGTAGTTATTGAACATAAGCACAAGCCGCATGTATTTGCTTATGGCACAAGTTACTGAAAGCCCCCCCCCACATGAATGTCCAATGTTTATAAATATCAATCTAACATAAAATTCTGCCTTTTTTAAACTTTATTTATTTTACAACGATTGCGAAGCAAGTGTTAACAACTTATATTAATCACTCTCGTTGGCGCGGATGAAAGCGTAAATGTGGTCATACGTGTGGGAGGAAACCGGAGTACCCGGAAAAACCCACGTGTCCATTCTGGCGACGACCGTACCATCTCACATACTCCCGGTCCAAGGATCGAACCCAGGTAGCATTGGTGAGAAGTGAATGTACTAACCACTGCGCTAATCGGACAGCCTTTTTTAAATGGAAATGGTGCTACGAAATAATGAACATTTCCAAAGTTCAATAAATTAGCGAATATTCTAATATTAGTTCGGAAGATTCCAAATATTCGATTACCAAAATCTCCATTCATTGCCATCCCTAGTAAATACCTACGTGATAACTTACTTAATGCATCCACATCCCTAGTAAATACCTACGTGATAACTTACTTAATGCATCCACATCCCTAGTAAATACCTACGTGATAACTTACTTAATGCATCCACATCCCTAGTAAATACCTACGTGATAACTTACTTAATGCATCCACATCCCTAGTAAATACCTACGTGATAACTTACTTAATGCATCCACATCCCTAGTAAATACCTACGTGATAACTTACTTAATGCATCCACATCCCTAGTAAATACCTATGTGATAACTTACTTAATGCATCCACATCCCTAGTAAATACCTACGTGATAACTTACTTAATGCATCCACATCCCTAGTAAATACCTACGTGATAACTTACTTAATGCATCCACATCCCTAGTAAATACCTACGTGATAACTTACTTAATGCATCCACATCCCTAGTAAATACCTACGTGATAACTTACTTAATGCATCCACATCCCTAGTAAATACCTACGTGATAACTTACTTAATGCATCCACATCCCTAGTAAATACATATTGATGATAACTTACTTAATGCATCCACATCCCTAGTAAATACCTACATATTGATGATAACTTACTTAATGCATCCACATCCCTAGTAAATACCTACGTATTGATGATAACTTACTTAATGCATCCACATCCCTAGTAAATACCTACGTATTGATGATAACTTACTTAATGCATCCACATCCCTAGTAAATACCTACATATTGATGATAACTTACTTAATGCATCCAGATCCCTAGTAAATACCTACATATTGATGATAACTTACTTAATGCATCCACATCCCTAGTAAATACCTACATATTGATGATAACTTACTTAATGCATCCACATCCCTAGTAAATACCTACATATTGATGATAACTTACTTAATGCATCCACATCCCTAGTAAATACATACGTATTGATGATAACTTACTTAATGCATCCACATCCCTAGTAAATACATACGTATTGATGATAACTTACTTAATGCATCCACATCCCTAGTAAATACATACGTATTGATGATAACTTACTTAATGCATCCACTCCATAGAATGAGAAGGGACCACCTTGGAAGGACAGACTTTCTTTACCAATAAGTACTTCCACATGACCTGAAAGTAATAACGGGTTATATTATTAAACATACGACAGTTGCCAGCTTATACTATTGGTACCCATTTTATTGCTAGAATGATCAAACCTTTGAATTTGACTCAATAATACAACTAATATTACTACCAGTAGCACACCGTGTCGTCGATCATTTCTTGAAGGGCATATGCAGGCTTAATGTTGACTTAGGATCAACATTGTTTGCCGATTCAATTTATGTTGTCAACAGGGAGCGAAGAAATAGGCAGGGTTGTGGGGCAATGGCAAACATAAATTCCTCTAAATGTTGCAATAGTGTTTTTTCATATAGCTTCAGCTCCAGTGTCCTCAAAGCAGTGAAGCCAAAATTATAAACTTACCATAATCGTCTATATATAAGACGCAGGTTTTTTCATCCAAAATAGTATCCAATAGTCTGCTGCGTCTGCAATTTCATTGTGCCAAGGACTCAAAAACGGCAAACGGCGTATTACAGCAGCAGGTAGAGAAGATTAACGATTTAGTGGTCATACACCAAAGTCATTATCACAACTCGTAATGCTTACGAATCACAGTCAGTGTTAATATATTTTAGGTTTTCACAAAATTTGGTCATTTGTGGTTAACACATCTGACCCTAATAAAATTAACAGTCTTTCAGATGGGACTTTAAGCCAAGGTCTCATGTTGGTGCTTTACACCGTGCACGTAAAAGAACCAGAGGAGACTCTGGAATGGGTCTCTGTTTGTATTATTGCACTCTCCTCCCAACAATCTAACATGACTAATCTCTTCAGGAGGCTTCGCTCATATGGGCAACCGGTAGTAACGATAAATAAACGTAAAACACACATTTGGTCAGTTTCTTCACTCTTAGTTCATGTGCGTTTTATACAGCAAACATGCTTCTTTCTCCTGGAATTTCTCTGTTTGCTGTGCGACTATATATACATGTAGATGATTGTGGTAATCATTTGAAAAATTTATATTAAAAAAAGGAAATTATGCAAGCATAAAAGAAGCGTCATACATGTATAGTCAAACCGGTGTTAGTGGTCACTTCCATCAAGCAGCCAGTTTCCAGATTCCCAATATAATGTTTTATTATACATATAACCTCTATTAAGCGGCCACCTGTGCTAAGCAGCCACTTTCTTTGATTCTCTTTGCTGGTTGCTTAAGATAGGTTTGACTGTATTAATCCTTTGCATGCTAGCGGCAGATAAACTCACTTTTGAAAACAGAATAGCAAACAACATAGATCCTGATCAGATGCAGCGTACGCTGCGGCTGATCTGGAACAATGTTGTTTGCAAATGTGATTTTATTTACTCAGCAGGCAAAGGGTTAATTAATATGATATGAAATGAAGTATACAAAATCATTGATTCATGATTCCCCTGACCCCTAAACCTCGTATTGGCCCCCATCAAGAGTAACATCCTGTCTTCATCACTGATCGTGCAGCTCTCAACCTACTCCATGCAATCATCTCCTTAGTAACTACGAATCAAGCTTCCTGAACAATTCACGTTAACTGTATCTCAGTTAAAGCGACATTACATCGCAAAAAGCAAAAAGTACATTTTTACGTATAAATAGCATTGCTACTACAAATTCTTCCAAAATAATTCGAACACTAACTTTTTATCCATAAACAGTATTTTTGAGGTCTACAAACTCTCAATAGTGAAAGTAGGATTTCATATGACGGACAGCTATGCTCCTGAGTTGATGCTTGTTTATTATTGGAGTCTATATAAGCATGTGCTAAGTATTAAAACTATATATTAAGTAATAGTGGACTATCGTTTAGAGGTAATTTATTAAATATGCACAGGCACACAGAGTGAGATATAACAGTAAATCTGTATCATGAATGCTGTTATTCATGCTACACACATTGTATTACGCATGGATGTTGACCATATTTACATTATTTTTGTTACGTCAACATTAGTTTAAAATATTCAGATTCTGCTGCAAATTATAGGGATAAAAATTATACCATAATATAGGAAATCACATTCTATAGAAATTTGCTTTTTCACTGATGTAGTGTCGCTTTAACAGCTTCAAGATGTGATATGTTTCTGTTTATTGAAGTCTATGTTTAGAGAAGTGTATGAGTAATCCATATAAGAATATGACAGCCAGACAAAAACAAACCTCAAAGCTGTCAACAACAGTTGTTGAAGAAGGCAATTCTGCATGTTTATCCACAATACTCAATCATTCCTACTGTACATAATCAGCTAAAAGTCAACCTTTTCTAAAAATTGCTCTAAAAAATGGTCGAGACAACCTTTCCTAAAAATTGCTCTAAAAAATGGTCCAGACATTTCCTAAAAATTGCTGTAAAAAATGGCCCAGACAACCTTTCCTAAAAATTGATATAAAATATGGTCCAGACAACCTTTCCTAAAAATTGCTCTAAAAATGGTCCAGACAACCTTTCTTAAAAATTGCTCTAAAAATCGTCCAGACCTTTCCTAAAAATTGCTCTAAAAATTGATCCAGACAACCTTTCCTAAAATTGCTATAAAAATGGTCCAGACAATCTTTCCTAAAAATTGCTCTAAAAAATGGTCCAGACAACATTTCCTAAAAATTGATATAAAAAATGGTCCAGACAACCTTTCCTAAAAATTAATATTGCTCTAAAAATGGTCCAGACAACTTTTCCTAAAAATTGGTTCTAAATAATGGTTCAGACAACCATACCTAAACATTGCTCTAAAAAATGGTCCAGACAACCTTTCCTAAAAATAGTTCTAAATAATGGTTCAATCAACCATACCTAAAAATTGCTCTAAAAAATGGTCCAGACAACCGTTCCTAAAAATTGCTCTAAAAATGGTCCAGAAAACCTTTCCTAAAAATTAATATTGCTCTAAAAAATGGTCCAGACAACCTTTCCTAAATATTACTCTAAAAAATGGTCCAGATAACCTTTCCTAAGTATAGCTCTAAAAAATGGTCCAGACAACCTTTCCTAAAAATTACTCTAAAAAATGGTCCAGATAACCTTTCCTAAAAATTGCTCTAAAGATTTGTCCAGACAACCGTTCCTAAAAATTGCTCTAAAAATGGTCCAGACAACCGTTCCTAAAAATTGCTCTAAAAATGGTCCAGACAACCATTCCTAAAAATTGCTCTAAAAAATGGTCCAGACAACCATTCCTAAAAATTGCTCTAAAATGTGTCCAGACAACCTTGAGGAATTTACTTAACACAAAGGATTGATGCATAAAAGGAACAAACACTAATCCTTGATTTGTAGGTTAGCTACAGACATAGTGGCCTACCTTGGAGTATAAGTACAAAGTAGTCGCACATTACGCCCTCCCTGTATATGTAGTTTTGCTCATTGTTGCGGGGGTTCAATTCCACCACAATGTTCTGCTTGATAAGCTTTCTTAGCACAGTCTCGGAAATATACTTCTCCAAGAACGGCTCCACCGCTGAAAGAGTGCATTAGAAAGTTATTACGGTTTCTTCTGGGTTTAACCCTTTCAATACTATAGACGTCTAAATAGGTTTGCAAAATGTGTAGATCCAGATAAGTGTTGTGCGCTGTCTCATCAGGATCTGCACATTTTTGCAAGTAATATTATTACTTTTTAGACAAAATTACCTTGTTAAATGAACTGGTCCAAATGTAATTCTTATTGATTTGTTGGTCTAAAAATATCATGCACCAGTCCATGTCAGTTACTTGGTGCTCATCACGAGCCGACTCATCTGGATCTACACTTTTTGTAAGCCTAGTTAGAGGTTTGTAGTGTTGAAAGGGTTAAAAAGAATTGATTTCATTGATGTGTGTGTCTTACGTTTATTTATTGTCACTACCGGTTACCCATATGAGCGACGCCTCCTGAAGAGATTAGTCATTTTAGATTTTGGAGGATAGTGCAATGATACAGAAAGAGACCCATTACAGAATCTCCTCTGGTTCTTTTACGTGCACGGTGTAAAGCACCGACACTAGACCTCGGTTTAACGTCCCATCTGAAAGCCTGTTCATTTTATTAAGGTCAGGCGGGGGATCAAACCTGCGATCCCTGGATTACCAGTCCAGCGTGTTAACCACTGGACTACAGATCCGTCTGTAATTTCATGGATGAGGTGTGACATCTAAGTTATACTCACACGTTGGGAGGAATTGATGAGGGGTGATATCTAAAGTTATACTCATACGTTGGGAGGAATTGATGAGGGGTGACATCTAAAGTTATACTCACAAGTTGGGAGGAATTGATGAGGGGTGATATCTAAAGTTATACTCACACGTTGGGAGGAATTGATAAGGGGTGATATCTAAAGTTATACTCACACATTGAGAGGAATTGATGAGGGGTGATATCTAAAGTTATACTCACAAGTTGAGAGGAATTGATGAGGGGTGACATCTAAAGTTATACTCATATATTGAGAGGAATTGATGAGGGGTGATATCTAAAGTTATACTCACACGTTGAGAGGAATTGATGAGGGGTGACATCTAAAGTTATACTCACACGTTGAGAGGAATTGATGAGGGGTGACATCTAAAGTTATACTCACACGTTGGGAGGAATTGATGAGGGGTGATATCTAAAGTTATACTCACAAGTTGAGAGGAATTGATGAGGGGTGACATCTAATGTTATACTCACAAGTTGAGAGGAATTGATGAGGGGTGATATCTAAAGTTATACTCACAAGTTGAGAGGAATTGATGAGGGGTGACATCTAAAGTTATACTCACACGTTGAGAGGAATTGATGACGGGTGATATCTAAAGTTATACTCACACGTTGGGAGGAATTGATGAGGGGTGATATCTAAAGTTATACTCACAAGTTGAGAGGAATTGATGAGGGGTGACATCTAAAGTTATACTCACACGTTGAGAGGAATTGATGAGGGGTGACATCTAATGTTATACTCACAAGTTGAGAGGAATTGATGAGGGGTGATATCTAAAGTTATACTCACACATTGAGAGGAATTGATGAGGGGTGATATCTAAATTTATACTCATATATTGAGAGGAATTGATGAGGGGTGACATCTAAAGTTATACTCACACGTTGGGAGGAATTGATGAGGGGTGACATCTAAAGTTATACTCACACGTTGGGAGGAATTGATGAGGGGTGACATCTAAAGTTATACTCATATATTGAGAGGAATTGATGAGGGGTGACATCTAAAGTTATACTCACACATTGAGAGGAATTGATGAGGGGTGATATCTAAAGTTATACTCACACGTTGGGAGGAATTGATGAGGGGTGACATCTAAAGTTATACTCACACGTTGGGAGGAATTGATGAGGGGTGACATCTAAAGTTATACTCATATATTGAGAGGAATTGATGAGGGGTGACATCTAAAGTTATACTCACACATTGAGAGGAATTGATGAGGGGTGATATCTAAAGTTATACTCACAAGTTGAGAGGAATTGATGAGGGGTGACATCTAAAGTTATACTCACATGTTGGGAGGAATTGATGAGGGGTGACATCTAAAGTTATACTCACAAGTTGGGAGGAATTGATGAGGGGTGACATCTAAAGTTATACTCACACGTTCGGAGGAATTGATGAGGGGTGATATCTAAAGTTATACTCATATATTGAGAGGAATTGATGAGGGGTGACATCTAAAGTTATACCCACACGTTGAGAGGAATTGATGACGGGTGATATCTAAAGTTATACTCACACGTTGGGAGGAATTGATGAGGGGTGATATCTAAAGTTATACTCACAAGTTGAGAGGAATTGATGAGGGGTGACATCTAAAGTTATACTCACACGTTGAGAGGAATTGATGAGGGGTGACATCTAAAGTTATACTCACACGTTGAGAGGAATTGATGAGGGGTGATATCTAAAGTTATACTCACACGTTGGGAGGAATTGATGAGGGGTGATATCTAAATTTATACTCATATATTGAGAGGAATTGATGAGGGGTGACATCTAAAGTTATACTCATATATTGAGAGGAATTGATGAGGGGTGACATCTAAAGTTATACTCACACGTTGAGAGGAATTGATGAGGGGTGACATCTAAAGTTATACTCACAAGTTGAGAGGAATTGATGAGGGGTGATATCTAAAGTTATACTCACAAGTTGGGAGGAATTGATGAGGGGTGACATCTAAAGTTATACTCACACGTTGAGAGGAATTGATGAGGGGTGACATCTAAAGTTATACTCACATGTTGAGAGGAATTGATGAGGGGTGACATCTAAAGTTATACTCACACGTTGGGAGGAATTGATGAGGGGTGATATCTAAAAACCAAAAAAAAACAGTTATACTCACAAGTTGAGAGGAATTGATGAGGGGTGATATCTAAAGTTATACTCACACATTGAGAGGAATTGATGAGGGGTGATATCTAAATTTATACTCATATATTGAGAGGAATTGATGAGGGGTGATATCTAAAGTTATACTCACATGTTGAGAGGAATTGATGAGGGGTGACATCTAAAGTTATACTCACACGTTGAGAGGAATTGATGAGGGGTGACATCTAAAGTTATACTCACATATTGAGAGGAATTGATGAGGGGTGACATCTAAAGTTATACTCACAAGTTGAGAGGAATTGATGAGGGGTGACATCTAAAGTTATACTCATATATTGAGAGGAATTGATGAGGGGTGATATCTAAAGTTATACTCATATATTGAGAGGAATTGATGAGGGGTGACATCTAAAGTTATACTCATATATTGAGAGGAATTGATGAGGGGTGACATCTAAAGTTATACTCACACGTTGAGAGGAATTGATGAGGGGTGATATCTAAAGTTATACTCACAAGTTGAGAGGAATTGATGAGGGGTGACATCTAAAGTTATACTCACAAGTTGGGAGGAATTGATGAGGGGTGATATCTAAAGTTATACTCACACATTAGGGAATTGATGAGGGGTGACATCTAAAGTTATACTCACATGTTGAGAGGAATTGATGAGGGGTGATATCTAAAGTTATACTCACAAGTTGGGAGGAATTGATGAGGGGTGACATCTAAAGTTATACTCACACGTTGAGAGGAATTGATGAGGGGTGATATCTAAAGTTATACTCATATATTGAGAGGAATTGATGAGGGGTGACATCTAAAGTTATACTCACATGTTGAGAGGAATTGATGAGGGGTGATATCTAAAGTTATACTCACAAGTTGGGAGGAATTGATGAGGGGTGACATCTAAAGTTATACTCACACGTTGAGAGGAATTGATGAGGGGTGATATCTAAAGTTATACTCATATATTGAGAGGAATTGATGAGGGGTGACATCTAAAGTTATACTCACATGTTGAGAGGAATTGATGAGGGGTGATATCTAAAGTTATACTCACAAGTTGGGAGGAATTGATGAGGGGTGACATCTAAAGTTATACTCACAAGTTGAGAGGAATTGGAAGGCAGCAACGGAGAGCTGTGCAGACAACACATGGCGGTTATCATCATCCGGCTGATTAAACATGCTGAAGTCTTGTCGTGGTAGCTTCCGTGGTGCTTTCCTTGTATTGTCCACTGAAAAATAATAGATATAAATACATAGTCATGGGGGGAAGTTAAGCATGGGAGGGTGAGTGTGGGAGGGTGAGCTTCATACATGTTTAATTATGTATGGTAATTAAATAAGTGAAATGATTATGTCATATTTCGGGTTTTACTCCTGCATCAGCACCATTTCGGGCTATATCGCCGGCGGGCAGTTTACCTAACAACACCTTTCCTGGGCAGGCTCCAGCGGTTAACCAGTACTTGGGTGCACCAACCTCCGTAAGAAACTGCCAACTTTTTCATATAAATGAGACACGACATGAGCGGGGCTCGAACCCGTGACCATCAGTGATGATAGGTTACAGTGGTATACAAGTCAGCGACCGTAACCACTCGACCACGGAGGCGGACAATAAGTGAAATGACATACATTGAATGTTTGTTTGTTCGAGATTTAAGCCTGCATCAGCACCATTTTGGGCTATATCGCCAGCCTATTTACCTAAAACACCTTTCCTGGGCAGGCTCCAGCGGTTAACCAGTACTTGGTGCACCAACCTGCTTAACAAGCCAACATTTTCACACAGCCTGAGCGGGGCTCGAACCCGTGACCATCAGTGATGATAGGTTACAGTTGTATACAAGTCAGCGACCATAACCACTGGACCACGGAGACAGACTCCATCATATAGCGGAGATCAGAACATATCTACAGAATAGCCACATACAGTCAAACCTGTCTTAAGCAGCCAGCCAAGGGAGTCAGAGAAAGTGGCTGCTTAGTGCAGGTGGCTGCTTAACCCATTCAACACCAAGTAACTGACATGGACTGGTCCATGATATTTTTAGACCAATAAATTAATAACAAAATTACATTTGGATCAGTTCATTTATCAAAATGGGTAAAAAAAATTCTAAAAATAGTTATATTACTTGAAAAAAGTGCAGATCCTGATGAGACGGCTCGTCACGAGCCGGCTCATCTGGATCTACACTTTTTTGTAAGCCAATTTAGAGGTCTGTGGTGTTGAAAGGGTTAATAGAGGTTAAATATACAATGAAACAACTAATTGGGAATCTGGAAACTGGCTGCTTAATACAGGTTGGGTGCTTAATGGAGGTGACCACTAACACAGGTTTGACTGTATAACATACATTTACAATGACACATTTACATATATGATATAGAGTATACTCAAAATGCATATACCATTCATAAACAAACAAATGCACATTATCAATTAGACTTAACACAAAAATGAGTGACAAAATAATAAACTACATTAATAACATAACCCCATGTCGGACATCAGATTGTTCTTTACCCATGCATTCCATACACTAAGAAGTTTAATTTCATGACATTCTCAATTTGTGTCCATCAAATATTTGTGTGTTTTACGTTATTTATTGTTGCTACCGGTTACCCATATGAGCTACGCATTCTAAAGAGATTAGTCATTTTAGATTTTTGGAGAATAGTGCAATGATACAGACAGAGACCCATTCCAGAGTCTCCTCTGGTTCTTTTACGTGCATGGTGTACAGCACCGACACGAGACCTCGGTTTAAAGTCCCATCTGAAAGACCGTTAATTTTATTAGGGTCAGACAACCTGCTATCCCTGGATTATCAGTCCAGCGTGTTACCACTCGAATACAGATCCGTCTGTCCCATGACGGACCCCTATATGCACCGATGTGTCAAAGTGCGAAACCGTGCTCACATTCGGAAAAAAAATTCAAGCCAAATGCAACAATTTGACAACATTCGAGGCTTCGAGCATAACTGTATTCAGGCATTAACCCTTTCAACACTACAGACCTCCAAATAGGTTTACAAAAAGTGTAGTTCAAGGTGATGAATTTATTGGTCTAAAAATATCATGCACCAGTCCATGTCAGTTACTTGCTGTTGAATGGGTTAAATTAGGCAATGCCTAGCCCTAGGACCCCAGCTGATCTGATTTTTTTATATCAAATTCCGTAAGTATGGTCAGGAAATGTGCTGCAGAACAAACAGATATAAGTATTCTTATAGTCTTAACCCGTAACCTGCTAAACTAAAGTCGCTTTTGCAAATAGCATAGAGCCAGATCAGATGGCATGGAATGTGCACAGAATGTGCCATCTGTTCAGGCTCTTATGATGTTTGCTATTCGGACAGTGGAGCTAAAACACTCGTCTGAAAGGCAAATAACATAGACAGCTGATCTGGATCTACGTTGTTTGCTATTCGGAGAGTGGAGCTAAAACACTCGTCTGAAAGGCAAATAACATAGACAGCTGATCTGGATCTACGTTGTTTGCTATTCGGAGAGTGGAGCTAAAACACTCGTCTGAAAGGCAAATAACATAGATAGCTGATCTGGATCTACGTTGTTTGCTATTCGGAGAGTGGAGCTAAAACACTCGTCTGAAAGGCAAATAACATAGATAGCTGATCTGGATCTATGTTGTTTGCTATTCGGAGAGTGGAGCTAAAACACTCGTCTGAAAGGCAAATAACATAGATAGCTGATCTGGATCTACGTTGTTTGCTATTCGGAGAGTGGAGCTAAAACACTCGTCTGAAAGGCAAATAACATAGATAGCTGATCTGGATCTACGTTGTTTGCTATTCGGAGAGTGGAGCTAAAACACTCATCTGAAAGGCAAATAACATAGATAGCTGATCTGGATCTATGTTGTTTGCTATTCGGAGAGTGGAGCTAAAACACTCGTCTGAAAGGCAAATAACATAGATAGCTGATCTGGATCTACGTTGTTTGCTATTCAGATAGTGGAGCTAAAACACTCGTCTGAAAGGCAAATAACATAGATAGCTGATCTGGATCTACGTTGTTTACTATTCGGATAGTGGAGCTAAAACACTCGTCTGAAAGGCAAATAACATAGATAGCTGATCTGGATCTACATTGTTTGCTATTCGGAGAGTGGAGCTAAAACACTCGTCTGAAAGGCAAATAACATAGATAGCTGATCTGGATCTACGTTGTTTGCTATTCGGAGAGTGGAGCTAAAACACTCGTCTGAAAGGCAAATAACATAGATAGCTGATCTGGATCTATGTTGTTTGCTATTCGGATAGTGGAGCTAACACACTCGTCTGAAAGGCAAATAACATAGATAGCTGATCTGGATCTACGTTGTTTGCTATTCGGAGAGTGGAGCTAAAACACTTGTCTGAAAGGCAAATAACATAGACAGCTGATCTGGATCTATGTTGTTTGCTATTCGGATAGTGGAGCTAAAACACTTGTCTGAAAGACAAATAACATAGACAGCTGATCTGGATCTACGTTGTTTGCTATTTGGATAGTGGAGCTAAAACACTCGTCTGAAAGGCAAATAACATAGACAGCTGATCTGGATCTACGTTGTTTGCTATTTGGATAGTGGAGCTAAAACACTCGTCTGAAAGGCAAATAACATAGACAGCTGATCTGGATCTACGTTGTTTGCTATTTGGATAGTGGAGCTAAAACACTCGTCTGAAAGGCAAATAACATAGACAGCTGATCTGGATCTACGCTGTTTGCTATTTGGATAGTGGAGCTAAAACACTCGTCTGAAAGGCAAATAACATAGACAGCTGATCTGGATCTATGTTGTTTGCTATTTGGATAGTGGAGCTAAAACACTCGTCTGAAAGGCAAATAACATAGACAGCTGATCTGGATCTACGTTGTTTGCTATTTGGATAGTGGAGCTAAAACACTCGTCTGAAAGGCAAATAACATAGACAGCTGATCTGGATCTACGTTGTTTGCTATTTGGATAGTGGAGCTAAAACACTCGTCTGAAAGGCAAATAACATAGACAGCTGATCTGGATCTATGTTGTTTGCTATTTGGATAGTGGAGCTAAAACACTCGTCTGAAAGGCAAATAACATAGACAGCTGATCTGGATCTACGTTGTTTGCTATTTGGATAGTGGAGCTAAAACACTCGTCTGAAAGGCAAATAACATAGACAGCTGATCTGGATCTATGTTGTTTGCTATTTGGATAGTGGAGCTAAAACACTCGTCTGAAAGGCAAATAACATAGATAGCTGATCTGGATCTACGTTGTTTGCTATTTGGATAGTGGAGCTAAAACACTCGTCTGAAAGGCAAATAACATAGATAGCTGATCTGGATCTATGTTGTTTGCTATTTGGATAGTGGAGCTAAAACACTCATCTGAAAGGCAAATAACATAGATAGCTGATCTGGATCTACGTTGTTTGCTATTCGGAGAGTGGAGCTAAAACACTTGTCTGAAAGGCAAATAACATAGACAGCTGATCTGGATCTATGTTGTTTGCTATTCGGATAGTGGAGCTAAAACACTTGTCTGAAAGGCAAATAACAGACAGCAGATCTGGATCTATGCTGTTTGCTATTCGGATAGTGGAGCTAAAACACTTGTCTGAAAGACAAATAACATAGACAGCTGATCTGGATCTATGTTGTTTGCTCATTCCATCCAGGTTACGGGTTCAATCTGTTACTGTATACTGTTTTACTGGTTAATCCAGACCATTGATTTTTTTAGTAAGAAGGAAAACTGAAAATTATTCAGATAAAGGACAGGTTTCTTCTCTGCACAAAACATCAATTTTAATAAAAGTGGCTTTGGGTAAATTCCATAGGACAGTAAAGCCCCTAAAGATATTAGTCAAGTGATTAAGGGCCTACCTCTTGGGTGGTTAATCACCCACTGACAATTATTTTTATAATTAAAACACTGTCATGACATCATACCTTTGTACTTGCAGTCCATTATTATTAATATTGGACTGGTGTGAAAAGGCCCGAGTATTATATTAAATCCTAAGCGAACATGTATGAAATCAATAATTTTAATTAGTAGGATCTACGCGCCTCACATAGTCCAATATTTTACATATTGGATCGTTTTCGGCTTATATCCTATACTTATGACTAAGTGAAAATCATCGTAGCATCTGCTTCCACGGTCGAGTATCAATGACATACAATCACTTGTCCCTTGCTGCTGAAGGCCTGAATCCCACAAGGGCTGGTTGAAATTATTTCAAGTAAGGAAGCTACCCACAAAGCTGCAGAATGTTGCTAATTCCACCCAGGTGCACACCCATGCCTCAAATACTACTCGGAGGGGCGCATGAGGGTCCTCCACCATTGAACCCTTGCTGCTGTAGACCTGAATCCCACAAGGGCTGGTTGAAATTATTTCAAGTAAGGAAGCTACCCACAAAGCTGCAGAATGTTGCTAATTCCACCCGGGTGCTCACCCACATCTCAAATACTACTCGGAGGGGCGCATGAGGGTCCTCCACCAATGAAAAACGAGAGAATCACCACATGATCAAAGCTACCGGTGCTACTTTTCATCCAACCCCCACCATCTCAAAGAAATTAATAGACTGAAGTTAAAACACATTGATTAATCTTGTGGGCTGACAGCTATTACCATAGTAAGCATAGTTTATATCCCCGAGAGATTCTAACCCTGGCATACGTCCAGTCTAAACAGTCTAACACTGGCATACGTCCAGTCTAAGATAAATTGAATCTTCCTCTAGGATGGGGGATGAACTATACATTAATAATAAATAGACTATTAATTACTGAAATATTTCCTGAAGAGGCAAACATTGGGCAGGAGGCAATATATATATTTATATATATAGGCTAGTCACATACTACTAAATGGTTTAACCCTTTGCAAGCTAGCGACAGATAAAATCACTCTATATGCTGTTTGCTAATCGGATAGTGGATCTAAAGCACTTGCCAGAATAGCAAACAACATAGATCCTGATCAGACGAGGCGCTACGCCACGGCTGATCTGGATCTATGTTGTTTGCAAAAGTGATTTTACGAACCATTGGCCATTCGGTTCATGAGAAGATGACCATTGAAATATCTTATAAAATGATGACCTGTTAACCTTCGGCTGTCCGATTAGCGCAGTAGTTAGCGCGCTCGCTTCTCACCAATGCAACCCGGGTTCGATCCTCGGACCGGGAAGTATGTGAGATGGTACGGTGGTCACCAGATCGGACAGGTGGGTTTTCTCCGGGTATTCCGGGTACCTGACCACATATACACATTCATCCGCGCCAATGAATGTGATTAATATAAGTTGCTAAAACATGCTTCGCAATCGTTGTAAAATAAATCAAGTTTAAACTTAACCTTTCGGCAGCCAACTTGATGACACAATCATCCAATTTCGAAGAAAACTGCAGGTTATCACCTCAATGAAATCTTCCATTTGATATACATGTAATATTATGAAATGAATCACATTCGGTCATATACAAACTTTGATTTATTCCCCCCCCCCCCCCTCTGGCCACGTCCATTTTGAATCACGGGGTCACCATTTTAACAACTTTGAAAGAGCATTGTATATATCGATCATTCCTAAAACCAGAATATTGAAGAATTTGTGCTATATTTAGATAGCGGCCATCTTGTATTTTAGAGGAACTTTGGAAAGGCTTCACCTATACAGGTAGAGTTTCTTCACCATTGGCTGATTGGTTCATGAGAAGAATATACAGTCAAACCTGTGTTAGCGGTCACCTCCATTAAGCAGCCAACCTGTATTAAGCAGCTAGTTTCAAGATTCCCAATATGTTGTTTTATTATACATTTGACCTCTATTAAGCAGCCACTGTGTTAAGCAACCATTTTCTGAGATTCCCTTGGCTGGCTGCTTAAGACAGGTTTGACTGTATATATGTTATATTTCGGGTATTACGCCTGCATCAGCACCATTTTCGGCTATATCGCCGGCAGGCAGTTTACCTAACAACACCCTTCCTGGGCAGGTTCCAGCGGTTAACCAGTACTTGGGTGCACCGACCTCCGTAAGAAACTGCCAACTTTTTCATATAAATGAGACACGGTCTGAGCGGGGCTCGAACCCGTGACCATTAGTGATGATAGGTTACAGTGGTATACAAGTCAGCGACCTTAACCACTCGACCACGGAGGCGGACTGATGAGAAGAATAAGTTTGCACTATCTCATATATACATGTAAAAGGATGACCCAGAGTTCGCTCCCAGCTGGGGCCATTACGAGTGTGCCCTTAGGTAGCATTTAAATTCCACATTGCCTCATCTCTCTCACTCATAGTGATGGATTCCATCAGGAATGAAGTCTCAAGAGTGATTAATACAAGTTGCAAGAACATGTTTTGCAATCAAGCTAAAATAAATTTGTATAAACTAAAATGATGACCTTTCGATACCACATTGGATGATGTAATCATCTTGTTCATACATTCGATTTGATATAATATAATAACATGACTAAATTCGCCAATTTTTATACAGCATTTTAACAACTTTGAATATGTTATGTTATATTTCAGGTTTTACGCCTGCATCAGCACCATTTCGGGCTATGTCGCCGGCTGGCAGTTTACCTAACAACAGTACTTGGGTGCACCAACCTCTGTAAGAAACTGCCAACTTTTTCATAACAACTTTGAAATAGCATTGTACATCGAGCATTCCTACAAAGATTCTTCAAAATCCGGAGCCGGTTTGTGAGAGATTTGAAAAATATTGTGCTATTTTTTTTAGACGCCAGCCATCTTGGATTACGCAATGACGTTCTTTTACCATTGTGTAATCCCCCAACCGCGATGAGATAAATGTTGGATCTTACATGAGTACAGTCAAACCTGTGTTAGTGGTCACCTCCATTAAGCAGCGAACCTGTATTAAGCAGCCAGTTTCCAGATTCCCAATTGGTTGTTTTATTATATATTTGACCTCTATTAAGCAGCCACCTGTGCTAAGCAGCTACTTTCTCTGACTCCCTTGGCTGGCTGCTTAATTAAGACAGGTTTGACTGTACTGATTTCATGCACTATTTTATGAAACGAGTTTTGGAATTTTGCTATTAAGAGAGCAAAAATTAATACATAATACAAATGTATGGTATGAAATCACCACAAGTGTATGTATGATTCTTTTTATCACATTCCCACAATAACCATAAATTTGAGAAATTTTTCTGTTTGCGTTGTATACTTTGTGAGCCTTATTACATCCCAAGGAAATCAGTAAAGTGCATCCGTACGCTGTAGTAAATAGTTCCCGATAATCAAACAAACAAATCCACGCAAAGAATCAACACAATACTTTTAATCACTATACTGTATCTGGGTTCATTCTAGGTCATATTTTTTGGGAGAAGTGAGAAGCATGCGATTACGTCCTTAAATGTGTTATTTAATAAATTTCAACAAAATATGGTCAAGATGCACAGTATGACCATTAACTCTTTCAACCCCAGGTAACTGACATGGACTGGTGCATGCTATTTTTAGACCAATAAATTAATAAGAAAATTACCTTTGGACCAGTTCATTTATCAAAATGGGTAATTTTATCTAAAAATAGTAATAATTATTACTGGCAAAAAAGTGCAGATCCTGATACGAGCCGGCTCATCTGGATCTACACTTTTCATAAGCCTATTTAGAGGCCTGTGGGGTTGAAAGGGTTAAATACAACATTTTAATAGTAGTGCTTTATAATGGGCCAGCATCAAAATTTTGTATTAAAAAATTGTAAAAAAAAAGAATTAAAAAAAAATTTTATTTAAAAAATTATTTTTTAGGGAGAAGTAGGCTCCCAGAGGGCGAAGTCAGGGTTCCTAAGGCGACTATTTCGCCCACATCGCCCTCTAAAATGATCAAAAATCAAAAGCAAGCTATCATGCTGCGACCAATCAGAATCCTTCCAGGTTGCAATACGCATGTATTGGTTGGTTGATACAAGAAAATAGGTGATGGATTTGACACAAAATCTGATAAATTCCAATCTTGCACCGAAATACACAAATATCCTCATTAAACCAAGCAATAACCCTTTCAACACCACAGACCTCTAAATTGGCTTACAAAAAGTGTAGATCCAGATGAGCCGGCTCGTGACGAGCCGTCTCATCAGGATCTGCACTTTTTTCAAGTAATATATCTATTTTTAGAAAAGAAATTACCCATTTTGATTAATGAACTGATCCAAATGTAATTTTGTTATTAATTTATTGGTCTAAAAATATCATGGACCAGTCCATGTCAGTTACCTGGTGTTGAATGGGTTAAACATTTTAACAAAGATGGATTTCATTATTGCAAATCTTTAAAAATTGTGTTAACACGTAATTTTTATATCTGTAAATATACAAACCAGATATCGCCATAACCAGTGATAGCAACTCGCTTGCCCAACAGATATACCGAAAATTTTGCTAAAAGCCCATACTGATCGATAACAATACGTTTCCGTAAACAAGGCCGCCATTGATAAACATCATGTGACCGGAACTATAAGCAAGCGCTTGTCGGACCAAGATCACTTCCTCTTTTCGAGGGTCATGTCTAATACATGGACATAGCGGCCTAGTGGGGTGGGAATTTAGTTTATGGCGTTATCTGGTTTGTATATTTACAGATATAAAAATTACGTGTTAACACAATTTTTAAAGATCTGTTACATATCAACCAGATATCGCCATAACCAGTGCTGACTATAACTGAATGAGGTGGGACGAAATACGGACAAGAAACGAACCTACATAGCTGCAGCGTGATATAGGAACTATAACTCGCCCACTAAACGTCAGCTAACGGTCATCAACAGGGCATATAGCGTGAAGGCCCCGGACGACTGGTCAATTAACGTACTTCCAGTTAACCAGACGGTTCAAGAAGCCAGAACATTACCTAGGACGTAAGTCCCTTGGCACAGCCAAAAAAACGTTTGTAAGCAAAACGTACGACCGAACGGCGAACGTGAATACATACAATAAGCTGAAGCACATAATGTTAGGCTACATACCGAAAATAACGGTTAAAATAGAGAACACGCACCTAATCGGACGAAACTGAACGAGAGGTGATAACAGACTGGGCAGCCACTAAGGGACCCAAGGCAAACAAACCACGTGCATGTGGCAGTGTGTTCCGTAAATAAAACCGTATAAACGAGCTCTCTGAACTCCAATAACCTGCCCTTAAAACCTTCTCTAAGGGGACATTATTGAGCCATGCCCATGACGTAGACAGAGCCCTAACTTCATGGGCATTGACATGGTCAGGACATGATTCCTGCTCCCCGGAGAGACTGCAGGCAAACTTAATCGTCTCTACAATCCAACGGGAAATAGTAGACGCCGACACCTCCTTTGTCCAGTTATGACGAAAGGAGATGAATAGTCTATGGCGACCCTTCCGTATGTGAGACACCCTCTTAAGATATGCTTTGAGGGCTCTGACAGGACAAAGCTGAACGGCACTGTCGTCAGTATCACGGGGACGGGCTGGTATAGTAATACTGGTGGTTGTTACCACATAACGGGGTAAGTTGATTTTAGCTACAAGAATAGAAAACCCGGATAGGTATGCAGCTCAACAGCCGACTCGTCGTGTGTGAAATTAACACATGCTTCGTCGGCGATAAAGCGTGAATCTCACTCCGCCTACGACCAGACGCTAAGGCAATAAGAAATACTGTCTTAAAAGTCAGTAACTTTAACAAACAAGAAGTTAAAGTTTCAAAGAGAGGTTTGGACAGGACACCCAGAACCACTGGAAGATTCCATTTCGTAGCAATAGCCGACCTATAGCCTTTAATTGCTACTGGCGTAAGATTCCTCACCTCAAATAAATATATGAGAAATTCAGCAAGTAAGTTTACTGAAGGACTGAAGGGATCCACTTGCCGTCCGACACACCAATCCAGCCACACTTTCCACCTATACCCATAAACTGAGTTGGTGGAGGTGCGTTTGGATGAACAGACTCGCTTGGCAACCTGTTCAGAAAAGCCCTTCTCTTGCATGCATCGTTGCATAGAACGAATGCGTACAGATGGAGCATGGCCGGATTGGCATGGTACAACCGAGACCGAGGTTGAGTGGTTGACACAGTAGGTCGCTCCTGTGTGGAAGACAGATGGGGATTTCCACCAGAAGTGACAACAGAAGACTGAACCACGGCTGGCCCGGCCAAGTGGAGCAATTAATAACACCAGACACAACTCTGTGTTGATCTTGAGTATCACCCGAAACAGCAGCGGAAAAGGGGGGAATGCGTAAGCGTGCATGCCCTCCCAAGTCATGCTCAAAGAGTCTACCCCCAGAGCCAACGAGTCGGGAACTGGGGAGACGTACGTCGGAAGCTGGTGGTTCAACCTGGTGGCAAACAGGTCGACATGCGGTGTCCCCAAGCAACTGAAAACGTGTTTGAGAACGCCCGCATGCAGAGTCCATTCCGTATGCACTATCCCGCCCTGGCGCGAGAGACTGTCTGCGAGAATGTTCAGTTTCCCCGGAAGGAAACGAGCTCTCAGTGTGACAGAGTGATTGGCACACCAGGTCAAGATCTTGATCGTCAGAAGACAAAGTTTCCTGGACCGTGATCCCCCCTCCTTGTTCACATATGACGCCACTGTGGTATTGTCCGTTGCTACAAGCACACATCGGCCTTCTACCACACTGACAAATTGTTTCAGCGCCAGAAACACTGCTCGTAGTTCGAGTGTATTGATATGGCAATGACGCCAATACACCGACCACTTGCCGGACGCCACCTGGTCTTCCAGGTGGGCTCCCCAACCGATGAGGCTGGCATCCGTAAACAGATGGATGTCCGGAACTGGTGGATGGAGGGGAACCATGGAGTACAAAAACTCCTGATCCAGCCACTGAGACAGACCGCAGACCGGAACCATTGACCTAATGCAATTGTTCGGTCCAACGAATCTGACTCCTGTGACCACCGGGACTTGGTCTCCCATTGCAGGAGGCGTGTCCGCGCACGTCCCTGTGGCATAAGTCGTGCCATAGACTCCATCTGACCTAGAAGGCCGTGTAATGTCCGTGCTGAAGCAACATGTGCTTGTTGCATTGACATTATCGAACCTCGGATCTGTGCAATACGATCCAAGGACAGCCCTATCAACCCCTGAGAGAGGTTGAACCGAGCTCCCAGAAACACAAATACCTGTGTCGGTTCCAGCTCTGACTTTTCCCAATTGGGAATGAACCCCATGCGAAGAGTATGTGACATGACTATTCGCATGTGGGTTGTAGCCAATTCCTTGGAGTTGGCAGGCTGAAGCCAATCGTCCAGGTAAGCATGCAGCCGAATGCCCCGCAGATGAATAAAGCGGAGCATGGCCTTCACCACTCGAGTGAACACATAGGGAGCCGTACAAAGGCCGAATGGAAGCGCCCGAAACTGGTACACCACCCCTTGAAACGCAAATCGAAGGTAGCATCTGGACCTGGGGTGGATAGCTATATGGAAGTAGGCATCCTTCAGGTCCAAAGACGTGACCCAGTCTCCCTGGTTCAAAGATAGTCTGACTTTTTCTAAAGTCTCCATCTTGAAGTGTGGGGACAATATCGACCTGTTCACTTGGGAAAGGTCGATAATGGGTCGCCAACCTCCCTTCTTCTTGCGAACAAGAAATAGCCTGCTGAAAAAGCCTGACGGGTTGTGCCGATTGGTTACCCGTTCTATGGCTTGTTTCCGAAGCATGGCCTTTATCTCGTTCTGGAGAACCCGAAGCTTCTCCTGGTTCGACGGGGTGGTTTCCATATGACTCAGGGGTAGTCTTCGAAGTCTGGGACGGACACGAAACTGAATTTGATACCCACTCCGGATAACTGAACGTGTCCATGCATCCGAAGTTATTTTCTCCCAGGCCTTGGAGAAAAACCGAAGCCTTCCACCAGTGGGAATTTCCGGTTTTGGAAATGGGCAACCTGATGCCATTGAGTATGGTCAAAGGTTGCACTGAGGCCTGAGAGACGGAGTGGGCATCCCTATCTCTGACTACCCTTCCACCCACGCTTCGCCTGGCTAGCCTTCTTTTTAAAAGTAGGCTTAGATACAGCCAGACTTGGCAAAGGAGGGACACTGCCCGTGGGCAGTGTGACGGACGATACCTTGGCCACAGGGTGAATAGAAGGATTAACCTTGGACTTAGACACCCTTGGCTTAGGTACCGGCGCAGCAGCTGCCCTCTGCAATGACTTGTGCGCAATGTCGTCCTTGTAAGACTGAACAGCGCCAAGTAATTGCGGCCCAAATAGAGTGTGACACTCAATGGGCTGCACACGCACGGAGGATTTGACCGACTCGTCTAAACAAGATTTAGACAAATACGCATCTCTCCTAGCGAGAGTGGGTCCAGCTGCAAGCCAGGTCAGTATCTCCAAGGTGTGGGACTGGGCAGTTGCCATCACCTGTAGATACTTAGTAATTTCTCGTTGCCTTTCCTCTGAAGGAGGCTCAGAGAGAGCAGACAAAACCCCGCACAGAAACAGTTCTGAATGCGAGACTGTCTGAATCCCAGCTCGTGCCAATCGCTCCCATCCCTCAAGAGTCGAAAAGGTGACTACCTGAGAAGTAGGAAGAGAGCTACCCTGCTTCACTACTTCTCGGAAAGAAGGATTGATGGGAGGAGGCTCAATCACAAGCAGAGGTTCTTGGACCTCATACGAATGAGGTTGAAAAACCTTTGGTTTGCTAAGTGATGGAAATTTCCCGACTGGTAAGGCTTTTGGGAGAAAAGGCAAGGCCTTGCCCTGCAATACTCCCTCACCCTGAATTCTGGAAGTAAGATCTTCCAGACACGTCTGCACTCTCCTACACTGAGGGAGCGCTGACGCAGGTGGTGACGGCTGGTTGGCCTTGAAAAAGTCCAAGGCAGAGGCGCCAACTTTGACCCTTGGAATAGGCAAAGGAGGGCAGATGGTAGTGCCAAGCCGGTCTCGAAGCATACCAATGGCTTCGTCATAGGTGGGTAGAAGTCTGTTCTCTTCCACCTCATCCACCTCGGAATCATTACCAATAGTCTCCCCAGGGTCGGGGTGAATGGTAATAGAATCCATCGTGCCGTGGTCTAGCATTGTCCCATGGTCAACTGTGGTAGCCATGGGGTCATGGCTAGCCATGGAGCCCAAGGCCCCCTGGCTAGTCACATAGACCGATGGGCCATGGGTATCCCTAGCTTCCTGAGAAGCCAAGGGACCCAAGCCTAGCTTAACCGTGGGGTATGATTCTGACACCTCTACATCGTAGGGATCAGGATCAGGGACTGTGGCGGAGACAACAGAAGGTCTGGTTTGCAAGACCTCTGATGTGTCACTGTTGGCATGAACCAACCCGACTGTTCAGCTCGCTCAGATCTGGAACTCTTCTATCCTTGTCTTCAGCCGAAAACCCTGAAAAGGGAGTGCTAGACGGTGAAGACGTATGTCCTCTAGGATAGTGAGTCCTAGACCTGCTGCGAGATCTAGAACGGCCAATAGAACGATCATGTCGATGCCTGTGGCGATACGAGTCATCCCTACTGCCATGTGTAGGTCGATGGCTTGACCTATGGTGTCTATCACGCTCGTGAGAACGTGAACGACGACCATGGCTACGGTAGCTTCGCGATGTATGCCTCGACAAAGAACGCTTACTACCTGCACTAGGTGAGCGACTGAAACCACCACTATGGCTCCCGGAAGAGTAACTGTCAGTACCAGAGGTACCCGGTGAAGAAAGGGTATGAGCCTTACTCCTCCGGCGTGGTGAAGTCGCCCTGTGTGGAGTAGATCTCCGGGTAGGAGATCGAACCCCACAGCTAGCGCTGGGCCCACGGCTCCTAGGCTCAAGAGCCTGGGAAGCAACTGCATCAGCGGAATCACCGAGTCTAACTGAGTTATTAGCTACAGTTGTGTGACCCGGGACCCTAGAGTCCTCGGCGGAGAGACTCCTAGATACAGCCGCCTTTTTTACCGTGGCCCTGTCTAGTGCTTTCTGGTGTTTAGACCATAGAGTACCAGACCACGGCAGTCCCTGCACAGAGGGTGAACATCCCAATTAGGGAGGAACTTAGCACACCCCCGGTCCCCGTTACCAGGGCACTTCCTGGAAAGAGACATGGTGGCACACAACTACAAAGGAGTATGCAATACAACGAACAACAATACAACACAAATAATGCACGGTCGTAAGTAATACTAGACGAAGAGTGAATAATAATAATAATAATAATTTAGCAATTCAGTAACCGTTAGGCAAGAGAACCTTCAGTAACGTATACAAATTTCCCAGACGTGAAAACACGTGTTGTTCATACCGAAGAAAAGAGGAAGTGATCTTGGTCCGACAAGCGCTTGCTTATAGTTCCGGTCACATGATGTTTATCAATGGCGGCCTTGTTTACGGAAACGTATTGTTATTGATCAGTATGGGGCTTTTAGCAAAATTTTTGGTATATCTGTTGGGCAAGCGAGTTGCTAGCACTGGTTATGGCGATATCTGGTTGATATGTAACAGATCTTGAGTATTACTGCTTTTATAATGAATAAAATTGTATCATAGCAACATTTTGGGAAATTGTAACCATCAATTTGAACAGAAATATATTTTAAAATGGCTCAAGCTACACTATAGCTATACAGCTATAGTGTGGCATCCGTGGTTCAGTGGTAGAGCGTCGGATTTGGAATCGAACGGTCCCGGGTTCGATACTCGGAAAGGCTACGTATGTAGTGTCATTGAGCAAGGCACCTCACACACATTGCTTAGTACTGGTTAATCGCTTAGGTCGGCTAAGCCTGCCCAGGAAAAATGTCTAGGTCCCCCGAGAGGGGATTGACATTAATGGAACATACATACATACACCCAAATCTTTGGGAGAAGTGAGAAAGTGTGTGATTGCATCATCCAATGGTATTAGAAGTAGAAGTATGTGAGATGGTACGGTGGTCGCCAGATTGCATCATCCAATGGTATTAGAAGTATGTGAGATGGTACAGTGGTCGCCAGATTGCATCATCCAATGGTATTAGAAGTAGAAGTATGTGAGATGGTACGGTGGTCGCCAGATTGCATCATCCAATGGTATTAGAAGTAGAAGTATGTGAGATGGTACAGTGGTTGCCAGATTGCATCATCCAATGGTATTAGAAGTAGAAGTATGTGAGATGGTACAGTGGTCGCCAGATTGCATCATCCAATGGTATTAGAAATAGAAGTATGTGAGATGGTACGGTGGTCGCCAGATTGCATCATCCAATGGTATTAGAAGTAGAAGTATGTGAGATGGTACAGTGGTCGCCAGATTGCATCATCCAATGGTATTAGAAGTATGTGAGATGGTACGGTGGTCGCCAGATCAGACAGGTGGGTTTTCCACGGGTAATCCGGTTTCCTCCCACACGAATGACCACATATACGTTTTCATCCTCGCCAACGAGAGTGATTAATATAAGTTGCTAGAACTTGCTTTTTTCTTCGCAATCGTTGTAAAATAATTAAAGTGTAAACTTTAATGGTATTATTTAATCAATTTCAACATAATAGTGCTAAAATACACAATATGACCACTAAATACAATATTTGAATAGAAGGAGGGCTTTACAATCCCCAGTAGAGTATCTTACTAAACAATAATTTGTTTGAAAATTGTAAAAAACTAAATTATTTTTAAAAAACCCATTTTTTCTTAGGGAGAAGTGGGGACCCCCTGGAGAAGAAGTCAGGAGTCCCTAGGGTGACTAATTTGCACATGTCTCTCTCTAGAATAAGCCCTGTTTTAAACCCAGGAAACGGGTTGCATCAAACTCATTACAGGACATTAAATTCAATATCTACACTATGTACATCTGTTTCCTCCTTCATCGGCAAATAAAGAAATCTTGATGTAGAGCAGTGGCCAAGCCTAAGACACAGAAAACGCACATACAGTGGGAGACCAATCTGACAGATTGTTGGCATGTGATCTAGTGTTGGTGTATGGTACAGCTATAGATTATTAAACCACCCTGGGATAGCATTGATTTCCTATAATCTCCCAATGAATTCTCCCATCCCAATAAGCAATGAACTTAGAATGCTGGCGTACATATTACATGTACCGGTATCTATTGACAAGGCTAAAAAGGTTAGCTAATTTGTGTCTCTGGCAGATGAACAGCACCGCATCGGGCTTGGCGCAACACTAGTCTAACTAGGTTTTTGTAAACTTTTCAGGAGAAGGTAAAAACTGATTATTCCCAAAACTACTAGGACTAGAGATTTGATAATTCAGAGTGCTGGTATATATTATATATGAAATTAAAATATCAACTTGTTTTTTTTTTTTAATAATTGAAAATATATATTTGAAGAGTTAGACTTGTTGCGCACTGAAATTTTCAGCGCAACACTAGTTCAACTCAAGTTAGACTAGTTGCGCACTGAAATTTTCAGCGCAACACTAGTTCAACTCAAGTTAGACTAGTTGCGCACTGAAATTTTCAGCGCAACACTAGTCCAACTCTACTTAGAATAGTTTCACAGTGAAATGACCAGTGAAATGACCAGTGAAACAGTAGTCCATCTCAAGTTAGACTAGTTTTGTTCCAAAATATTTGCCACAATAGCAGATGTGTAATGATAACATAACTGTGTTTATACTTTATTTTATTTATTCAACATTGATATACATGTATGAGAATCTCTAGATTCAAAACAAGATCTTAACTCTTTACATGCTGGGTAAATCACGGTTAAAATAGTTCAAATTTTAGCAGCAGACGTCATTTCATATTTTAGTTTTTCTTACATCTCTCTGAAAACTGAAAATATGGTATGGCATATCATTAAATTGCATCATTATGATGCAATTCCTATGAAATTCCACAACATATTTGGCCGCTATGTTCGCCGCTAGCATGCAATGGGTTAAGTGATGATAATGTAGCATGACTTTCAAGATGTTTGCAATTGAAAACATTATGAAGTGGAAATTTCAACATCACATAAAAACTAAGACGACACCACAGTTTACAGTCTCATCCGTCAGATCATGGGTGTGGAAATACGGCAAACTTATTTTTCATTGATCCGCTGAGGACTGAACTAAATGACAAAATGGAAATGTTAATATTGTGTATTTTCAACACTAGACTAAGTGAGCAGGGGGTTTATAGATACACCGACTCTAGTCTGACTAGTAATTTTTATTTTGTGATTGTAATATGAAATTTGGCATGTAAGACCAATGGGTGTGATAAAGAGGTATATAAAATTTAAAGTCCATCCGACTTACTATTGGCATCATTTTTAGAGCGCAACATACTAGGTATGGAGTCGGGAGGTGGGGGGGGGGGGGTGGGGTAATCAGAATATCAATCAATAAACCTTCACATATCTACATTAAGTGCATGTCAAATTAATCTGAATCACTGACTGCTTGCGACTTGTGGGGCAATGAATAGAAAAAAGTATGATGAACTTTGGGAATGATATTTGATGTACATAGCTGGGTTAATGCCTTGTATTTGGCCAATGCCACTTTTGGGGGCTCACTGTCGCAGTACAGTTTCTTCAGTGGTGGAAAATTCATTTGGGTAGAATATTGCTGTTGTGATCGAGCTAATCTTGTGCTACTGCGTTTCACACCAAGATTAACTCTTGCAGAAGTGAAGTCGTTGTATCTCAGATTCATAATTTCATATTCCTTTTCATCAAATGAGACCACCTTTATTTTCATCCATCGTATTTTTTTAGCATCTACATCAAAGTCAATATTTGGTATTGATTGCGACAGGCATTTAAAATCGAAGAAGTCGTCAGAATCAAGTTCTGCCACACTATATGGGTTTGCCTGACGAGCATTTCGTACCGTTGCAGCCCATTGAGGAGTAGTATATATCGATTTGCCTCGACTGCTGTGCTCAATTGTGGCATGAATGGCATCATTCTCATTCTGTGTGTGGCCCCGCTCCAAAAACTTGTGCTCCAGCCTGATGAAACCAAATTTTTGTTTTGCGTAACATAACATTGACACAAAAAATCTATTGCAGTTCTGTCCACCACAGTTGTCAGAAAATAATGAAACTTCTTTTCGTCCTAATTCCGCTTGTTTTTCAAGATACTTATATACACAAGATGCAATTTCACATGTCCCTCTTCCAGATTTGGCTTCGTGCCAGATATAACAAAATCCCTCTTTTGTTCCGAGATCGTAAACTGTGAGATTAAAGCTGCATAGTTTTCTACTGTAATACAGAACAGACTCATTGCTTTTGGGGGTTACTAAAATTTGCTGGAGGTCAAAGCAGGCAGCAGCACAATCAGGATTATTTTTCGCTTTCATTTTATCCTCATCTTTCATGTCCCTTGCCAGCTGTTTATTCTTAATGTGATTATCATATTCTGTTTGCATGTCTAGCCGTTCTGCTTCTGACATATTTTCGAACCTGGCACACAGATCACATCTGTCTTTGGTAGGTGAGTGTGTATCAAAAATATGTCTGTAAGTATATATTGATACAGCTTCAAAATTGTTTACTTCACAATGTGATTGATAAAGGATGTACATTTTTGGCACACTCAGGCCTGGTTCAAGATAATGTTTAAATGTATCTTTCCGACAATAATGCGATTCAACCCTTGGGAAGGAGTTGATGTGAACTTTAACTTGATTTATCCTATCTTCCGGTACCTTGTTTGGCCTGTTATTGTGTTTGCCTCTTCTGTCCTCGGGCACAATCCCGGACACACTATTCTCCTTTTTAGCTTTCTCTAGAACGGTATCAACCATCTGGTGACTAATGTCCAAGGTATCCAGGAAGAACTTTTTACATACTTTGACATTCGATCCATCAATTCTAAACTGCCAGGTCCTCGTGTTTGTACGCCGAGGGGATATGTTTGGTCCGGCTAAAGATGCTACTTTCTTTGGTTTACTCTGTACCCAGTTGGACAATTGGTCTCTCTGTCTGTTAACATCTCCAAGACTCCAAAATTCATGAAAAATGTGTTCACGTTGATTTTGATTTATTCTATCATGACATTTGTATCGACATGCATGACCACATCCATTTCCCAATATTCGTGCTCGTTTTTCTTTGTTAGTTCTTGAAAGGTATGTTTTACCAGTGTTTTTTTGCTCCTTAGTAACATTTCGTTTCCAGCGCGATTCATTTCTTGTTCGTTTTCTTCCTCTTCTAGATTGCATGTGATGGTCTGATGGTGGAATTTCGACAGGGGATACTTCATCATGCTCAGAATCGACTGTGTTTGCAGTTGGTTCTTGAGAAACTGGACTAACATGGTTAACACAAGTGTATTTAATATTTTCTTGATTTCCATGTGTAGTTGACATTACATTCATATCAATGGGCTTTAGCGGTGTACTTACACTTGTCTCAATGGATGAGCTTTTTCTGTATTTACTCAATGGTATATCATCCTCAGACTCTGATCCATCAAGAAGATCAAATGAATTATCAATTTCAGATTCATTTAGCAACCCATGTTGTACTACCCTAGCCAAAAATGATTCATTAAAGTCATGTTCTGGATCCGCAGCTGGGACATTAGCTGTGACAGGTTCAAATAGATCATTGCGGTTCATGGTTTCATTCACTGGGACAGGTTCGGATAGATAATTGTGGGTCATGGTTTCACTAGCTGGCACAGGCTCGGATAGATCATTGTGGGTCATGGTTTCACTAGCCGAGACAGGCTCGGATAGATCATTGTGGGTCATGGTTTCACTAGCTGGCACAGGTTCGGATAGATCATTGTGGGTCATGGTTTCACTAGCTGGGACAGGTTCGGATAGATCATTGTGGGTCATGGTTTCACTAGCTGGGACAGGTTCGGATAGATCATTGTGGGTCGTGGTTTCACTAGCTGGCACAGGTTCGGATAGATCATTGTGGAGCCGAGACAGGCTCAGATAGATCATTGTGGGTCATGGTATCACTAGCTGGCACAGGTTCGGATAGATCATTGTGGGTCATGGTTTCACTAGCCGAGACAGGCTCGGATAGATCATTGTGGGTCATGGTTTCACTAGTCGAGACAGGTTCGGATAGATCATTGTGGGTCATGGTTTCACTAGCTGGGACAGGTTCGGATAGATCATTGTGGGTCATGGTTTCACTAGCCGAGACAGGCTCGGATAGATCATTGTGGGTCATGGTTTCACTAGCCGAGACAGGCTCGGATAGATCATTGTGGGTCATGGTTTCACTAGCTGGCACAGGTTCGGATAGATCATTGCATGACACGGTTTCACTAGCTGGGACAGGTTCGGATAGATCATTGTGGGTCATGGTTTCACTAGCCGAGACAGGTTCGGATAGATCATTGTGGGTCATGGTTTCACTAGCTGGCACAGGTTCGGATATATCATTGCACGACACGGTTTCACTAGCTGGGACAGACTTGGATATATCATTGCATGACACGGTTTCACTAGCTGGGACAGACTTGGATATATCATTGCATGACACGGTTTCACTAGCTGGGACAGACTTGGATATATCATTGCGGGTCACGGTTTCACTAGCTGGGACAGACTTGGATATATCATTGCAGGTCACGGTTTCACTAGCTGGGACAGATGGAGAGTCGCTATTGCATATCGTGCTTTCCTCAGCCATGACAGCATCAGAAATAGCAGCATGAGTCATGAGGTCAATACTTTGGACCATGGGGTGGTAACACACAGACAGTTTGCACAAAGCTCCATCATGCATTGGAGATGCGCTGTGCAATGAGTTGGAATCAAACTCATTTTCATCATGTTCAGAACTACTTAGTAAAAAAAGACTGTCAAGTTCACTGTCATGTACAGAGGAAACAGAGGAAACACTGGAAGTACTTTCATTTCCTATATGTGTCAGTATGATATCCCTATCCTCATTAAGAGCATAGAGCCGGCAACTATATTCACCATCACTCATGTTTGAATAACCACTGAAATCATCTTGCGATGAATCTATGTTGTTGTCTGCATCACTGAAAGTCTGGATATTGTTGTATGCCGAGTCGCTGATTTCGGAAAATCCATCACTGTTCATACTGATGTCATCCTGTACTATTTGTGAGACACTCGAGATGTTACTGACTTCGTTCTGGGCTGTTTCTGTTCTACTCGGGCTGTTACTGACATCGTTTCGAGTTGTTTCTGTTCTACTCGGGCTGTCGGAAAACCCATCACTGTTCATACTGATGTCATCCTGTACTATTTGTGAGACACTCGGGCTGATACTGACATCGTTCTGGGCTGTTTCTGTTCTACTCGGGCTGTCAGAAAACCCATCACTGTTCATACTGATGTCATCCTGTACTATTTGTGAGACACTCGGGCTGATACTGACATCGTTCTGGGCTGTTTCTGTTCTACTCGGGCTGTCAGAAAACCCATCACTGTTCATACTGATGTCATTCTGTACTATTTGTGAGACACTCGGGCTGATACTGACATCGTTCTGGGCTGTTGCTGTTCTACTCGGGCTGATACTGACATCGTTCTGGGCTGTTTCTGTTCTACTCGGGCTGTCAGAAAACCCATCACTGTTCATACTGATGTCATCCTGTACTATTTGTGAGACACTCGGGCTGATACTGACATCGTTCTGGGCTGTTTCTGTTCTACTCGGGCTGTCAGAAAACTCATCACTGTTCATACTGATGTCATCCTGTACTACTCTACTCAAGTTAGACTAGTGTTGCGCTGAGGAAAATAGCGCACAATAAGTCCAACTCAAGTTAGACTAGTGTTGCGCTGAGGAAAATAGCGCACAATAAGTCCAACTCAAGTTAGACTAGTGTTGCGCTAACAAAAGTTGTCAGTTTGAGATAGACTTATTGGTTTCTGGTTAATTAGGGTGTTAATTAATTAGCAATTATGGCCAATTTTTTCACAGAATGTGTATTTCAGGTCATATATTCAATTTATGCAAAAAAGTGATTTTCTGAAAAAATTGAGTTAGACTAGTGTTGCGCCAAGCCCTCGATACAGTGTCTGTTAATACATGGTTATGTCCTTTATATGTTGCATAGCAGTAGCCTCCCTTGATCGATTATGTGCATTTTTGCATATTATTATGAGATATTTATATGTACAAAGCCCAAATTTATGCAATATGCATGTAGATTTCGGTGGAATTGGGTAGATTGGGTAAATCATGCCTCCGTCCTCAATTAAGCATAATGATACATTTATGTATATTATGATATTGTATAGCCTGGGAACAGGCATTGTTATATTTTGTCTTGTCACTCATATAAATATATTTTTAACGCCGAGACCATTAATTGGGCCGTATTGAGTTTCTGATAATATCAAAGCCTGGGGAAACTTTGGGGGTATTCCGTGTAATTATTGATTATCATTAATCCTATTAATAGGCCTATTAGGACGTGACTTAATTAATGATGTACTTGAATCAAAAGCGAGGCATTGTAATGTTGATAAAACTGCAATGTTTTACGGGTCAACGGAACTGTAAATAGTACAGTGTGTGTCTGATTTGACATATTTCATCAAGATTTACGTCGTCCTTACTTCAATAACGCCGAATCAATCCGTTACCACATAAACATAATAGTTAAAATCCACCATCTCATCGATATAATGTAGAAACGTGAAATTATATGTTGACACAATTTTGCAATGTACATGAGGCTACAGGAGCATTCGTGAATTTTTGGAAATGATCGTGTATAACCATGCCTGATAGGTGATTTCCGTCCAGCATTTTTTAAATTTTTGCTCTGATACAAACATCGATGACAATGTAATTTTCTGGCAACTTTCCTCACATACATCCATATATCATCATTTTATCACTTGTCCCTGATACGGAGATCGAACTCACAGCCCTGATAATAGAGATGAAAGGCATGTTCTACCAACAGCTTGTTAGATCACTCGACCACGGAGGCTCTATAATGTACAGAGGACAAGTCAATACTGTTGTATTATTTTAGCTGAGAATGATAGTTTGAAGATATGAATATACATGTATATTCATTTTTAATTTCAGAATTAAATGCATTAGATGTAACCAGTGGGAAAATTCTATCGAGGATATAAAACAGCTATCATAATGCGTCTGGAAGACCACGGAAAAGAGGCGAGCAAGTCTGGGTTTTTGAGAGGAACGGCTATGTGGAAGTACAGAAATATGGTGATAGGGGTTGTTGTCGGCATCACCATCTCTGTAGACATATGTTTCATGTAAGTCATCAAATCCCCATTGGGCGCCAGTTGTCACTGGGTTAGTTCAGTCGATAGACCTTACAAGTTTTATTACAGTTTATAATATGTCCTACATGTATATATGGACAAGCAATGTAATTTGAATGCAGTGAACTATTATTATTATATACCAAACTTATATAGCGCTCTTTTCATCTAAAAATAAAACGTTCAAAAGCACTTTACAGCCTAAATATCACACATACCTGTATTGATAACAACTTCCACATACAATGAGATAAAACAAGACAAAATAGCAAACACAATTACAATGCATTCTAAATATGCTATAAAATATTCGGATCTAAAATTATAACAAATTAAAATATAGGTAATAATTAAATAAAATGTGTTCATTTGCAGTCTTAATCCTGATTGAGCACAAACACAGTTCGATATTTATGTTCCATATGAACATTTAAAAAGGTGTGTCTTCAAAGCCTTTTTGAAAGAACACAATGTTGTTGCATTTCTAAGATTTGATGGAAGAGAATTCCAAAGTTTTGTCTCCGTATGTGACAGTCCGACTTCTGGGTAACACAAGCGTAGCTGCTTCATTTTTAGACCGTAAGTCTCTCCTTGGTATATAAACCTCAAGCAAGTTTCTCATATAAATCGGTGCTTCTCCATTCAATGCTTTATATGTGTGAGTCAGTATTTTATACTTTATTCTTTCTTGAACTGGTAGCCAATGAAGTTCTTTTAGAATGGGCGTTACATGACTGAAACGGGATGTTCTGGTTATGATGCGAGCTGCTGTGTTTTGAACAGTTTGTAATTTATTGGATGTATTTTTTGGCAAGCCGTACAAAAGTGAATTACAGTAGTCGAGCCTGGATGTAACAAGTGAGTTTATGAGAGTTTTCGTGGCATCTGTTGTTAAATACTGCCGAATGTGTCCAATCCTCCGGATCTGCGCATAACATGATTTTGTCACGGAATTTACATGTTTGTCCATATCCATTCTTGAGTCTAGGAAAGCACCTAGATTTCTCACACATGTTGATGGTTCTGTATTTGAGTCTCCTACTTTCACATTTATGTTTTCAATGTGTTGAACATTTCGCTGACTAGAAAACATAATCATTTCAGTTTGATCAGTATTGAGTTTTAACATATTGGCATGCATCCAAGCAACAATGTCTTGTAGACAGTTTTCCACTCGAAGTAGTGTCTCTACATGTGAGGCTTGAACGGTTGGTTTGAATGAAAG
This sequence comes from Archivesica marissinica, assembly GCA_014843695.1. Taxonomy (NCBI): domain Eukaryota; kingdom Metazoa; phylum Mollusca; class Bivalvia; order Venerida; family Vesicomyidae; genus Archivesica; species Archivesica marissinica. The sequence goes on along the minus strand of CM026393.1, from coordinate 54,549,320 downwards.
GTAAAGCTGGGAATCGTCAGCATAAAAGTGATGGTTCAGTCCATGGTGTTTACAAATGGCTCCTACAGGCTTGGTATACATAGTGTAAAATTTCGGGAGGTTTCCAGTAATTCCAAATTGAAGTTTGAGACGCTGTAAAAGTGTTCTATGGTCGATGGTATCAAATGCAGCAGATAGGTCCAAAAGCACAAGGATTGTACATAGCATTGTTCTGGTCCAGAGATTGGAGTATATCGTTTTGGACTTTCAGTAAGGCAGTTTCTGTAGAATGAAAGTTCCTGTACGCTGACTGATGTACCTCGTGTAAGTTATTACTTGTCAAATGTTCATCAATTCGACTATTTACTACTTTTTCCAGAATCTTCGAGACATACGGCAAGTTTGACACGGGCCTGTAGTTCTTCAAAGTGTTTTGATCAAGACTTGGTTTTTTCAGCAAAGGTCTTACCCGGGAGATTTTTAATGACTGGTACATTGCCTGTTTCCAATGAAATATTTACAATATTATTTTTGTCACTATTGGTAGGATTTCACTAAGACAAGATTTCAGTAGCCATGTTGGAATTGGGTCTATTTCACAGGATTTATTTGGCCCTTTTTTAATGAACTGTTCGACTTCTTTCTCATTTGATGGACAGAAATTGTTCAAGCAGCTTATGTGAGGGAGTTTCTCTGTTTCAATGTTCAATGGACCCAGTTCCGACTGGGGGTTTAAAGATATGTCATTTCTAATGCCTTCCACCTTAGAAATGAAGAAGTCACTGAATTCCTGTGCTAGTTCATTGGGATTTTTGCCTGATGGAAGCGCTATTTCACTATCGCCTTCAAGCAGGTGTTCAGTGATTTTGAACATGTTTTTTTGATCACGACCGCAAGATATTACTTTATCAGAAAAGTAGTCAAGCCAAGCTTATTTCAACATTTCATTAACCTTGGCACTCCTGTATATTTCATGGTCGACAGTTAATCTTGATTTTTTCCACTTGCGTTCAAATTTACGCTTTACATGTTTGGCATCGTGGAGTTCCTCTGTCAACCAGGGACATGAAGGCCTTAATGTAATCGTTTTTGTACGTAAAGGGGCATGTTTATCAACCAATGCAGAAAGTTCACTGTTGTATATGTTGACAAGATCGTCAGCATCCGTGCATTGCAAACTATTACGAAGTTTTTCTGATGCCATGATGTCACTTTTAAGGTATCTACATCTATTGAACGGAATTTTCTATATGACACTGTTTTTCGTACAGGAGCCAGTTTGGCTGCTCTTGCATGAAACATGACTGCGAAGAGGTCTCTTGTCACTTTGCCCGAGTTATCTGAAAAACCTGGGTCAGTAACCACTACTTCTGACACAGTTTTGTCATTTTCCCTTGTAATGACCACATACAGGATGTGACCACGGACGTGGGTAGGCTCTTTCACATGTTGTGTCATGTCACAGGATTGTAGAGTACTGTTAAATTTTATTGCATCACGGTCAGAGTAGTTATCCAAATGAAAGTTTAAATCTCCAGTGATTATGATATTTTTGTCAATGGTGGCGTATTTGGACAAGAACAGTGGCCATTCGTCTTCAAGAAATACGTTAGTTTTCTAACCATTTTCTTTATTTGGGGGTGGTCTGTATATTACTGATAAGCGTAAAGAATAGGACTTAATATTTACATTACAATCTAAATACTCAAAAGTTGAAAATTCATTGTCATGTGTAGAGGACACAATGTTGACATCTATTCCAGTTTTATATATCAGAGCCACACCCCCGCCCCGTCGACTACCAGGGCGAGGGACATGTTTAATCTGATACTGTGAAAGCCTTCTAGCTACACCTGCCAATTTCAATAATTATACTTGACAAAGCACATTGTAACCGTGAAATTGTGTTCATCAAAAAGTTACACAATTTTATAAAGTATAAATAGTTTCTTATTTGTACATCCAATTGTTTCAGAGTATGACATTCAATATTGAATAGATAATTCCAATTAAAAAGCACAGAATAGTAACTCCTGTATATTCATGAGATACTGTACAAAAATCACAGTTCTACAGTCACTAGTTTTAACGAAATAATCCAATTATAAGAGCACTAAATTTTCTGCAGCCTACACTTGGCGCATATATAACTAGAATATATTGCAGTCACTACCTGAATTCAATAGTATGTATTAAGAAAACATGCTAGATTAGTGGTAAGTATGAACTAATGGGATCGTCTATGGATTAGAGGAGGTGGGTAGCTTACTGTATATAAGATGGAAGGAAAATGACTTTACGGACCAGACCCAAATATGCCAAAAGATCAAACACAAATAAAATCAAAAGCTGTTATATTTACTATATGATTTATGTAGTTTTATTGAACGTTCAGTATTTCTAAGTTCAATAAATATTCGACATTACGACCACTAGATTTGGTTAATTATTACCGATTGTAAAATTAACTCATGCCAATGTACATGTCTTTTGTTATTTGTCAATCAGTGTAAGTCCTGACCAGGTCATGGTGGTCACCTGTAGACTTAGCTTGTTTGTTTGCATTTGTCAACATGTTTATGCCATGTCTGGGTCACCTGTAGACTTAGATTGTTTGTTTGCATTTGTCATCAGGATTATGCCATGTCCGGGTCACCTGTAGACTTAGATTGTTTGTTTGCATATGTCAACATGTTTATGCCATGTCCGGGTCACCTGTAGACTTAGATTGTTTGTTTGCATATGTCAACATGTTTATGCCATGTCCGGGTCACCTGTAGACTTAGATTGTTTATTTGCATTTGTCATCAGGATTATGCCATGTCCGGGTCACCTGTAGATTTAGCTTGTTTGTTTGCATTTGTCATCAGGGTTATGCCATGTCCGGGTCATCTGTAGATTTAGCTTGTTTGTTTGCATTTGTCATCAGGGTTATGCCATGTCCGGGTCACCTGTAGATTTAGCTTGTTTGTTTGCATTTGTCATCAGGGTTATGCCATGTCCGGTACTCATCTGTAGATTTAGCTTGTTTGTTTGCATTTGTCATCAGGGTTATGCCATGTCCGGGTCACCTGTAGACTTAGCTTGTTTGTTTGCATTTGTCATCAGGGTTATGCCATGTCCGGGTCACCTGTAGATTTAGCTTGTTTGTTTGCATTTGTCATCAGGGTTATGCCATGTCCAGGTCATCTGTAGACTTAGCTTGTTTGTTTGCATTTGTCATCAGGGTTATGCCATGTCCGGGTCACCTGTAGACTTAGCTTGTTTGTTTGCATTTGTCATCAGGGTTATGCCATGTCCGGGTCACCTGTAGATTTAGCTTGTTTGTTTGCATTTGTCATCAGGGTTATGCCATGTCCAGGTCATCTGTAGACTTAGCTTGTTTGTTTGCATTTGTCATCAGGGTTATGCCATGTCCAGGTCACCTGTAGACTTAGCTTGTTTGTTTGCATTTGTCATCAGGGTTATGCCATGTCCGGGTCACCTGTAGACTTAGCTTGTTTGTTTGCATTTGTCATCAGGGTTATGCCATGTCCGGGTCACCTGTAGATTTAGCTTGTTTGTTTGCATTTGTCATCAGGGTTATGCCATGTCCAGGTCATCTGTAGACTTAGCTTGTTTGTTTGCATTTGTCATCAGGGTTATGCCATGTCCGGGTCACCTGTAGACTTAGCTTGTTTGTTTGCATTTGTCATCAGGGTTATGCCATGTCCGGGTCACCTGTAGATTTAGCTTGTTTGTTTGCATTTGTCATCAGGGTTATGCCATGTCCAGGTCATCTGTAGACTTAACTTGTTTGTTTGCATTTGTCATCAGGGTTATGCCATGTCCGGGTCACCTGTAGACTTAGCTTGTTTGTTTGCATTTGTCATCAGGGTTATGCCATGTCCGGGTCACCTGTAGATTTAGCTTGTTTTTGGTGTCATTTGGTTTATGTTACTACATTACTATTTGACCAGCAGTTTTTGTCTTGCAAACATAACTAAGTATAAAAGGCACTGAGACCTTGTTTGTTTTTATGGGTTAGTAGTCCAGTGGTTAACACCTTGGACTGCGAATCCAGGGATTGCAGGTTCGTTCCCCAGTCACCCTAAAATTTTTACGTCTTTCTGATGGGACTTTCAGCCATGGTCTTGTGTTGGTGCTCTATACCATACACATAAAAGTACCAGAGTAGACTGCAATGGGTCTCTTATCTTGCACAATCCTCCACAATCTAAATGACTTAATCTCTTCAGGAGGTGTCACTCATATGGGCAACCGGTAGCGATGAACGTTTCCTGCTGACTTGCAGACTGTCTGTGTTTCTCTCCGGATGCCCACCCATGCCTTAAAAACTGATATGGAGAGGCTAATAGGGTCGTCCTGCATCAATAACAACTTGACCCTAGAAACAAATTAAATAAACATATTACATACCTGTATAGCAAGCAGCTGAACAATGGCCTACTAATCTTGTTAAATTACGTAGGTCAATCCATCAATAAACTTGGTCAGTACATGTTGGTTAAATCAAAGATTTTTTTAGCAACATGTCTTTTAAAGCAGCATTACATCGTATGAAATAAAAGATATTTGAACAATTCAATTTTTGCATATGGGTAGCAATGCTGCTATACATTCTAACATTATACTTTGTATGCTTATGTTCATTTGGTAAACAGTGTTTTTTTGGCGATAAAACAAACTCGAAACCGAAAGTAGGACTTTCCGAGTCGATCGGTCACGCACTTATTTACAACCGGAATGCATCATCCGCACTTGTTTACATTCGGAATGCATCGTCCCAATTTGTCCCATTTTGTCTTTTTTGATTAAATTATTTGATATGTTGATTCATACCTCTGTTAGCTAAGTCTTTTAGGGACATTTCTACATCCCCGTGAGGGGTTCGACATTAGAGGAAGATAGCTAGATAGTCTTTCATGTTCAAAATATATACGTTGTTTTCTACATCCTCTGTTGTTTCACGCATGCGCACTGTGCGTGTTTACATTTCGTGTGTTGATAAACAAATTCGCGTATACGACGGTTTAAATTTATGGGGAATTTTATCGTTTCTGAGCGACTATTTCGATTTTTGTAAACACACACATATTAGTATTTATATTTTACCCAAAACATCCTTATTACGATGTAATGCTGCTTTAAGCTAATAGTCAGAATGTTATCAATCTTGGTCAGATACAGTATATATCAAAATCCAGGGTCGGAGTTTATAAAGCTATTCTCAGATCACAAACTCAAGTTTAAGTCATTAGCTTGATGCAGATTGGCTGATGTTTTGTCCGGTGAGTGGCCAAGTGTCACTTGTTTATTAAATGACATTGACTGTGCAAATGACTGCCTATTGGAAGCTAATGATAGCATTCACATGAAGTATTGCCCGTTTATGAGGTGATCCTTGATTTTTTTAACTCTGCACACTAGCAGTGAAAATAACAGTTGAACGTGTCATTGAATTTCATTAGATTTGTGTCGTAACGACAACAATCTTCGGCAATAAATAAGGTTTGAATTGTTAACATATTTCCAGAGTTTTTAGTTACAAATAAGAAAAACAAATTAATGAATTGTTGTCTGCTGCAATTGATTTCAACTATTTATAGCCTTTATTGTCCCAGCATGCAAGGTGTGTTCAAATGATCTAGGTTTTCAATAAAATGCAAAAATACCTTCTTGAGAACTGTAACTTTTCCTTCTTTTGTTTTGTATAAATGTTATACAGTCAAACCTGTCTTAAGTAGCCAGCCAAGGGAATTACCGAAAGTGGCTGCTTAGCACAGGTGGCTGCTTAATAGAGGTAAATTATATACAAAATAATATATTGGGAATCTGAAAACCAGCTGCTTAATACAGGTTGGTTGCTTAATAGAGGTGGCCACTAACACAGGTTTGACTGTAAATGTATCCCTATGCAGTGATGTGTGACCTGGGACACTAGAAATGGTTCACAATGTAGGCAATAAGCGACTGATTTTCTTCATTTCTCTTAGAATGTATGCACGTGCAAATAAAGACAGAATAGCAGAGAAACATAGACTCCAAAACGAGGCAGCCATGAATGACAAAATTCTCTTAGATGACAGAATTGCTACATTGAAAAATCGAGCATCGGACTTGAAGGATAAGAAGTAATGCCTTTAGGCTGTAGTGTGCTAATGACAAGGTTGCAAAATTGCTTAGAATTGTGTTATTTACTACAAAACTTGGTCATGAACTATGGTTTGATATTAACATAGTGTGGATATTGTATGCGTATTAAATACTTGTGCTCAACGAAGTACATGTAGATAAATGGTAATCCGATGTTGGACGAACTATAACTGTGAAGTTCTTAGAAATACCAGGGTAGCTGACAGATCTTAAGACGGAGGAAATATAATTATACATTGTAACAGTGAAGTTCTTAGAAATACCAGGGTAGCTGACTGAGATCTTAAGACGGAGGAAATATAATTATACATTGTAACTGTGAAGTTCTTAGAAATGCCAGCGGCAGATAAGACGGTAGGAAAGAAAGCTACAAAGCTTTCATTGACAAAGAAGTCTCGGAGACCTGAAGCATCTATCGATAAAATATCTGACAATGTAAAGATTGCTCTACATGGGAAAGTGGATTTAAATGAAACTTGTGAGTTCCGGCACCCCCTTAAGTTCCCAGGATGTGGGGATAACAAGTCAAAACCGGAGAAGGACAGAAAACCTGCACCCATCCGAACTGATGGTAAGGACGGAATAAACTAAATTCAAGATCAAGTACTGTAAATTAGGTTTATTTAGCTAGGTTTATTCCTCTCCAGTCACACTGAAAGCATATATTGTACAATGTAAAAAAGTAAAGTGTTTGTTTATTATAGTGTCACCCCTATTGAAAGGGCCAGCCATTTCTGACTTATGAGACAACTCTTATGGACATCACTTCCCAAATCCTATCCTTGAAGGCCAGGCGCCTAGCTGATAGGCAATCGATAACCATTATTTAACTAGCTGGCGGCTCACCAACCGACCATATCAGAATCTATATCTTTACCCCCCCCTAGCTACTAGTGACAAGGTTTGAACCATCGACCTCCAGCTCGGTAGGAGGACGCCTTTGTTGTCATTGTTTGGTGTTATTTCAGTACATGAACACATTTCAAATTCCCATTTTCATATACAATTTTGTCCAGTAAGAAGTACTGGCCCATTAGAAAGCACTCATTCTATTCACAGGGCGTTTGACTTTGAAAGTCAAGAGTCAATGACCCTTGAGGTCAAAATCTCAAGAGTCAAGCTGCATTTTTCAAGAGTCAAACTGTATGCATGTTGGTACTTTCCGTAAAGATAACTTTTTCTCGACCATTTAATAACCTCAACTTTTTCTCGACCATTTAATAACCTCTGGACCAAGGTGTGTCTTGGATGCTGCCAGTAATTTTGTTATCATAATTAGAAAACATTGACTAGTTTGCTGAGCTTTGCATCTGGGTTTAGAACCTTACAAGTATTTAAGTTTCATGTTGCTTTGTGGTACATGTAGATCATTGGATTTGAAATAGAACTGTCCGGGTTTGATACTGAGCAAGGCACCTCACACAAACTGCTTAGTACTGGTTAACCTCTCAGGTCGACTAATTATGCCCAGGAAAGCACGTCTAGGTCCCCGCAAGTGATTTGACATTAATGTATCCTACATACATACAACGTGTATAGTTCTACATTGTATCCCAGTTGCAAAGGTAATCAAATGATCACGCGTAGTTGATTTCAACATGAGCCTTGTGGGGTCCTGCAACCAGATTAGCCGTGACAAACCAATAGAAATGTCGATTATACAAAATACATTTTTTTAGTTGATCTGCATTAATTTTAGTTTTTCATGAAATTGGTGCGAAATGGATCGAGTACGAAACGGATCGAGTACGGTTCCTCGACATTGTAAAACATAAATTTCTTATATAAAGGGGACATACATGTATTCATTTCAATAGCTATGCAATTTTTTAATTTAAGCACATTTTTATGCATATGTAAATTTATGATTAGTATCATTTGCGAAATCAACTGAAATTCCGAGTTATTATGGCGAGTGAAAGTGATTTTTGATCAGCTGTTCTCAGACTGGGACGAATCTGAAAATGTTCATTTCATAATGTAAGATAACGACGTGATCACTCGGAATTACTATGAAATTTCATAAAATATATTTAGTTACGAATTGCAATAAATCATAAAAACTCGTAAATTAAATTGTGTATTGGCTACAAAGTAGTTTTATCATTCCCTGGCGTCGTATAATTTGCGCCCTGGCATCAGTATATTCAAAATGAACTCGCTTATATTTCAAAACAAAATGCGGGTAACTTATAGTTTGTTCCGGAAAATGATTTTGGTATTAACATTCAAATGTTGTATTTAATGGTCATACTGTGTATTTTAGCTCCATTTTGTTGAGATTGATTAAATTAACAATTTAAGTATGCTATCGTGCGCGTTCTCACTTCTCCCAAAAAATCTGACCTAGAATGAGCCCTGAGTGTGTGTTATAATATGTCCGAGTATTATTATTCATCGCCAAAGGCGTATAATTATTGTGGTATTATCTGGCATCAGAGCAGTGTCTTGAAAACAGATGGATGAAACTTAATATATTTGGTGTTAGATATCTATACCCCCATAACTACTAGTGATTGCCGAAAATGTTGTAGCTGGAATTAATGGACTAGTCGCGAAATGCCCTATCGCTCCGTCCCTAAGATCATGTGACCCAGTAACACGGGTACAGGACATCTCGACCCCTTTGGACATCTCGCCTCCAGGACATCTCGGCCCACACATTGGACAGCTCGACCCCATTTATTTATTTTGTATATGTACTATATGTATGTACAATGATGATTGGTAATAATGCTTGTTTTTATTAAACTAATATTAAACTAAACTGTGAATAACACAAGCACATTTACCTGTTTGAAGTGGCCTAATGAAATCACAATCAATACTTATCAACACTTGCTGATAGCAAATTTTATAATTGTATACAATTATGATTAAATAAAAGTGTTATATTGTTGTTGTTGTATTCATTATCCCCATTATGTATTTAGTGTTTCGATAATTATGTACCCCGGTAAATAAGTGTTAATGCAATTACTTGTGAATATGGGAGCTTGTTTTTCTTTTATCTTTTAAAAGGTGTCACAGATGATTTTCTCTTCATTTAAATATTGTTTTTGAGTTAATGTAAGAAACTTATATATAAATCACAAATATTGATTTCGTACACAGACGGATCTGTAGTCCAGTGGTATCATGCTGGACTGGTAATCCAGGGATCGCAGGTTCGTCTGACCCTAATAAAATTAACTGTATTTTAGATGGGACGTTAAACCGAGGTCTTGTGTCGGTGCACGTAAAAGAACCAGAGGAGACTCTGGAATGGGTCTCTGTCTGTATCATTGCACTATGCTCCAAAATCTAAAATGACTAATATCTTCAGGAGGCGTCGCTCATATGGGCAACCAGTAGCGATGATAAATAAACGTGAAACACACAAATGAGTTCGTACATTACAGACTCGGGGATGAGAATTCTCCGTTTTTTGGCGGATTCTCTCTCGAAAAACACGTTCTTGAGATCAGTGTAAATTCATTGAGAAAATATGGGGCCCCATAAGCACAATTTGACAGCTCATTCACCAAAGTTCAACGAATACTCGCGCCGAAATTAGTCATAGTCTTGATTGTTTCCGACCACATAAGCATTGCAAATCGGCAGCTTCAGGTTAATAACAATGGAAAGTGTGTCCGTTAATTTCATTGGATCTGCGAGTGGAATTCCATCACTATACAGCCAATGAATATCCATCTTCTATGAATTTCACTTTACATAAGACTGGCATTTTCTGTGGTTCTGAAACACGTTTGTCAGCAATAGTGTGATACATGATATTATCACGAGGATTCTTTATTTTGCGCTTGGCCCGAAGTAGATACAGACATTACAGTACAGCCTACAGTACAGGTATTTATTGTTTATTATAAATTCGGTAATGTATGTATGTATTAGTAGAAAGAGACGTGTGCTCCATGACAATGAATGTAGTTTATTATTTCTTTATATATATGAGCATGGAGTACCCCCACCCACCTCTTTCATTCTGCCTTATCCCCCACTTTATACAGGTCTGGGTAAATGGTGGTGAAAAACATGAAACGGCTCCGTTCTAGGATGTGTCATGTCCAATTTTTTCTTGGATCTGTACTCTGCCGTTTTCTGCCATTTTTTTGTGTGTGCAGCATTTTATTTTCTTTCATGGTAGTGCTACAGACTGCAATTGTTTGAGTGGGGTTTGAAACTTTATTGTTGCCATTTATTTGAGTCTTGTTTGGCTGGAGTGTGTTTTTGTGCATGGTTGGAAATAATAAATGGCTTAGAAGGGTCATGACTATTTTGCCTTGGAGGTTCGAACTTGGCCCGTTTTTCGAGCAGGGTCTGTGAGCCTTGTGCAGCCACTATTGTTTTGTATGTGGAGATATTTGCAATGTCAAAATGTTGTATGTTACAGGTGTTGTCGTGACATCATGGGTCGATCCGACATCCTGGACAGGAACAGTTGCGATGCTAAGCAACTTGATGTCGGTCTTTCAAACCAATGGAAATGGGAGTGGCTTGAAAGGAAAGTCGATGACGTGTTCCTGTCAACCTTTATCCGAAAGCTGACTACTCCCGGGAAGGCATATTGTCTTTGGTGTGATTGTGAACTGGTGTACAAAAGTCGTGGGTGGAAGACCTTCCAGAGTCATGTAAATACTAAGAAACATCAGGACCAGCTGAAAACAAGAAGAACCAATTATGTTCTTCCAGGTACTGTGGTCAACAGCTGCAGAAAAGAATGCCGGTGTCATATGATATTTTCACCCGCCTATTTTTTCACCTGTGGGTGAAAATATCGCGCGACATTTTCACCCATGGGTGAAAAAAATGCCATGAAATGTTCACCCCCCCATGAGACTTTCACCCGCCCCCCAATATTTTTGTCAAACGTTGTTGTTGCTGTGTTGCTTCTATCTTATGGTATGTGAGAGTCATCTGACTATTTTATATCGCGCGGGTGAAAATCTCATGTGACACCGGTCAACAACAGTCTTCTGACATGCCTATCAGCCCTGGATCCGTTAGCTCTGGGCCACTCTGTGACTGTCAAGCACATGTTGGAGCTAAAGTCAGATATGAAGGAAGTCCTGTCCAATGATGAAGAGAATATGTATGATTTGGAGGTTAGGAGATTGCACACTGGTGGCAAAATTGTTAGACCAACAGGACCATATCGCTTGGACACATGGTGGACTGAAAATGTGTTTGAGTGTGGCAACTACCCCACCCTTTCCAAGATTGTGAAAGCTCTATTAAGTTGCTTCCATGGGCCTCAAGTGGAATGCTCCTTCAATAGTATGGGAGATATACTGGATGCCAAATCAAGTTGATTGGGCATCAAGACTTACAGTGCCATACAGAGTGTCAGATATCCCATGAAGGCGAGTGGCAAAACTGCAGTGGCACTTTTTGGCAAGAAGGATTATTATTCATGAGCCAGTCGATGGTAAACTGTGTCAAAATATTAGAAGTGCATACCAATCATATAAATCTGAACAAGACAGTGTTAAAAGCGAAATAGAGCAGAAAAAACTTATCACTTGACATTCAATAACACAAGCTGCAGTCAAAAAGGAAAGCCCAGGACGCTGCAGTTGTCGCAGCAAAGAGTGTTTCTGGAAAAAAAATCTAAACATGAAGCTGCCAAAGCCAGACTTACTGCTCTTGCAAAGAAGAGGATGGCGTCAAAGAAGCATTGAAGAGTTCAATAGTGTGCTTGTGTACTAAATTGATTTAGGCAAACCTGTTTTTATTCCTGAGTGAAGTTCATATGTAATAGATTTTATTCAAATTTTTTAGTCATTGTAAATCAGAAACTAAACAGACATCAAAATCCAAGAGCATGTGGATACAAAAGACTGGCATTTTATATGTACACTTTACCATGTACTATCATCACTAATAGATCATATGACATTTATTTTGATTTGGCTCACATAAGTGACATTATAGTAGTGGGTACTGAGTAGTAAACATTATGTGAACATGTTTTTTTCACTGGCCACTCTCATCCCTGATTACTGTTTTCGGACATAATTACTATACAATACTATAATTCCAGTGTTATTTAATTATGTGTCTTGGATTCTGTTTTTGAATTTGTTTTGTGATTGTGTCCTATATTCTTTTGAATATTAATTGTGTATGTGTGTTATTGATTTGTGATTATGACGGATAACTGTGTCTTTTGTGATGAGGCAGTGCGCCCTCGGCAGCATGCGCTTTCTTGCAATCGGTGTGATAAATGGCAATATCGCACGTGCAACACGGGTAAGTGTGTATTTCATGTAAATATATGTATAATATTATATATAATTCAATCGACAAAAGAACTGCTAATGATATTAAACTTTGTATTCTGACATAATAGGGTCCATATGATACGCAGGAACATATTTATGTACTTGAAGACATGACAATTTGTAGCATATGTGTAATTCAACCTTCGTTACTTTGTTAATGTACCTATTGTGGAAATGCGAGTTAGGTCTAATAATTTAATTTGTGATTACCAACTATTTAAAAGTTTTAAATATTTTATTGCACAATTGTAAATTTTGCACAAATACATTATATTTAAGAACCATATAAAATATCCAATATAAAATATCCATCATTACCGTACATCTATGTACAAATTTATTGAACTGATAACGTATGTGTATGTCATATTATATAATGTAAGTATAGTAATTAATATTATCCGTGAAATCAACCGCAAATTATGGATAAGTAAAACAAAAACAGTATACAACTATTAATACACGTCTATTCTATTAGAATGTGACATCCCTTACCACGTGCATAAATTGCGGCTGATTTCACGTATAACATTAATGATAATAAATGTTTATAAACATATATTAACATATATGTATGACATACCAATACTTTCTACAAAATAAAATATCAGCAACGACCGTTGACAACCACAAATTAAATAATATATAATATCACCGCCTAGTAGTACTGATTATATGGGGGTCGTGATGTTTTTGGGGTCGAGTTGTCCGAAGATTTTGATTTTGGGGTCGAAGTGTCTGACAGCCAGTAACACGAAACCTCCGACAAACAAATACAATATGGCTATATGATATATAGAACTATATGGATTGAACCAGGACTATAGCTAGATAAAACAGTAACACGAAACCTCCGACAAACAAATACAATATGGCTATATGTTATTTAGAACTATATGGATTGAACTAGGACTATAGCTAGATAAAACAGTAACCTCCGACAAACAAATACAATATGGCTATATGATATATAGAACTATATGGATTGAACCAGGACTATAGCTAGATAAAACAGTAACCTCCGACAAACAAATACAATATGGCTATATGATATATAGAACTATATGGATTGAACCAGGACTATAGCTAGATAAAACAGTAACACGAAACCTCCGACAAACAAATACAATATGGCTATATGTTATATAGAACTATATGGATTGAACCAGGACTATAGCTAGATAAAACAGTAACGCGAAACTTCCGACAAACAAATACAATATGGCTATATGTTATATAGAACTATATGGATTGAACCAGGACTATAGCTAGATAAAACAGTAACCTCCGACAAACAAATACAATATGGCTATATGATATATAGATATAGAACTATATGGATTGAACCAGGACTATAGCTAGATAAAACAGTAATGCGAAACTTCCGACAAACAAATACAATATGGCTATATGTTATATAGAACTATATGGATTGAACCAGGACTATAGCTAGATAAAACAGTAACGCGAAACTTCCGACAAACAAATACAATATGGCTATATGTTATATAGAACTATATGGATTGAACCAGGACTATAGCTAGATAAAACAGTAACCTCCGACAAACAAATACAATATGGCTATATGATATATAGATATAGAACTATATGGATTGAACCAGGACTATAGCTAGATAAAACAGTAATGCGAAACTTCCGACAAACAAATACAATATGGCTATATGTTATATAGAACTATATGGATTGAACCAGGACTATAGCTAGATAAAACAGTAACGCGAAACTTCCGACAAACAAATACAATATGGCTATATGTTATATAGAACTATATGGATTGAACCAGGACTATAGCTAGATAAAACAGGCCCTGATTGAACGTATTATATTTAGAACGTGCCGGAAATATTTGTCTGAAGGGAGTGTGGTGTCGAAAAATACACTGTAACTATTTATGTTATACTAGTACTACACTAAAATAATAAGATGGGTGTCAGTCGCATATAAAGCAGTAACTATTGCTGATGGATGGTCATGATCATAGTACGTAGATATTGTGTGGCACAAAGAGGGGGAACGATGAAATACCTGTCATTTATTTGTATAAAACATCAATGTATCTATCAATTTCCTGTTGTATACACACTTTACTTCCCTCGACATACACGGATTACAAGTAAATAAACATAAATTTACATATGAACGAACTTATATAACTACTAAGACATTTACTGAGAATGATCCTTATAACAGTGATGATGCAATATTTCTGCTTATAATTTTCTAATAATTAAAACAAATGTAAAATATAAACTATATATCGATATATAACTATCAGGCTTGATATGTATAAGATGATCGACAGCTGTCTAAACATCCAATCAGAGTGTCCCCAGTCAGTATAATGGTATATTGTATAATACACAAGGTGATTAAGCACTTATATGGTGCATCACATAGCCTGGAGCATTCAGATTAGTAAAATATCATCAACAATTAAAATTCAACAAAAGAATGACAGTTTTTGCACAAACATTGCCAATAACAGTGAAATTAAATCGCTCATCAAGCATGAATATCTTTAATCTTTGTACCGATTTGTCTTTAAATGTATCTATCTAGCTAGAATGTTTATCTGTAGTCTATGAATAATATTTGTTAAATGTTTACATACAATTAATTTCCATATCTATATCTAATAAAGGGTTAATCATTATTTTCTAATTTTAAAACGGCAGCTTCCCCGTTATTACAATGTAGTTTTCATGGTAGCTTATCGGAGGATATTAATTCGAGACACGTGTTGTGAAATAACGATATCTGATTGGATTATTGTTTAGTTTGATTGACAGGCAGCTACTGGTCAATTGTATTTGTTTTCTAGCACATGTTTGTATCCCGGTACTGGATTGTGTACCTCCAGATACTGCCCCAATCCCGTTAGATGCTCCTTGCTATTGCCCTTAAATTTATGATAAAGTCTGTGTGACAAACTATTGTATGTTTTCAAATTTTCAGTTTCTGCAGGAGACGCCACAGAGTTGTTGGCTATATGTCAGGTATGCAACAAGAACTTGGATCTCATGAGTGTACAACGCAGGGAACAACATGTAAACAGGTATATCTGTCTGGTCACAGTGATTGCTGTATATCTCTGTCTGGTCACAGTGATTGCTGTATATCTCTGTATGGTCACAGTGATTGCTGTATATATCTCTGTATGGTCACAGTGATTGCTGTATATCTCTGTCTGGTCACAGTGATTGCTGTACATCTCTGTATGGTCACAGTGATTGCTGTATATATCTCTGTATGGTCACAGTGATTGCTGTATATCTCTGTCTGGTCACAGTGATTGCTGTATATCTCTGTATGGTCACAGTGATTGCTGTATATCTCTGTCTGGTCACAGTGATTGCTGTATATCTCTGGATGGTCACAGTGATGGCTGTATATCTCTGTCTGGTCACAGTGATAGCTGTATATCTCTGTCTGGTCACAGTGATTGCTGTATATCTCTGTCTGGTCACAGTGATGGCTGTATATCTCTGTATGGTCACAGTGATTGCTGTATATCTCTGTATGGTCACAGTGATTGCTGTATATCTCTGTATCTAGTCACAGTGATTGCTGTATATATCTCTATCTAGTCACAGTGATTGCTGTATATCTCTGTCTGGTCACAGTGATTGCTGTATATCTCTGTATGGTCACAGTGATTGCTGTATATCTCTGTCTGGTCACAGTGATTGCTGTATATCTCTGGATGGTCACAGTGATGGCTGTATATCTCTGTCTGGTCACAGTGATAGCTGTATATCTCTGTCTGGTCACAGTGATTGCTGTATATCTCTGTCTGGTCACAGTGATGGCTGTATATCTCTGTATGGTCACAGTGATTGCTGTATATCTCTGTATGGTCACAGTGATTGCTGTATATCTCTGTATGGTCACAGTGATTGCTGTATATCTCTGAATGGTCACAGTGATTGCTGTATATATCTGTATGGTCACAGTGATTGCTGTATATCTCTGAATGGTCACAGTGATTGCTGTATATCTCTGAATGGTCACAGTGATTGCTGTATATCTCTGTCTGGTCACAGTGATTGCTGTATATCTCTGTCTGGTCACAGTGATTGCTGTATATCTCTGAATGGTCACAGTGATGGCTGTATATCTCTGTCTGGTCACAGTGGTAGCTGTATATCTCTGTCTGGTCACAGTGATTGCTGTATATCTCTGTCTGGTCACAGTAATGGCTGTACATCTCTGTCTGGTCACAGTGATTGCTGTATATCTCTGTCTGGTCACAGTGATTGCTATATATCTCTGTATGGTCACAGTGATTGCTGTATATCTCTGTCTGGTCACAGTGATTGCTGTATATCTCTGTATGGTCACAGTGATTGCTGTATATATCTGTATGGTCACAGTGATTGCTGTATATCTCTGTCTGGTCACAGTGATTGCTGTATATCTCTGTCTGGTCACAGTGATTGCTGTATATCTCTGTATGGTCACAGTGATTGCTGTATATCTCTGTATGGTCACAGTGATTACTGTATATCTCTATCTAGTCACAGTGATTGCTGTATATATCTGTATGGTCACAGTGATTGCTGTATATATCTGTATGGTCACAGTGATTGCTGTATATATCTGTATGGTCACAGTGATTGCTGTATATCTCTGTATGGTCACAGTGATTGCTGTATATCTCTGTATGGTCACAGTGATTGCTGTATATCTCTGTATGGTCACAGTGATTGCTGTATATCTCTGTCTGGTCACAGTGAGTGCTGTATATCTCTGTATGGGCACAGTGATTGCTGTATATCGCTGTATGGGCACAGTGATTGCTGTATATATCTGTATGGTCACAGTGATTGCTGTATATATCTGTATGGGCACAGTGATTGCTGTATATATCTGTATGGTCACAGTGATTGCTGTATATATCTGTATGGTCATAGTGATTGCTGTATATCTCTGTATGGTCACAGTGATTGCTGTATATATCTGTATGGTCACAGTGATTGCTGTATATCTCTGTATGGTCACAGTGATTGCTGTATATATCTGTATGGTCACAGTGATTGCTGTATATATCTGTATGGTCACAGTGATTACTGTATATCTCTGTCTGGTCACAGTGATTGCTGTATATCTCTGTCTGGTCACAGTGATTGCTGTATATCTCTGTATGGTCACAGTGATTGCTGTATATCTCTGAATGGTCACAGTGATTGCTGTATATATCTCTATCTAGTCACAGTGATTGCTGTATATATCTCTATCTAGTCACAGTGATTGCTGTATATCTCTGTATGGTCACA
This sequence comes from Archivesica marissinica, assembly GCA_014843695.1. Lineage (NCBI taxonomy): Eukaryota > Metazoa > Mollusca > Bivalvia > Venerida > Vesicomyidae > Archivesica > Archivesica marissinica. The sequence continues at coordinate 54,531,604 of CM026393.1, read as the reverse complement.
GTGATTGCTGTATATATCTGTATATCTCTGTATGGTCACAGTGATTGCTGTATATATCTGTATATCTCTGTATGGTCACAGTGATTGCTGTATATCTCTGTATGGTCACAGTGATTGCTGTATATCTCTGTCTGGTCACAGTGATTGCTGTGCACCTCTGTCTGGTCACAGTGATTGCTGTACATCTCTGTCTGGTCACAGTGATTGCTGTATATCTCTGTCTGGTCACAGTGATTGCTGTATATCTCTGTATGGTCACAGTGATTGCTGTATATCTCTGTATGGTCACAGTGATTGCTGTATATATCTCTGTATGGTCACAGTGATTGCTGTGCACCTCTGTCTGGTCACAGTGATTGCTGTATATCTCTGTCTGGTCACAGTGATTGCTGTATATATCTGTATGGTCACAGTGATTGCTGTATATCTCTGTATGGTCACAGTGATTGCTGTATATCTCTGTATGGTCACAGTGATTGCTGTATATATCTCTGTATGGTCACAGTGATTGCTGTGCACCTCTGTCTGGTCACAGTGATTGCTGTATATCTCTGTCTGGTCACAGTGATTGCTGTATATATCTGTATGGTCACAGTGATTGCTGTATATCTCTGTATGGTCACAGTGATTGCTGTATATCTCTGTATGGTCACAGTGATTGCTGTATATATCTCTGTATGGTCACAGTGATTGCTGTGCACCTCTGTCTGGTCACAGTGATTGCTGTATATCTCTGTCTGGTCACAGTGATTGCTGTATATATCTGTATGGTCACAGTGATTGCTGTATATCTCTGTATGGTCACAGTGATTGCTGTATATCTCTGTATGGTCACAGTGATTGCTGTATATATCTCTGTATGGTCACAGTGATTGCTGTGCACCTCTGTCTGGTCACAGTGATTGCTGTATATCTCTGTCTAGTCACAGTGATTGCTGTATATCTCTGTCTGGTCACATTGATTGCTGTATATCTCTGTCTGGTCACAGTGATTGCTGTATATATCTCTGTATAGTCACAGTGATTGCTGTATATCTCTATATGGTCACAGTGATTACTGTATATCTCTGTCTATCTGCTATCCTCCAAAAATCTAAAATGACTAATCTCAGGAGGCATTGCTCATATGGGTAGCCGGTAGCGACGATAAATAAACGTAAAAAAAGAATATGAACATAACTTTGAATTTCGTCCATGAAAACACAAGAGTTATTCCCCTGTTTCTGTTCTGTTTTCGGAGTTATTAATATCCTACGTGTATATATTTATGAGTTGTTTTTATGATATTTAAGATGTATTGATAGAGTGGAAGCAGTGGATAAACGGAAGAGAGAGGAAGTCCAGCTGCTTGAGTCAGCAAGAACTGTCGTGTTAGACTGTCCTATGTGTGGAAAATGCATCAAATCGGAGAGCGTAAGTTGTAATAAATATTAGCCAGGAATTAAAATTTAATGCAATCTGTGATAAAAGCCACTTGCGAAACACATCACCTGCAAAAAAAAAGACTAAAGAATGTGAATAAAAATCACCAAGTAATAAGACAACCTGCGAATAAAGATTTAAAAAAAAACATTACTTCAAAAACATCATTTTGATATTTAGCCTGGTATATAAGACCACCTGTCAGCAAACAACACATCTTGCCATTGTAATGGCGGGGGCCTGTTCAGCCTTATTTGCCCATATGCAGAGATTACTATCGCCTACTGTGACATTTTTCAAGGTCAACCAGGAGCAAGTGTGTACAAATTCGCAATGATTAGCATGTTCACTTCTCACCAATGAAACCTGGGTTCGATCCTCTGACCGGCATGTATATGAGATGGTAATGGTGGTCGCCAAATCAGACAGGTGAGTTTCTCCGGGTACTCCATTTTCCTCCCACATGAATTACCACATATTACGTTTTCATCCGTGCCAATAAATTAAGAGATTGTTTTGCAATCATCTTCTATTATTAGGCTAGACTGGTACACTTGAAGAAATGTTCACAGAGTTTACGTGTGCCCACAGAGACGATGCTGCAGCTAATGAAAGACCAGGAACAAGTTCGAACAGAACATGTGACAGCGGGCCTCATACCCAAGGAATTACGGTAAACACACACTATTGCTAATTTCCCAGTGTGGAAGTTAACCTGTAAGCCACTTTGTGGGAGGTCAGTGGTTCTACAGAGGAAATCTTGCGTGTCTGAAGTACATCTCGGAAGTGTACCTATGGTCTTGTTTCACTGTATGTGGCGAGGAAGTTGCTATATAAGTATAACTACAGTCCAACCTGTGAACAAAGACCGGCCTTGGGAAGTAGGCAAAGTGGTCTTTGTTCACAGGTGGTCTTTATTCAGAGGGTCATTAATCATGACCTCCATATACAACCACCATGCCCATTTTCTTATTATTGAATTTGATACATGTACTGTGTAAAAAGAAATACAATGTAACATTTTATCGGTTTTAATAATAATGTAGCACCATTATATACATTGTACCTGGTACCGTATCAAATATCCCAAACAACTAATCACTCGACCAGTACATCGTGTATGCAGGGAGATGCAGTATAGACACATCATACCAGTTTTGATCGAGCTTAATCATGTTACTCTGTTGGGCATACAAGTTACTATGCAGCACTAGAAGGGAGGCACTAGAAGGGAGAAGCTGAATAAGATTTTAAAAATCTATTTCTCTGGAATATATTGGGAGTCACATTTACAAATGTATACTCGATTTCTCAGGGCATTTAAAGTCCACTATGTTTGTTGAGGTAAATCAACGTTTTCGATTTGTGAGCTTTCATTTTTGGACGAAAACTCCAGATCACTCGGAAGATCATCAGATTTAAGCAAAGAAAAGTCACTGTCATCACTATCTGATCGAAACATATCGTCAATGTTCATATGTTCATCAGAATCACCAGCCATCGTAACAAAAATCTAAACTTATCTTCGTTTTCAATAGGACTTTTCTTATTTGAAATTTTGAGTTATTCCAGAATGTTTGAAAACTTGCCCGGATGTTAAATTATTCATTACTCGTTTTTCATTTTCGTTTATTTTGTAAAGGAACCTCCGAAGTTAAGCCAATGAAATGTGGCGTTAATAAAAGGAGTCAGTATAATACGCTGCCGATATTCGGCTCTCGGAAAGCGAATTGTATGAACACTTCGATAAATAATCACATTTTGATGGGAAATGAAACAAAAACCTTTTTTTATTTGATCAGATTTTTAATTGTAAGAAAAGTGTGATTACTCAATTAAAGCTGACCTTGAATGTAGATGCCTTGCAGTTGAATGTAGATAACTGAATGTAGATACATGGCAGCTGAATGTAGATATATTACAGCTTAATGTAGATATATTACAGCTGAATGTAGATACATGGCAGCTGAATGTAGATATCTTACAGCTGAATGTAGATACCTTACAGCTGAATGTATATATCTTACAACTGAATGTAGATATATTACAGCTTAATGTAGATACCTTACATCTGAATGTAGATATATTACAGCTGAATGTAGATACATGGCAGCTGAATGTAGATATATTACAGCTGAATGTAGATACCTTACAGCTGAA
>CM026393.1:54492495-54527022 GCA_014843695.1 Archivesica marissinica | reverse complement strand
TGGGACAGGTTCGGATAGATAATTGTGGGTCATGGTTTCACTAGCTGGCACAGGCTCGGATAGATCATTGTGGGTCATGGTTTCACTAGCCGAGACAGGCTCGGATAGATCATTGTGGGTCATGGTTTCACTAGCTGGCACAGGTTCGGATAGATCATTGTGGGTCATGGTTTCACTAGCTGGGACAGGTTCGGATAGATCATTGTGGGTCATGGTTTCACTAGCTGGGACAGGTTCGGATAGATCATTGTGGGTCGTGGTTTCACTAGCTGGCACAGGTTCGGATAGATCATTGTGGGTATTGGTTTCACTAGCTGGGACAGGTTCGGATAGATCATTGTGGGTCATGGTTTCACTAGCCGAGACAGGTTTGGATAGATCATTGTGGGTCATGGTATCACTAGCTGGCACAGGTTCGGATAGATCATCGTGGGCCATGGTTTCACTAGCTGGGACAGGTTCGGATAGATCATTGTGGGTCATGGTTTCACTAGCTGGGACAGGTTCGGATAGATCATTGTGGGTCGTGGTTTCACTAGCTGAGACAGGTTCGGATAGATCATTGTGGGTCATGGTTTCACTAGCTGGGACAGGTTCGGATAGATCATTGTGGGTCATGGTTTCACTAGCTGGGACAGGTTCGGATAGATCATTGTGGGTCGTGGTTTCACTAGCCAAGACAGGTTCGGATAGATCATTGTGGGTCGTGGTTTCACTAGCCGAGACAGGCTCAGATAGATCATTGTGGGTCATGGTATCACTAGCTGGCACAGGTTCGGATAGATCATTGTGGGTCATGGTTTCACTAGCCGAGACAGGCTCGGATAGATCATTGTGGGTCATGGTTTCACTAGTCGAGACAGGTTCGGATAGATCATTGTGGGTCATGGTTTCACTAGCTGGGACAGGTTCGGATAGATCATTGTGGGTCATGGTTTCACTAGCTGAGACAGGCTCGGATAGATCATTGTGGGTCATGGTTTCACTAGCTGGCACAGGTTCGGATAGATCATTGCATGACACGGTTTCACTAGCTGGGACAGGTTCGGATAGATCATTGTGGGTCATGGTTTCACTAGCTGGCACAGGTTCGGATATATCATTGCACGACACGGTTTCACTAGCTGGGACAGACTTGGATATATCATTGCATGACACGGTTTCACTAGCTGGGACAGACTTGGATATATCATTGCATGACACGGTTTCACTAGCTGGGACAGACTTGGATATATCATTGCATGACACGGTTTCACTAGCTGGGACAGACTTGGATATATCATTGCGGGTCACGGTTTCACTAGCTGGGACAGACTTGGATATATCATTGCAGGTCACGGTTTCACTAGCTGGGACAGATGGAGAGTCGCTATTGCATATCGTGCTTTCCTCAGCCATGACAGCATCAGAAATAGCAGCATGAGTCATGAGGTCAATACTTTGGACCATGGGGTGGTAACACACAGACAGTTTGCACAAAGCTCCATCATGCATTGGAGATGCGCTGTGCAATGAGTTGGAATCAAACTCATTTTCATCATGTTCAGAACTACTTAGTAAAAAAAGACTGTCAAGTTCACTGTCATGTACAAAGGAAACAGAGGAAACACTGGAAGTACTTTCATTTCCTATATGTGTCAGTATGATATCCCTATCCTCATTAAGAGCATAGAGCCGGCAACTATATTCACCATCACTCATGTTTGAATAACCACTGAAATCATCTTGCGATGAATCTATGTTGTTGTCTGCATCACTGAAAGTCTGGATATTGTTGTATGCCGAGTCGCTGATTTCGGAAAATCCATCACTGTTCATACTGATGTCATCCTGTACTATTTGTGAGACACTCGAGATGTTACTGACTTCGTTCTGGGCTGTTTCTGTTCTACTCGGGCTGTTACTGACATCGTTTCGAGTTGTTTCTGTTCTACTCGGGCTGTCGGAAAACCCATCACTGTTCATACTGATGTCATCCTGTACTATTTGTGAGACACTCGGGCTGATACTGACATCGTTCTGGGCTGTTTCTGTTCTACTCGGGCTGTCAGAAAACCCATCACTGTTCATACTGATGTCATCCTGTACTATTTGTGAGACACTCGGGCTGATACTGACATCGTTCTGGGCTGTTTCTGTTCTACTCGGGCTGTCAGAAAACCCATCACTGTTCATACTGATGTCATTCTGTACTATTTGTGAGACACTCGGGCTGATACTGACATCGTTCTGGGCTGTTGCTGTTCTACTCGGGCTGATACTGACATCGTTCTGGGCTGTTTCTGTTCTACTCGGGCTGTCAGAAAACCCATCACTGTTCATACTGATGTCATCCTGTACTATTTGTGAGACACTCGGGCTGATACTGACATCGTTCTGGGCTGTTTCTGTTCTACTCGGGCTGTCAGAAAACCCATCACTGTTCATACTGATGTCATCCTGTACTATTTGTGAGACACTCGCGCTGATACTGGCATCAATTAATCAACATATTGCAATGCAAAACAAGTCCATCTGGAGATAGACTAGTTTTGCACTGAAGATTTCAGTCCAACTCAAGTTAGACTAGTGTTGCGCCAAGAAAAATAGCGCACTATAAGTCCAACTCAAGTTAGACTAGTGTTGCGCTGAGGAAAATAGCGCACAATAAGTCCAACTCAAGTTAGACTAGTGTTGCGCTAACAAAAGTTGTCAGTTTGAGACAGACTTATTGGTTTCTGGTTAATTAGGGTGTTAATTAATTAGCAATTATGGCCAATTTTTTCACAGAATGTGTATTTCAGGTCATATATTCAATTTATGCAAAAAAGTGATTTTCTGAAAAAATTGAGTTAGACTAGTGTTGCGCCAAGCGGCATGTGATACCTTAATAGAACTGATCAAATACTGGTACACACAATTTAATATTGCAGAAATTGGATCATTTATTTAATTATCGTAGAAAGTGATGCTACGTCGGGGGGGGGGGGACGCTATCAGAGACAAGTGATCATGCACCCAGATCAATAAGCAGGATGTTTTGCATACCATCCATATGCGCCTATAAGACTGCCTCCCTACTTTGTCCTGAAATCTGCGAGTTTTGGCATGCACTCGTATATAAGACGGGTTAATCAAATGGACACCAGACACAAGTATAAATTGCATGTTGGCCAGTGTAAGTTGTGAAGAAATATTCAGTGTCAGGGTGCTTGTTTTCTTTTCTTATGTTATATGTTATATTTCAGGTTTTATGCCTGCATCAGCACCATTTCGGGCTATATCGCCGGCGGGCAGTTTACTTAACAACACCTTTCCTGGGCAGGCTCCAGCGGTTAACCAGTACTTGGGTGCACCAACCTCCGTAAGAAACTGCCAACTTTTTCATATAAATGAGACACGGCCTGAGCGGGGCTCGAACCCGTGACCATCAGTGATGATAGTTTTTTTTTAGCACTCACTTTAAGGCTGTAATCTGGTGGTAAAAAAACTTGTCTTATAGGCGAGTATACACGGTAGTGATCACAAAGGTATTCCTTTATTAAATTTTGACTGTGTAAGCTTTTATTTTACAGAAAGATCTGAACATGGATAGGAAACAAGCAAATTCTTCAATATGTCACGTGTGAAAGATTTCAAAATCCATTGAAAAATAAACAAGCTATGTTGTTTACAAAGTTTTCCTATGGAGGTCTGATTCTATTGTGATACTAGATGTTTTTATTGTCTTAAATAGTTACGTCGATATCACATGAATAGTCATAGTGTTTTCACTGCCAGAAATGGGCATGTGACTGCCAGAAATGGGCATGTGACTGCCAGAAATGGGCATGTGACTGCCAGAAATAGCAATGTTGACTGCCAGAAATGGGCATGTGACTGCAAGAAATAGCAATGTTGACTGCCAGAAATGGGCATGTGACTGCCATATTTGGTAATGTGACTGCCAGAAATGGTCATGTGACTGCCAGAAATAATATTGTGACTGCCAGAAATGGTTATGTGACTGCCAGAGGTGGTTATGTGACTGCCAGAGGTGGTTATGTGACTGCCAGAGGTGGTTATGTGACTGCCAGAAATAATATTGTGACTGCCAGAGGTGGTTATGTGACTGCCAGAGGTGGCTATGTGACTGCCAGAGGTGGTTATGTGACTGCCAGAGGTGGTTATGTGACTGCCAGAGGTGGTTATGTGACTGCCAGAGGTGGTTATGTGACTGCCAGAGGTGGTTATGTGACTGCCAGAGGTGGTTATGTGACTGCCAGAGGTGGTTATGTGACTGCCAGAGGTGGTTATGTGACTGCCAGAAATAATATTGTGACTGCCAGAGGTGGTTATGTGACTGCCAGAGGTGCTATGTGACTGCCAGAGGTGGCTATGTGACTGCCAGATGTGGTTATGTGACTGCCAGAGGTGGTTATGTGACTGCCAGAGGTGGTTATGTGACTGCCAGAGGTGGTTATGTGACTGCCAGAGGTGGTTATGTGACTGCCAGAGGTGGTTATGTGACTGCCAGAGGTGGTTATGTGACTGCCAGAGGTGGTTATGTGACTGCCAGAGGTGGTTATGTGACTGCCAGAGGTGGTTATGTGACTGCCAGAGGTGGTTATGTGACTGCCAGAGGTGGTTATGTGACTGCCAGAGATGGTTATGTGACTGCCAGAGGTGGTTATGTGACTGCCAGAGGTGGTTATGTGACTGCCAGAAATGGTCATGTGACTGCCAGAAATAATATTGTGACTGCCAGAGGTGGTTATGTGACTGCCAGAGGTGGTTATGTGACTGCCAGAGGTGGTTATGTGACTGCCAGAGGTGGTTATGTGACTGCCAGAGGTGGTAATGTGACTGCCAGAAATGGTCATGTGACTGCCAGAAATAATATTGTGACTGTCAGAGGTGGTTATGTGACTGCCATAAGTGGTCACATTGCGTCACCGTAACTGAGATAAACATTACTTAACAGCATCATAGATGCCAGTACTGATCCCAGGAGTCGCATAGACCTCTCAGAATTTATGTTAGTATCGTTCTGTGATAAAGAAAACATGTATTGATATGATACATGTATATTTCGTGAGAAGTACTACATCTACATGGATCAATAACGAGGGAAACAGGCTCTCCTATATTATAGTTCAATATTTTTCATTAGTCTCTTGACCATTACTATTCCTGCGAAATAAGCAATATGATGTTAACCTTAACCCGCTCAATAAATTGGATGGAATGTGCAAACAACATAGATCTAGATCTAAGTAAAATGTAATGTTTATTGCAAAATCGAAATTTCATTGCAACCTGTCATTATGGTGTAGATTGTTTAGTTATTTGTAACAATCATGCGTACAGAAACATCAACAGATGAGGTTAACCAGTAACCTGCCCAATAAATTGGATGGAATGTGCATACAACATAGATCTAGATCAGTCGCTGTCTGATCAGGATCTATGTTTCTTGTTATTCAGACAATTATGTTATGTTATATTTCGGGTTTTACGCCGGCATCAGCACCATTTTGGGCTATATCGCCGGCGGGCAGTTTAACTAACAACACCTTTCCTGGGCAGGCTCCAGCAGTTAACCAGTACTTGGGTGCACCAACCTCCGTAAGAAACTGCCAACTTTTTCATGCTATTCAGACAAGTGTGTTTAGCTCCACTATCCGAATAGCAAACAGCATAGAGCCTGATCAGAATGTTCTGTCTGATCTGGCTCGATGCTGATTGCAAAAGCGACTTTTGTCGTGATTGGCAGGTTATGGGTTAAGGGTAAAAGTAAGCCTGTTCTGTAACTTGTGCTTAATCAGTTCCCACATAGGGACGCATAGGTTGCAACTTATCAATCATAATCATGAGAAGCAGTCAGTCATCTTACATTCAATTTTGTACTTACCCCCCCCCCACCCACAGTTCCTATCTTCATACAGTTAGTATAAGGGAGAGGAGAGAAGAGGTTAACGTGAATTTAAGAATCTTTCCTAAGGACACCACAACACCAGTTTTAGCAGGGAACGAACTCCCAACCTCTCTATTATGAGGCGGACGTCATATCCATTTCACCACGGAGACTCCCTAACACAAATACCGCTGACAACACAAAGGACTTCATTAGCATACAACTACTACTGACAACCGCTGACAACACAAGAGACTTCATTAGTATACAACTACTACTGACAACCGCTGACAACACAAGAGACTTCATTAGTATACAACTACTACTGACAACCGCTGACAACACAAGAGACTTCATTAGTATACAACTACTACTGACAACCGCTGACAACACAAGAGACTTCATTAGTATACAACTACTACTGACAACCGCTGACAACACAAGAGACTTCATTAGTATACAACTACTACTGACAACCGCTGACAACACAAGAGACTGCAGATGCACTTTATCACAAGAGACTGCAGAATGCACTTTATCACAAGAGACTGCAGAATGCACTTTATCACAAGAGACTGCAGAATGCACTTTATCACAAGAGACTGCAGAATGCACTTTATCACAAGAGACTGCAGAATGCACTTTATCACAAGAGACTGCAGAATGCACTTTATAAAGAATATAATTACAAAATTACAAATACAAGTAAAATATTAGGGATTCAGATACCGGGGACCCCAGTCTAGTGGCTTAACCCATTTCATTCTGGATACATTTAAAGGCTTTTGCAAACAACATAGATCCAGATCAGCCGCAGCATGACGCTGCGTGCTGATTAGGATCTATGTTGTTTGCTACATAGCCAAGTGTCTTAGCAAGATCATCTGAATACCAAGCAGCATAGAGCCTGATCAGACGGCACGTTCCATGGCGGCTGATCTGGCTCTATGTTCTTTGCAAATACTGTTTGAACGGTATCCAGAATCAACTGGGTTAATGAGTAATGTTGTACATGTATGTTATAATACTAACTGACCTATATTTCATACATGGACACAGAGACAAATCAAAGTTGAAACCACTTGTACAAGGAAATGAAACTAACAATGATAGGTTTCCTCTATATCACTTCTCTCATCTACTGTTGCGCCATCTTGTCTTTATAGTCTTGTATTCCTTGACATATCATCAGTATTAACTCTTTGTATGCTTGGTAAAAAAGTGAATCTAGCACCTCCAAGAGTTGCAGATAAGGAATCACCACCCGAGGGTGAATGAGGCTCTGCTGAAGATGCGTGCAAAGAATGAGGCTCTGCTGAAGATGCGTGCAAAGAACGAGGCTCTGCTGAAGATGCGTGCAAAGAATGAGGCTCTGCTGAAGATGCGTGCAAAGAACGAGGCTCTGCTGAAGATGCGTGCAAAGAACGAGGTTCTGCTGAAGATGCGTGCAAAGAATGAGGCTCTGCTGAAGATGCGTGCAAAGAACGAGGTTCTGCTGAAGATGCGTGCAAAGAATGAGGCTCTGCTGAAGATGCGTGCAAAGAATGAGGCTCTGCTGAAGATGCGTGTGAAGATGCATGCAAAGAAGAAGCTCTGCTGAAGATGCGTGCAAAGAATGAGGCTCTGCTGAAGATGCGTGCAAAGAATGAGGCTCTGCTGAAGATGCGTGTGAAGATGCATGCAAAGAATGAAGCTCTGCTGAAGATGCGTGCAAGAATGAGGCTCTGCTGAAGATGCGTGCAAAGAATGAGGCTCTGCTGAAGATGCGTGCAAAGAATGAGGATCTGCTGAAGATGCGTGCAAAGAATGAAGCTCTGCTGAAGATGCGTGCAAAGAACGAGGCTCTGCTGAAGATGCGTGCAAAGAATGAAGCTCTGCTGAAGATGCGTGCAAAGAACGAGGCTCTGCTGAAGATGCGTGCAAAGAACGAGGCTCTGCTGAAGATGCGTGCAAAGAACGAGGTTCTGCTGAAGATGCGTGCAAAGAATGAGGCTCTGCTGAAGATGCGTGCAAAGAACGAGGTTCTGCTGAAGATGCGTGCAAAGAATGAGGCTCTGCTGAAGATGCGTGCAAAGAAGAGGCTCTGCTGAAGATGCGTGCAAAGAAGAGCTCTGCGATGAAGATGCGTGCAAAGAGAAGCTTGCTGAAATGAGTGCAAAGAACGAGGTTCTGCTGAAGATGCGTGCAAAGAATGAGGCTCTGCTGAAGATGCGTGCAAAGAATGAGGCCTGCTGAAGATGCGTGCAAAAAGAAGCTCGCTGAAGATGGGCAAAACGAGGCTCTGCGATGAGATGCATGCAAAGAAGAAGCTCTGCTGAAGACGTGCAAAGAAGAGGCTCTGCTGAAGATGCGTGCAAAGAATGAGGCTCTGCTGAAGATGCGTGCAAAGAATGAGGATCTGCTGAAGATGCGTGCAAAGAATGAAGCTCTGCAGATGCGTGCAAAGAACGAGGCTCTGCTGAAGATGCGTGCAAAGAATGAGGCTCTGCAAACACAAAAAACCCAAACCAAAAACACCCAAACCAAAAACTCTGCTGAAGATGCGTGCAAAGAACGAGGCTCTGCTGAAGATGCGTGTGAAGATGCATGCAAAGAATGAAGCTCTGCTGAAGATGCGTGCAAAGAATGAGGCTCTGCTGAAGATGCGTGCAAAGAATGAGGCTCTGCTGAAGATGCGTGCAAAGAATGAGGATCTGCTGAAGATGCGTGCAAAGAATGAAGCTCTGCTGAAGATGCGTGCAAAGAACGAGGCTCTGCTGAAGATGCTGCAAAGAACGAGGCTCTGCTGAAGATGCGTGCAAAGAATGAAACCAAAAAACCAAACCAAAGAATGAGCTCTGCTGAAGATGCGTGCAAAGAAGAGGCTCTGCTGAAGATGCGTGCAAAGAATGAGGCTCTGCTGAAGATGCATGCAAAGAATGAGGCTCTGCTGAAGATGCTTGCAAAGAACGAGGCTCTGCTGAAGATGCGTGCAAAGAATGAGGCTCTGCTGAAGATGCGTGCAAAGAACGAGGCTCTGCTGAAGATGCGTGTGAAGATGCATGCAAAGAATGAAGCTCTGCTGAAGATGCGTGCAAAGAATGAGGCTCTGCTGAAGATGCGTGCAAAGAATGAGGCTCTGCTGAAGATGCGTGCAAAGAATGAGGATCTGCTGAAGATGCGTGCAAAGAATGAAGCTCTGCTGAAGATGCGTGCAAAGAACGAGGCTCTGCTGAAGATGCATGCAAAGAATGAGGCTCTGCTGAAGATGCGTGCAAAGAACGAGGTTCTGCCAAGTTCTTTGAATGTATGTTCAGCCAAGTGTGGGATTTCCTAATATACATGTAGTCTACAAAAGTTATGTCGAATTCAGTCAACATACTTCGATATAATCGAAGTTTGACTTAACGAAATTCGATATAAACAGATCCAGTAAAATGATAGTGTCTGAAATGGGATGTTGATCCGACTTCGAGATAACCGGATAATTCGACATAACCGACTTTAACATAACGGATGTAGACTATATGCAACTCTATGGGGTGGTTGATTTATTTTCTTACCATTGTTACGCTTTTGATGCACTTTACAAATTATGCCAGCCTATATACACGCATCAATGGCGTATGAATTTACTATAAAGTGATGAGGTCATTGGAATGTGACAATTTACTCACATTGATGTTGATTGTCATTTAAATGTAAGCACACGTTTATCATGTGTCACGTGTCATGCTGGAGGTGCAACATGTGTCTAGTGTAGGTAGGACATAAAGACCTATTTTATCTGGAGGATTTGGGATATGTGGGGGAGTGGGTTTATCATATGTACTTCTTTTAAAACAAATGTATTCAGAAATCAGTGCATCTCCTTAAAGCAGGGATCATTCTAGAGGGCGATGTGGGCAAAATTGTCGCCCTAGGGACCCTGACTTCGCCCTCTGGGGACTCCATTTCTCCCTAATAAAAAAACGATTTTCAAACAAAATTTTGTCTAGTAGGATACACTGGCCCATTATAAAGCACTCCTTCTATTCAAATGTTGTATTTAATGTTGTACTGTGCATTTTAACCCTATTTTGCAGAAGTATATTAAAGAACGCGCTTTCTCACTTCTCCCAAAAATTCTGACCTAGAATGAACACTGCCCTAAAGCGACACTGCATTGGTGAAAACGTAAATGTTTGCAGAATGTAATTTGCTATTATTATTATTCTTTTCACATATTTGCCTCAAAAACTGAGTATTTCAACAAATATCCAAACGTCGTATACGCGGTATGTTGACATAACAAAATAATGTAAATAGGGTCGACATTCATGCGTAATACAAAGCGTTTATCCTGAATAACACGAGTTATGGTACATATTTACCGTGATATCTCAAATGTGTGCCTATGCATATATATTTGTAGACTCATCTTAGTTAAATTATCTCTAAACGAAAGTATCCCATGTTTAGTATTGATTTCAATGACAGCAAACGTCAATTCAGGAGCTCGCATGACTGTTATATGAAATCCTAATTTCACTTCTGAAAGTTTGTATACCACAAACAACTGTTTATTGATTCAATGTTAGTGTTCGAGTGTATTCAGAAGAATTTGTAGTAGCAATGCATTTATACGTGAAAAAAAAATGCATTTTAATTGCTTTTTGCAATGTAATGTCGCTTTAAGTATTTCCACAAGTTAATATTACTATTTAAATGTGCACCTATCCAACAAAACGCTACATTACAAATGTATGAATCATAGCATGAAAACAGCATGTCAACGACGAGGACAACATATCTTTAAAGACATTTCTTATGACATTGAGTGAAGGTCACTATGAGCACAATGTATATACATGTAAAGCTTTCAACCAAACAATTATGGCAGTCAGAAGTGTGTGTTTAATTAAGAGATCACTGTCGCATCTATAGTACACAAAATGAATAATTCATCTATTTTCTGTCAGCATCCTGTCAAAAGTGACAATTTATTATAACTCAAGTAGGTATAGTCTACTCACTATTTACCAAGTCAAGAACTTTAAATAAAGAATTAGTCTTCACTGACATTTTCTTTAAAGCCACAATAATTTTGCTGGGTTTCTTTCCTACTGGAAAAATAAATGTTAAAGAGTTATCAAGCACAAGGGTTTTCACTGTAGTATTAAGCTCCATTGACATGGGATTGGGGGAGGAAGAGGGAGGGGGAGGAAGAGGGAGGGGGCAGAAGAGGGAAGGGAGAAAACATATATCTTAGGCATCCATCATGAATTTGATTTATGGTACAACATTTGCATATACAACAAGCTCGAGATTGAATTTACATGGAGAGATAGACGTGTTGTTATAATACATACGTGTTATGTCTCGCCTAGATTGAAAGGAGTGTGTGTTTTACGTTTATTTATCGTCGCTACTGATTGCCCATATGAGCGACGCCTCCTGAAGAGATTAGTCATTTTAGATTTTTGGAGGATAGTGCAATGATACAGACAGAGACACATTCCAGTCTCCTCTGGTTCTTTTACGTGCACGATGTAAAGCACCGACACGAGACCTCGGTTTAACGTCCCATCTGAAAGACTGTTAATTTTATTAGGGTCAGACAGGGGATTGAACCTGCGATCCCTGGATTACCAGTCCAGTGTGTTACCACTGGACTACAGATCCGTCTGTTATAAAAAAAGGACCAGCCATTACTGACTTATGAGACACCTCTTATGAACATCAGTACTTCCCGAACCCTATCCTTGAAGGCCAGGCTAACCATTAACAGTAACCATTATTTAACTAGCTGGCGACCCACCAACTGACAGTATCAGAATGAACCTTCGACCTCAAGATCCGTTTACGGACACCTTACCCACTATGGAACATTAGATGTACCAATAGTACATGATTGTAACTGCTGTGCATTGTTTTTCGAATAGTGATGGCAGAGTAGAAATGTATCATTAACCTTTCAACACCACAGGCCTCTCAATAGGCTTACAAAAAGTGCAGATCCAGATGAGCCGGCTCATGAGCCGTCTCATCAGGATCTGCACTTTTGCCAGTAATATTACTATTTTTAGACACAAATTACCCATTTTGACAAATGAACTGGTCCGAATATAATTTTTTTATTAATTTATTGGTCTGAAAATATCATGCACCAGTCCATGTCACTTACTTGGTGCTGAATGGGTTAATATGACTGGTTTTAGCTCCACTATCCGAATAGCAAACAGCATAGAGCCTGATCAGACGCAAGTGTTTTTATCTGCAGCTAGCGTGCACAGGGTTAAGCTAGTGGACAACTCTCCCTATTTTGAGCTTGTGGGAAACAATTTCTACATACCGTCCATGCTCGCCTGTACATACTTTGGTCATGAAATATGTGTATTTTGGCATGCATACACTCACATATAAGACAGGTTGATAAAAATGGACACCAGGCCCCTAAGTTATAAAACTTTTTTCAGATCTCAAACTCGAACTCAACAAATTCGATTGGTTGATTGTGAGTTTCACACTCAGCTGAACCAATCAAGAAGCTTGAGAGACTGAGTTTGAGATTGGAGAAAAGTTTTATAACCTCCAGCCCAGACCATGTTTAAATTGCATGTTTAGCCAGTGCAAGTTGAAGACATAAATGTTCAGTGACCGAGTGCTTTCTTTTCTAACATGTAAATATGAATACCATTTAAACATATTAAAAAAATGCTTTTATTTTTTCTCAGCACACTCCACTTTGAGTCCATAATCTGGTGGTCATAAACTTGTCTTACAGACAAGTATGGATTTCTCCCTCTGACATATACATGTACCTTAAACTACTGGCTAAATTTCGAAGGTCTAGTTGCTTGGCCAAGCCCGAAAGTTAAAATGTATAACACTTTTCTTCAATCTCATACTCAATCTCTCTAGTTGGTTGAGTCCAGAGCACATCTCAGACTCAACCAATCATACTAGAGAACATTTCAGATTCAACCAATCATATGAGAGCACATTTGAGACTCAACCAATCATACTAGAGCACATCTCCACACTCAACCAATCATACCAGAGCACATATCAGACTCAACCAATCATATGAGAGCACATGTGAGACTCAACCAATCATACTAGAGCACATCTCAGACTCAACCAATCATACCAGAGCACATCTCAGACTCAACCAATCATACCAGAGCACATCTCAGACTCAACCAATCATACCAGAGCACATCTCAGACTCAACCAATCATACCAGAACACATCTCAGACTCAACCAATCATACCAGAGCACATCTCAGACTCAACCAATCATACCAGAGCACATCTCAGACTCAACCAATCATACCAGAGCACATCTCACACTCAACCAATCATACCAGAGCACATCTCACACTCAACCAATCATACCAGAGCACATCTCACACTCAACCAATCATACCAGAACACATCTCACACTCAACCAATCATACCAGAGCACATCTCAGACTCAACCAATCATACCAGAGCACATCTCAGACTCAACCAATCATACTAGAGCACATCTCAGACACTACCAATCATACCAGAGCACATCTCAGACTCAACCAATCATACCAGAGCACATCTCACACTCAACCAATCATACCAGAACACATCTCACACTCAACCAATCATACCAGAGCACATCTCACACTCAACCAATCATACCAGAGCACATCTCACACTCAACCAATCATACCAGAGCACATCTCACACTCAACCAATCATACCAGAGCACATCTCACACTCAACCAATCATACCAGAGCACATCTCACACTCAACCAATCATACTAGAGCACATCTCACACTCAACCAATCATACCAGAGCACATCTCAGACTCAACCAATCATACCAGAGCACATCTCAGACTCAACCAATCATACCAGAGCACATCTCAGACTCAACCAATCATACCAGAGCACATCTCAGACTCAACCAATCATACCAGAACACATCTCAGACTCAACCAATCATACCAGAGCACATCTCAGACTCAACCAATCATACCAGAGCACATCTCAGACTCAACCAATCATACCAGAGCACATCTCACACTCAACCAATCATACCAGAGCACATCTCACACTCAACCAATCATACCAGAGCACATCTCACACTCAACCAATCATACCAGAGCACATCTCACACTCAACCAATCATACCAGAGCACATCTCACACTCAACCAATCATACCAGAGCACATCTCAGACTCAACCAATCATACCAGAGCACATCTCAGACTCAACCAATCATACCAGAGCACATCTCACACTCAACCAATCATACCAGAGCACATCTCACACTCACCAATCATACCAGAGCACATCTCACACTCAACCAATCATACCAGAGCACATCTCACACTCAACCAATCATACCAGAGCACATCTCACACTCAACCAATCATACCAGAACACATCTCAGACTCAACCAATCATACCAGAGCACATCTCAGACTCGACCAATCATACCAGAGCACATCTCAGAATCAGCCAATCATACCAGAGCACATCTCAGAATCAACCAATCATACCAGAGCACATCTCAGAATCAGCCAATCATACCAGAGCACATCTCAGACTCAACCAATCATACCAGAACACATCTCAGAATCAGCCAATCATACCAGAGCACATCTCACACTCAACCAATCATACCAGAGCACATCTCAGACTCAAACAATCATATCAGAGCACATCTCAGCATCAACCAATCATACCAGAGCACATCTCAGACTCAACAAATCATATCGCTTGAGTTCAAGCTTGGGATTTCAGAACACAAGTATTATAACCTGCATCACTGGTGATCAGCCTTTACAATGCCAGGCAGTACATGTGGTTCATGTATACGTCACAGCTCTTAAATGTCAGTGATCTCAGTGTTTTGTTTCTATCTTGTAAGAATTACATGTGACAGACCAATAACCAAAGCATGCAACATTGGACCATTGACTTATTGATGGAGAGATACAGCGAGATATATACATGTTCTTGAGAACTTTTTGCTGACTACACAGTTACAGTTGCAATGTCTATTGGGTTGCAGGGTTCATTCTTGGTCAGAACTTTTGGGAGAAGTGAGAAAGCGCGTGATCGCTTCCTTAAATGGTGTTCTTTAATATACTTCTGCAAAATAGGGTTAAAATGCACAGTATGACCATTAAATACAACATTTGAATAGAAGGAGTGCTTATAATGGGCCAGTGTATATTACTGGACAAAATTTGGTTTGAAAATCGTAAAAACAAAAAAATATATATATATTAATTTTTTTTAGGGAGAAGTGGGGCCCCCAGAGGGCTAAGTCAGGTTCCCTAGGGCGACAATTTCGCCCACATCGCCCCTCTAAAATGATCCCTGAGGTTGTATCCTAAGGACAATTATTTATCTATTGCTTGACTCTTTGCATGCTGGGTAAAATAAAGGCTATAAATAGTTCAAATAATAGTAGCAGACGACAAACAGACGGATCTGTAGTTCAGTGGTTAACACGTTGGACTGGTAATCCAGGGATCGCATGTTCGTTCCCCCTCCCTGCCTGACCCTAATTTAACAGTCCTTCAGGATGAGACTTTCAACCAAGGTCTTGTGTCAGTGCTTTACACCCTGCACGTAAAAGAACCAGAGGAGACTCTGGAATGGGTCTCTGTCTGTATCATTGCACTACCCTCCAAAATCTAAATGACTAATCTCTTCAGCAGGCGTCGCTCATATGAGCAACCGGTAGCGACGATAAATAAACATAAAAGACAGACATGGGACTTTAGACCGAGGTCTTGTGTCAGTGCTTTACACCGTGCACATAAAAGAACCAGAGGAGACTCTGGAATGGGTCTCTGTCTGTATCATTGCACTACCCTCCAAAATCTAAATGACTAATCTCTTCAGCAGGCGTCGCTCATATGAGCAACCGGTAGCGACGATAAATAAACATAAAAGACAGACATGGGACTTTAGACCGAGGTCTTGTGTCAGTGCTTTACACCGTGCACATAAAGAACCAGAGGAGACTCTGGAATGGGTCTCTGTCTGTATCATTGCACTATCCTCCAAAATCTAAATGACTAATCTCTTCAGCAGGCGTCGCTCATATGAGCAACCGGTAGCGACGATAAATAAACATAAAAGACAGACATGGGACTTTAGACCGAGGTCTTGTGTCAGTGCTTTACACCGTGCACATAAAAGAACCAGAGGAGACTCTGGAATGGGTCTCTGTCTGTATCATTGCACTATCCTCCAAAATCTAAATGACTAATCTCTTCAGCAGGCGTCGCTCATATGGGTATCCGGTAGCGACATAAAACACACAGCAGATGACGATTCATTTATAAATATATGTGTTTACAGTCAAACCTGTGTTAGTGGTCACCTCTATTAACCCTTTCAACACCAAGTAACTGACATGGACTGGTCCATGATATTCTTAGACCAATAAATTAATAACAAAATTACATTTGGATCAGTTCATTTATTAAAATGGGTAAAAAAATTCTAAAAATAGTTATATTACTTGAAAAAAGTGCAGATCCTGACGAGACGGCTCGTGACGAGCCGGCTCATCTGGATCTACACTTTTTTGTAAGCCAATTTAGAGGTCTGTGGTGTTGAAAGGGTTAAGCAGCCAGTTTCCAGATTCCCAATATGCTGTTGTATTATACATTTGACCTCTATTAAGCAGCCACCTGTGCTAAGCAGCCACTTTCTGTGACTCCCTTGGCTGGCTGCTTAACCCTTTCAACACCACAGACCTCTAAATTGGCTTACAAAAAAGTGTAGATCCAGATGAGCCGGCTCGTGACGAACCGTCTCATCAGGATCTGCACTTTTTTCAAGTAATATAACTATTTTTAGGAAAATAATTACCCATGAACTGATCCAAATGTAATTTTGTTATTAATTTATTGGTCTAAAAATATCATGGACCAGTCCATGTCAGTTACTTGGTGTTGAATGGGTTAAGACAGGTTTGACTGTATGTGTCATGGAATTTGACTAGAATTGTGACATAAGGAGACAATTGCAATTATATTTCATGATATTACAAATAAGTTATGTTATTTATGTTATAGTTCGGGTTTTACGTCTGCATCAGCACCATTTTGGGCTATATCGCCGGCGGGCAGTTTAACTAACAACACCTTTCCTGGGCAGGCTCCAGCGGTTAACCAGTACTTGGGTGCACCAACCTCCGTAAGAAACTGCCAACATTTTCATATAAATGAGACACGGCCTGAGCGGGGCTCGAACCCGTGACCATCAGTGATGATAGGTTACAGTGGTATACAAGTCAGCGACCGTAACCACTCAACCACGGAGGAGGACTAATATTACAAATAAGAAATACACATTAATGAAATGTTAGCTGCTACAATTATTTTGAACTATTTATTAGTATGTTACCCAGCATGCAAAGAGTTCATGGATAATTTAGAATTTAACAGCCACACCGTTGTGTTTGTTTGTTTGTGTGGCTTATAAGTCACACCAACAGTTTAGATCATGATAGCCACTAGTGAAAATACATACCGGGTATTTAGGTGATCATGAGATGAAATAATATCCTAATCTTTTATCATTTCCAATGATTTTGACTAATATAATCAAATTTAATTAATTTTAACTGCCCCTGTCGGGAGCCTCATTTCTCTACAATACACAACTGCACAACTGGTTAGTGTGAACGTCCCTAGCAAGAAATAGTTCCGGGATAATATTTTATTTTACTTATATGTATGTACCTTCTGTTTGCTGTCAAAATTAAAAACTACATATAAAACAAATTCATTAGA
Organism: Archivesica marissinica; assembly: GCA_014843695.1. Classification (NCBI taxonomy): domain Eukaryota; kingdom Metazoa; phylum Mollusca; class Bivalvia; order Venerida; family Vesicomyidae; genus Archivesica; species Archivesica marissinica. The sequence goes on along the minus strand of CM026393.1, from coordinate 54,509,381 downwards.
ATATATTACTTTATAATTAACTATTCATGATTGTCAGAAAATAGCTAAAATACAAAAGTACATCCAACCGCGGAGGAATACGAAACTCAAACAGTGACAGAGAAAATGTCATATTTCACTGTTTCAAAGCAGTGGAAGATGGAGTTTTCTTTCACTGATAAAACTCTTATCATTCATTGGAAGGCATAAAAGATATGTTTTTGTTACATCTGCAAGCTTAAGCTGTAATGTATGACTCTAGACAGTGTACTGAGCTGACACATTCTCCAGCCATATATATGTATTACCCAATCAGTCTACAATTACTGTGATATAACATTTACATGTAAGTGACAGCTAGAACACAATTGTCACGATTTGACCATGAAATGTAACCGTGTTTGATAATACAACATTACTGGTTCTGTGACCATCCATGGGGTGGATAATACAACATTACAGGTTGAGTGACCATCCATGGGGTGGATAATACAACATTACAGGTTGAGTGACCATCCATGGGGTGGATAATACAACATTACAGGTTGAGTGACCATCCATGGGGTGGATAATACAACATTACAGGTTGAGTGACCATCCATGGGGTGGATAATACAACATTACAGGTTGAGTGACCATCCATGGGGTGGATAATACAACATTACAGGTTGAGTGACCATCCATGGGGTGGATAATACAACATTACAGGTTGAGTGACCATCCATGGGGTGGATAATACAACATTACAGGTTGAGTGACCATCCATGGGGTGGATAATACAACATTACAGGTTGAGTGACCATCCATGGGGTGGATAATACAACATTACAGGTTGAGTGACCATCCATGGGGTGGATAATACAACATTACAGGTTGAGTGACCATCCATGGGGTGGATAATACAACATTACAGGTTGATTGACTGTGTAGTTTATTGGTTGTACCTCATGTACTGTTTATATTCCCACCAAATCAAGCCCACAAGTGCCACAACCCGAAAGCTCTGGGTGTCTCCCTCCCTAGTTATTTCACTCGACGAAACATTGCAAGCAGAACAATGGTAGCATATCTACATGTATTCGCCAACACTACTTACCAACTTCTGTCAATATTCAAATACATGTACAAGGTCATCTACTCGGTGGGAACATATTACGGACATAGAGCACTAAATGTTAAACTTTTCTAAATATAGACTACATCCGTTATATCAAAGTCGGTTATGCCAAATCTTCAGTTATATCAAGTTTATTTTTTGGTACCTTCAGTATAAATGTGCAGTATTTCACTCTTTATGTGAAAGCGTCAGCATGCAGTCGAAATGCGACTTTCATTCGGCAAATTTACCTGATCAAAGATGTACCCCAATGTCTGTGCAAACAATCGACAGTTGAAGGTGTTTACCGTGACAGTAATTACAATATGTTCACAACAGGTACACGCGTATTGGCAATTAACTCTTTCAACACCAAGTAACTCACATGGACTGGTCCATGATATTCATAAACCAATAAATGAATCAGAAAATCACATTTGGACAAGTTCATTTATCAAAATGGGTAATTATGTCTAAAAATAGTCATATCACTGGCAAAAAGTGCAGATCCTGATGAGGCGGCTCGTCATGAGCCGGCTCATCTGGATCTACACTTTTTGTAAGCCTATTTAGAGGTGTGTGGTGTTGAAAGGGTTAACCAATAATTGGATAAACGTTTCACCGTAATAATTATAATTAATCAGTTTGTTTTTAATTTAAACTTTAACTTCTCAATAATTAGTGCAACTGCAGGGTTCATTCTAGGTCAGAATTTTTGGGAGAAGTGAGAAAGCGCGTGATCGCGTCCTTAAATGGTTTTCTTTAATATACTTCTGCAAAATAGGGTTAAAATGCACAGTACAACCATTAAATACAACATTTGAATAGAAGGCTTTATAATGGGCCAGTGTATCTATCTTATCAAAATTTTGTTTGAAAATCGTAAAAACCCACAAAATCTTTTTTTAATTTTGAATAGGGAGAAGTGGGGCCCCCAGAGGGCGAAGTCATGGTCCCTAGGGCGACAATTTCGTCCACATCGCCCTCTAGAATGATCCCTGAACTGACAGGTTTAATTTGAACAGAATAATACAGACTACTGAATTGAGTATCAGTTCATTACATTAACCCTTTCAACACCACAGACCTCTAAATAGGCTTACAAAAAGTGTAGATCCAGATGAGCCGGCTCATGATGAGCCGTCTCATCAGGATCTGCACTTTTTGCCAGTGATATGACTATTTTTAGACATAATTACCCATTTTGATAAATGAACTTGTCCAAATGTGATTTTCTGATTCATTTATTGGTTTATGAATATCATGGACCAGTCCATGTGAGTTACTTGGTGTTGAATGGGTTAATGTACACATTTTTTATCACAGTTTCGTATATAAATGCAGGGCCGTTGCTGGAGCTATTTTGATGATACGCACGGCCAAAATATGCTTGTTTATCGAGTGAGCATAGCGAGCGAGTACGCTAGGGGGGTCCGAGGCCATGCCCCCCGGAATTTTTTTGAAATGAGGAAGCAATTTCTTGCATTTTGTAACATACAATTGCAGGACTAAAGTTCTTACGACAATCCGAATAAAGGTATAAATTAAGGCTAGATGTATAATATACATGATATATCGCCCTTATCAATTAAACAAGCACGTAAAATAGCACAAACTAAATTTTGAGATGCACAATATTTGCAATGGGCTCAATTATTCCACCACTACACACATCCCGGCGCCTATGTATCCCTACAAGCCCACCCCCGGGGTTTTAATGCATTTTTGGAGTTTTCATTTTTTTCGTTTTCTGAGACCAATGATACGCACGTGCGTACTTGCGTATGCCCAGCGACGGGCCTGAAATGTTATGTACATGTATTTGCTGCAAAAATATCAAATACGGTAGGGTAGGTACAGTGGTTTCTATAATGTCACAGCTATAACAGACAATGACAACTTGAAAATAATTTATTAGGGGACAAATCTAAGACGGGTAAGGCTTGTGATCTATGCAAAAACATCATGTTGGGAAATAAGCATATTTGGTCAATATTCGTTTTGTCAAACTTTTGGTTATGTGAAAGTATTTTGTTCGTTCCATTCATCCGAATGCAATCCTCTGAAGCATAACAAGACCTGGGCATCATGCATTTATAACAACAAGAGGGCAAGCTTCTAGACCCTAAATACACGTAGTTCATGATGATCACTCTTCTGTTTGCTTAACCCATTTCATTCTGGATACATTTAAAGGCTTTTGCAAACAACATAGATCCAGAGCAGCCGCAGCGTGATGTTGCATGCTGATCAGGATCTATGTTGCTTGCTACATAGCCAAGTGTCTTAGCAAGATCATCTGAATAGTAAACAGCATAGAGCCTGATCAGACGGCACGTTCCGTGGCGGCTGATATGGCTCTATTTACTTTGCAAATACTGTTTGAACGGTATCCAGAATCAAATGTGTTAATGGCAGGGTGACCCCATGTCAACAAAGTGGTAGTGCTGACTGCATGGATACATACTGTACAATCAATTTGGAATAAGAATATTTGCTAAACAAATCTCCTTTAAAGGGATATGCTACAGTCTCCTTTAAAGGGATATGCTACAGTCTCCTTTAAAGGGATTTGCTAGTCTCCTTTAAAGGGATATGCTACAGTCTCCTTTAACAGGATTTGCTACAGTCTCCTTTAAAGGGATATGCTACAGTCTCCTTTAAAGGGATTTGCTACAGTCTCCTTTAAAGGGATATGCTACAGTCTCCTTTAAATGGATATGCTACAGTCTCCTTTAAAGGGATATGCTACAGTCTCCTTTAAAGGGATATGCTACAGTCTCCTTTAACAGGATTTGCTACACATGGTGGTTTCGAGCAGTTTGTGCACACAATAATACATGTAAATAAAGTGTAAAAATATCAAATTAAATCACGTGTTTGATGAACATACGCTGCTTGAATGAGTTTATTGCAAAGCTTTATATATGTACATGTATATTCTTAATCAAATTTAAAAATAATGTATTTCCAATTCAGGGTTCATTCTAGGTCAGAATTTTTGGGAGAAGTGAGAAAGCATTCATCGCTTCCTTAAATGGCGTTCTTTAATATACTTCTCCAAATAGGGTTAAAATGCACAGTACAACCATTAAATACAACATTTGAATAGAAGGAGTGCTTTATAATGAACCAGTGTATCTTACTAGACTAAACTTTGTTTGAAAATCATAAACATTTTTTTTTTAGGGAGAAGTGGGGCACCCAGAGGGCGAAGTCCCCTAGGGCGACAATTTCGCCCACATCGCCCTCTAGAATGATCCCTGCCAATTGTTCGGTAAATTTGTGAAATAAGCTGTTTTATAGTACATCTTGGAAACACTAAATTTACACATTTCTATGAAACAATATCACTTTATTTAAAAACTGCTTCAATTCTAAAACCCACAAATTTGTTATAAACTTTCATGTACACTATAGTCAAGAGGGCAAATGAAAAAAAAAGAGGAACACAGTCAAAACTAACAAATTACAATTTATATAGGGAGGTTGGGTAATAAATTAATGACAACTGATGTTTGTCTACCCACTTACCGTGACTGGTGAGTATATCGTGACAATATCCAGAACAGGTTAGAATCATATCCTATTAACCCGTTGATAAAATCACTGTTGCAAACAGCATAGAGCCAGATCAGACTGCACAATGTGCAGTCTGATCAGGCTCTATGCTGTTTGCTATTTGGACAGTGGAGCTAAAACACTTGGTTGAATAGCAAACAACATAGATCCAGATCAGCCGCGGCACAAAAACAAACAACATAGATCCTGATCAGACGTGGCGCTACTGCGAGGCTGATCTGGATATATATTGTTTGCAAATGTGATTTTATTTACTCAGCAGGCAAAAAAGTAACAAACTAAACAAACAGATACAGATAAGACTTACTAAGTGTGTCTGTTTCATCGATTATCTCGGACTGGATTATCTCCTCAATGACGTCTTCCAGTGTCACTACACCGAGTGTCTCGTAATACGGGTCACCGTCGCCCTCGTTGTTCACTCGTCGTATGATCGCCATGTGAGAATGACCTGGAAATGGAAACACCAAAACATGATATAGTTCCATGGTATGCAGGTCGGGGGTTCTGTCTAAATGGTTCTGTGTGATAGTTATCATTCTAGCCTCTTCTTCGATAGATAACCAGGGCTCATTCTAGAGGGATAGTCGCCCTTTTTCTCCATAATTTGTTTTTCCAATTTTCAGTCAGAACATTGCTCAGTATGATACAAATGTACACTGGCAATTGTAAAACACTCCTTCAACATATATTCAAACGTATTTAATGGCCATATAGCAATATGTATTTTAACCCTATTTTATTTAAATTTCAGGGATCATTCTAGAGGGCCATGTGGGCGAAATAGTCGCCCTAGGGACCCTGACTTCGCCCTCTGGGGGCCCCACTTCTTCCTAAAAAAATATATATACTGCAGGGTTCATTCTAGGTCAGAATTTTTGGGAGAAGTGAGAAAGCGCGTGATCGCTTCCTTAAATGGTGTTCTTTAATATACTTCTGCAAAATAGGGTTAAAATGCACAGTACAACCATTAAATACAACATTTGAATAGAAGGAGTGCTTTATAATGAGCCAGTGTATCTTACTAGACACAATTTTGTTTGAAAATAGTAAAAAAGGGAGAAGTGGGGCCCCCAGAGGGCGAAGTCAGGGTCCCTAGGGCGACAATTTCGCCCACATCGCCCTCTAAACTGATCCCTGTACTGAGTCAAAAAAGAAACGATACCAAACTAAAAATGACGTAAAACGGATAAAACCATAGAAAGGTTTAATATATTATTACGTATCAGTACCGGGTATCTTATTGCAACGTCAGCCAACCATAAGCACAGGTAAATAAACACCCGATAATCCTGGAATGCCGAATTTCCGATTTGCACGTGCTCCCCAACAAAGACAACTTCCTACACATGTACAAATCGGAAAACCGGTTTATTGTACTGGTATTGCATTATCATCGAGGAAAAACACCTTACATACCCATTGTTACACAATGCCTAGGCTAAACCGCAATCAGAGAATGATTGCCATTGGCATGATTGACGACGGTTTACGTCAGCGTGACGTCGCAAATCGACTCAGGGTTACGCGGATCACGATAACACGTCTACTTCGCCGTTATCGAACACATGGATCGGTGGACGACCGTCCAAGATCTGGTCGACCACGTGTGACTACGCGTGAACAGGACCGTCACATTCGGACGTCACATTTACGTGACCGGTTCCTACCTGCTACGCACACAGCTGCCGTTACTCCTGGGATGACCAACAATCGCATCAGTGCACAAACAGTCAGGAACCGGCTCGGTGAACGTGGCATTCGTGCCTATCGGCCATACGTTGGACCCATCCTGACACGACGTCACCGTGACATACAGCGGGAATGGACGACGGAACGTGCTCGCTGGACTCGGTTACAGTGGAATTCGGTGATGTTTAGCGATGAATCGCGGTTCTGTTTGCGTCGAGCGGATGGCAGAGAGCGGGTATATCGCCGACGCGGTGAACGTTACGCCGACGCCTGTGTACGTCAGGTCGATCTGTTCGGGGGCGGAAGCGTTATGGCGTGGGGCGGTATCACCTTCGGCAGTCGCACTGAACTGTTAGTGGTGGACGGGAACCTAAATGCCCAGCGGTACTGTGATGAGATCCTTGCGCCAGTTGTTGTGCCGTTCTTTAACGCCAACAGAAACGTCACACTGTTCCAACAGGACAACGCCAGGTGTCATACTGCTCGGATTTCCACCACATTATTGGAGCAGAACAATATTGAAACCCTGCCGTGGCCTGCTTTGTCACCAGACTTGTCACCCATAGAACATTTGTGGGATACGTTAGACCGCCGCGTCAGACGATGTCAGCCGTAACGTTAAACCAACTGAGGGATGTTTTGCGTCAGGAGTGGACAAATATTGACCAGCAAGAGATTCAGATACTCTTCCGTTCGATGCGACGGCGGTGCATTGCAGTGAGAGACGCAAATGGTGCCCATACTTGGTATTGACGTCTGTGTGAAAACTCCATTAGACCCCTGTCCGACGAATTACGTCATCACGCAGCAGACAGTTTCGGAGGCTCATTATGCTTTATGTGCTCCTCTTTCAAACATGTTGGACTATCATCTTATGAATTTTCAAAGAATGTTCTTAATAAATGTTGAAATTATAGACACATAAACACCAGGTATCGTTTCTTTTTTGACTCGGTATATATAAAAAAATATTTTTTGGTTTTTACGATTTTGTCAGAAATTTTGGGAGAAGTGAGATTGCTTCCTTAAATGGTGTTCTTTAATATACTTCTGCAAAATAGGGTTAAAATGCACAGTACAACCATTAAATACAACATTTGAATAGAAGGAGTGCTTTATAATGGGCCAGTGTATCTTACTAGACAAAATTTTGTTTGAAAATCGTAAAAATCAATTTTTTTATATTTTTTTTAGGGCGAAGTCAGGGTCCCTAGGGCGACAATTTCGCCCACATCGCCCTCTAAACCGATCCCTAGCAGATTGATCTGGTGTACACATAGCATCAGATGGCAATGATACTGAGAGGTGGTAACTGGCCTCAGAACACACACAGTACTCACGTACAGTGTAAACATGTCCCGAGATGGACAGTCGAACACTGCACACAAGGTCGCTGATACATGTACATATAATTACATTACTTTGCTGTGTATTGTATTATCGTGTGGCGTCCGTGGTCAAGTGGTAGAGCGTCGGATTTGGAATCGAGCGGTCCCGGGTTCGATACTCGGTCAGGCCACGTATGTAGTGGCATTGAGCAAAGCACCTCACACACATTGCTTAGTACTGGTTAACCACTTAGGTTGGCTAAGCCTGCCCAGGAAAACATGTCTAGGTCCCTGATAGGGGTTTGACATTAACCCTTTCAACCCCACAGGCCTCTAAATAGGCTTATGAAAAGTGTAGATCCAGATGAGCCGGCTCGTGACGAGCCGTCTCATCAGGATCTGCACTTTTTTGCCAGTAATAATTATTACTATTTTTAGATAAAATTACCCATTTTGATAAATGAACTGGTCCAAAGGTAATTTTATTATTAATTTATTGGTCTGAAAATATCACGCACCAGTCCATGTCAGTTACTTGGGGTTGAATGGGTTAATATACAAATACGTACCGGGTAGCATTTATATAGCGCAAAAATTAAAAATTATTCTATTGCGCTTCACAATTACAGATGCAATTTTAAACATTTACCCATGACAATAATATATAGATATAACTAGGATTCTAGTAATTGGATAAGAACATATTTTATCATGATATCTACACCATTACAGTATATAACAGTGATTGGAGTAGCGATAAAAGTGGCAATATGAACCATAGACCCAAACACCGCCGCAAGAATGACAACCGTGATGTGGCCAGTACAGTGATTGAGTAATGCAACATAAAATACATACATTATTTCAACACAAGAAAAAACAGGTTAAATAAATTCTTAGAGAGAATATTAAACAGTGCTCAAACAAATCATTGATAAACACAAACAAACTGAGGACAATTGTAAGAAAGTTCCTAACTCCAACCCGGTCACTCTGGTTTCCTCCCACACAAATGACCGTGAACATATACGCTTTCATTATTTTATTAATATAAGTTGTTAAAACTTGCTTCACAATTGTTTTCTGCTTTCTTACCGGTATTATATTTCTGTCATTTCTAAGCAATATGCACATTTGGTATACATATATTAGCTCCACACTGTCCAAAATAGTACTGTGTATCTTGAACTGCAAGGAGAGAAACTATATAAGCTCTGCTTCCGTTTTGATCCTTTCCTATTCTTTGATTGTGTGTGCATGTATTGTTTTGTGAATGTATATAGTGGAATAAATATGTTTAAACCAATTGTTGTAAAATAAATTTATGGTTTAAATTAATAATAATGGACTGCAAGTACAAAGGTATGACGCAACGACAGTGTTTTAAATAGTTACTACAGTATGATACTTGAGCATGTTAAGACTTGTCTACACCTGTTTATTCAGTATCTAGCACACCTGCATCACTGTCAAGTTATCATATATGTACATATACTACAACCAAGATAATATAACTAATTATAATATTATGCATACATGTACATGTTGATAATGTAGTGTCCCGTAAACAAGTTCTTTATCGGGGGGGGGGGGGGCGGCGGCTACATTTACTAGAGATCAAATTACAGCGTTTTCATCAAGGTAATTGACTCACCTTACACATTACAATAAAGTACAAACGATGGGCTTTATCGAACATCCCACTTGGTACCAATAAATCCCAATTTGTTTACTGAATAATGTTTCTTTATTCAAGTTTTACGCCTTCGTCAGCACCATTTTGGGCTATAGCGGCGACGGGCAGTTTACATAAATGTAACAACACCTTTCCTGGGCAGGCTGCAGCAGTTAACCAGTACTTGGTGCACCAACCTCTAAGAAACGTTTTCATATAGGCACGGCCTGAGCATTTACTGAATAAACATGTGCTTTATGATTATGTATACCTGATCTACATCACTTCTCCCTGCAGGGCAGGAGCTAGAGGGTGAATTGGAAGAAATAGTCTCCCTCAGTTGCATCACTTCTCCCTGCAGGGCAGGAGCTAGAGGGTGAATTGGAAGAAATAGTGTCCCTCAGTTGCATCACTTCTCCCTGCAGGGCAGGAGCTAGAGGGTGAATTGGGAGAAATAGTATCCCTCAGTTGCATCACTTCTCCCTGCAGGGCAGGAGCTAGAGGGTGAATTGGGAGAAAGAATCTCCCTAAGTTGCATCACTTCTCCCTGCAGGGCAGGATCTAGAGGGTGAATTGGAAGAAATAGTATCCCTCAGTTGCATCACTTCTCCCTGCAGGGCAGGAGCTAGAGGGTGAATTGGGAGAAATAGTATCCCTTAGTTGCATCATTTCTCCCTGCAGGGCAGGATCTAGAGGTTGAATTGGGAGAAATAGTATCCCTTAGTTGCATCACTTCTCCCTGCAGGGCAGGGGGAAGAGGGTGAATTGGGAGAAATAGTATCCACCAGTTGCATCACTTCTCCCTGCAGGGCAGAAGCTAGAGGGTGAATTGGGAGAAATAGTATCCCTCAGTTGCATCACTTCTCCCTGCAGGGCAGGAGCTAGAGGGTGAATTGGAAGAAATAGTGTCCGTCAGTTACATCACTTCTCCATGCAGGGCAGGAGCTAGAGGGTGAATTGGAAGAAATAGTGTCCGTCAGTTACATCACTTCTCCATGCAGGACAGGAGCTAGAGGGTGAATTGGAAGAAATAGTATCACTCAGTTGCATCACTTCTCCCTGCAGGGCAGGAGCTAGAGGGTGAATTGGGAGAAATAGTGTCCCTCAGTTGCATCACTTCTCCCTACAGGGCAGGAGCTAGAGGGTGAATTGGAAGAAAATTGTGTCCATCAGTTGCATCACTTCTCCCTGCAGGGCAGGAGCTAGAGGGTGAATTGGAAGAAATAGTATCCCTTAGTTGCATCACTTCTCCCTGCAGGGCAGGAGCTAGAGGGTGAATTGGAAGAAAATTGTGTCCATCAGTTGCATCACTTCTCCCTGCAGGGCAGGAGCTAGAGGGTGAATTGGAAGAAATAGTATCCCTAAGTTGCAATGAATGAATGAATGGTGTTTTACGGCGCATCGACATCTAAGGTCATGTAGCGCGCATTAAAGTTATGTTTATTGTCGAGTGTATGAAATAAAATTCTATATAAGTATATGCATTACGTAAAAATTAATACTAAGAAGTTATAAAGACGTAAGATTAATTACAGGTAATATATGAATGAATGATTACTACAAAGGCATGATTAACAATTGATATCACAGCTTATTATAAATTCCTATTGCCTTGATAAATGATATGATGGACTCTACTGATAGAGTCGAAGAGTGTTTTAATGTTGTCCACATTGTAGTACTGCAACCGGATTGGTTGAAGGTCAACACAGTGTATTAAGATGGCCATTATGGAGAGATTAATTATTAAAAATATTATAACGATATTTACATAATTATTATACATAGATAACATATAAAGTTAAAAATATATTAACTGGCATCCTGCAACGACTGGAGGTTCTTGTTCCAGCCACCCTCGCCATCTTGCCAGGTCATAGACTCGGACTTGTCCGAATCTGATGCCTCGCCCTCCAGATTGTCATCGTCCGTGTCCAAATCCGAGTATCTATTGCTTGTCAGTTACATCACTTCTCCATGCAGGGCAGGAGCTAGAGGGTGAATTGGAAGAAATAGTGTCCGTCAGTTACATCACTGCTCCCTGCAGGACAGGAGCTAGAGGGTGAATTGGGAGAAATAGTATCCCTCAGTTGCATCACTTCTCCCTGCAGGGCAGGAGCTAGAGGGTGAATGGGAAGAAATAGTGTCCATCAGTTGCATCACTTCTCCCTGCAGGGCAGGGGCTAGAGGGTGAATTGGAAGAAATAGTGTCCCGCAGTTACACCACTTCTCCCTGCAGGACAGGAGCTAGAGGGTGAATTGGGAGAAATAGTGTCTCAGTTCATCACTTCTCCCTGCAGGCAGGAGCTAGAGGGTGAATTGGAGAAATCCCTCAGTTGCATCACTTCTCCCTGCAGGGCAGGAGCTAGAGGGTGAATTGGAAGAAAATTGTGTCCATCAGTTGCATCACTTCTCCCTGCAGGGCAGGAGCTAGAGGGTGAATTGGAAGAAATAGTATCCCTAAGTTGCATCGCTTCTCCCTGCAGGGCAGCAGCTAGAGGGTGAATTGGGAGAAATAGTATCCCTTAGTTGCATCACTTCTCCCTGCAGGGCAGGAGCTAGAGGGTGAATGGGAAGAAATAGTGTCCATCAGTTGCATCATTTCTGCCTGCAGGACAGGAGCTAGAGGGTGAATTGGAATGAATGAATGGTGTTTTACGGCGCATCGACATCTAAGGTCATGTAGCGCGCATTAAAGTTATGTTTATTGTCGAGTGTATGAAATAAAATTCTATATAAGTATATGCATTACGTAAAAATTAATACTAAGAAGTTATAAAGACGTAAGATTAATTACAGGTAATATATGAATGAATGATTACTACAAAGGCATGATTAACAATTGATATCACAGCTTATTATAAATTCCTATTGCCTTGATAAATGATATGATGGACTCTACTCTGATAGAGTCGAAGAGTGTTTTAATGTTGTCCACATTGTAGTACTGCAACCGGATTGGTTGAAGGTCAACACAAGTGTATTAAGATGGCCATTATGGAGAGATTAATTATTAAAAATATTATACCGATATTTACATAATTATTATACATAGACAAGATATTTACATAATTATTATACATAGATAACATATAAAGTTAAAAATATATTAAGTGGCATCCTGCAACGACTGGAGGTTCTTGTTCCAGCCACCCTCGCCATCTTGCCAGGTCATAGACTCGGACTTGTCCGAGTCTGATGCCTCGCCCTCCAGATTGTCATCGTCCGTGTCCAAATCCGAGTATCTATTGCTTGTAGATACTGGACTGGACACTGTGTGTTTATCTGTTTGTATATGTTTAGTTTTCTGCTGTCTGGAAGTGACAGCAGATTGCTTATTTGTTGGAGTTGATGTTTGTTGAGTTGTAGATGCTCTTTTAGTAGGTATTGGTTTTGATGAAGTTGATGTTGTTTTTGGTTGAATGTGTTTTTCTTGTGTATTGTTGTTTCGAGTGTTTTTTGTTGTTGGATTCTTGTGTATGTTTGTTTTTGCTTGTTTTTGTTTGTCTGCTGTAGGTTTAGGTGTTTGTGGTGTATTTTGATTTGTAAGCGTAGGTTTAGGTGTTTGTGGTATATTTTGATTTGTAAGCTGGTCAAGATGAGAAGAACTATCAGAACCAGGGAATAACTGCATTATTTCTGTTTTTTTGTCTGGAAAGATTTTGCAAAGTTTGGTTAACAAGTTTTTGCAAGTTTTGCATTCAACAGAGGCTGTTTTAGCAACACTTGCATAGCTTGGCTGATTTTCGAATTTGTATCGAGATTCATAAATCTTTCTTGCATCCTGGAATGAAATGTTTTCCGAATATTTGATCTTAACTATTTCTTTTTCTTTTTTCCAGGAGACACAGTCTTTAGAATTGGAAATATGATCAGCGCCACAATTGGCGCATTTATTTGTGTTGGGGCAGTTGTTCTCTTGATGTTGTGGAGCAGTCTCAGCACACTTGGAGCATACAGACTCGTTCCGACACCTATCCTCATGATGACCATACTTCTGGCATTTAAAGCATCTAAGAGGGTTAGGTACATATATGTCGACGGTGACAATCTGGTAGCCGACTTTGATACGTGACGGGATGACTGGTGTGTCACATGTAATTATATATGTGTTTGTGAGTTTTATTTCGTTGTTACGTTTTATAGATATTCTCTTCACGTCAATGATCCCTTGACTTGACAAACCTTCTTTGATCTCATCCAAAGAGCAGGAAGATAATTCCCTGCACCTGATGACACCTTTGGATGAGTTCAAAGATTTGTGGGGACTGACCTTCACAGAATGTCCAAAGAAGGTGTTTGTTGATAATAAATTCTGAGATTGAGCTTTTGAAGTAATTTCAACCAAAAGACTTCCATTTCGAAGACTTTTAACAGATTTAGGTGTACCTAGGATAGATTTCATTTGCTTTTCAATGACGAAAGGGGAAATTTTTGTGATAGGTTTTGAACTGTCTACCGCCTCAATGAGAATGAAGCGAGGGAAGTTCACTCTCTGTTGTTCAACAGAATCATCATCAGATTCACTTAGTGCACGCTTGGCTTTTTTTTGAGTGGAACTCATAATAGTAATATATAGTTCATCGTCAATGCTCCCCACCCGTCTCAGAGCCCAACAAGGGGACATGATCTGGGGAAATCCATCGCAGATCATGACAGGGATACATCAATGATATACTCAGAATGAAAGGACTAGACTGGACAAGTGTATTCCCACAGAAGGTCCTACCAAGTTTAGACTATCCTTGGGAGGTTACAAAAGTCAATCAAACATCAAACTTTCACCCGATTAGCCCATGAGCCACCGCCTTCTAGGGCATCAAAAAGAAGACAATGAAAGAGTATAAATATTTAGAGAATCAATATTTGTTTTCAAGACAAATTAAAAAAAATATGTGTTTAAGATTAACGATGCCCTAGGGCTCGGCATGACCAGCCGATTGATCAAGGACGGGCTTTCCTGACCTCCCGTTTAACCCAACTTAAGGCCGAAGTGGTGTGTTGTGGAAACAGGGTATTATTTGCCAACACTGATTCTACTCAACCACCAGGATCCTCTCATCAGGCGACACAGGTCTCCGCCCACGGCAAACAGGCAGGCACATTGGGGGGGTTGTACCCCTCTGTAGTGCGACAGCTGGGATATTCTAACCCCTGCCCAGCTGGGGGGGTGAATTGGAAGAAATAGTATCCCTAAGTTGCATCACTTCTCCCTGCAGGGCAGCAGCTAGAGGGTGAATTGGGAGAAATAGTATCCCTTAGTTGCATCACTTCTCCCTGCAGGGCAGGAGCTAGAGGGTGAATTGGAAGAAATAATGTCCATCAGTTGCATCACTTCTCCCTGCAGGACAGGAGCTAGAGGGTGAATTGGAAGAAATAGTGTCCCTCAGTTACACCACTTCTCCCTGCAGGGCAGGAGCTAGAGGGTAAATTGGAAGAAATAGTGTCCATCAGTTGCATCACTTCTCCCTGCAGGACAGGAGCTAGAGGGTGAATTGGGAGAAATAGTATCCCTTAGTTGCATCTTTTCTCCCTGCAGGACAGCAGCTAGAGGGTGAATTGGAAGAAATAGTGTCCGTCAGTTACATCACTTCTCCCTGCAGGGCAGGATCTAGAGGGTGAATTGGGAGAAATAGTATCCCTTAGTTGCATCATTTCTCCCTGCAGGACAGGAGCTAGAGGGTGAATTGGAAGAAATAGTGTCCGTCAGTCACATCACTTCTCCCTGCAGGACAGGAGCTAGAGGGTGAATTGGAAGAAATAGTGTCCATCAGTTGCATCACTTCTCCCTGCAGGGCAGGAGCTAGAGGGTGAATTGGGAGAAATAGTATCCCTTAGTTGCATCATTTCTCCCTGCAGGACAGGAGCTAGAGGGTGATTTGGAAGAAATAGTGTCCGTCAATTACATCACTTCTCCATGCAGGGCAGGATCTAGAGGGTGAATTGGAAGAAATAGTATCACTCAGTTGCATCACTGCTCCCTGCAGGACAGGAGCTAGAGGGTGAATTGGGAGAAATAGTATCCCTCAGTTGCATCACTTCTCCCTGCAGGGCAGGAGCTAGAGGGTGAATTTGGAGAAATAGTGTCCCTCAGTTGCATCACTTCTCCCTGCAGGGCAGGAGCTAGAGGGTGAATTGGAAGAAATAGTATCCCTCAGTTACATCACTTCTCCCTGCAGGGCAGGAGCTAGAGGTTGAATTGGAAGAAAATTGTGTCCATCAGTTGCATCACTTCACCCTGCAGGGCAGGGGCTAGAGGGTGAATTGGAAGAAATAGTATCCCTAAGTTGCATCACTTCTCCCTGCAGGGCAGCAGCTAGAGGGTGAATTGGGAGAAATAGTATCCCTTAGTTGCATCACTTCTCCCTGCAGGGCAGGAGCTAGAGGGTGAATTGGAAGAAATAGTGTCCATCAGTTGCATCACTTCTCCCTGCAGGACAGGAGCTAGAGGGTGAATTGGAAGAAATAGTGTCCCTCAGTTACACCACTTCTCCCTGCAGGGCAGGAGCTAGAGGGTGAATTGGAAGAAATAGTGTCCATCAGTTGCATCACTTCTCCCTGCAGGACAGGAGCTAGAGGGTGAATTGGGAGAAATAGTATCCCTCAGTTGCATCACTTCTCCCTGCAGGGCAGGAGCTAGAGGGTGAATTGGGAGAAATAGTATCCATCAGTTGCATCACTTCTCCCTGCAGGGCAGCAGCTAGAGGGTGAATTGGGAGAAATAGTATCCCTTAGTTGCATCACTTCTCCCTGCAGGGCAGGAGCTAGAGGGTGAATTGGAAGAAATAGTGTCCATCAGTTGCATCACTTCTCCCTGCAGGACAGGAGCTAGAGGGTGAATTGGAAGAAATAGTGTCCCTCAGTTACATCACTTCTCCCTGCAGGGCAGGAGCTAGAGGGTGAATTGGGAAATAGTATCCCTAAGTTGCATCACTTCTCCCTGCAGGGCAGGAGCTAGAGGGTGAATTGGGAGAAATAGTATCCCTCAGTTGCATCACTTCTCCCTGCAGGGCAGGAGCTAGAGGGTGAATGGGAGAAATAGTCCCTCAGTTGCATCACTTCTCCCTGCAGGGCAGGAGCTAGAGGGTGAATTGGAAGAAATAGTGTCCCGCAGTTACACCACTTCTCCCTGCAGGGCAGCAACTAGAGGGTGAATTGGGAGAAATAGTATCCCTCAGTTGCATCACTTCTCCCTGCAGGGCAGGAGCTAGAGGGTGAATTGGGAGAAATAGTGTCCCTCAGTTGCATCACTTCTCCCTGCAGGACAGGAGCTAGAGGGTGAATTGGAAGAAATAGTATCCCTAAGTTGCATCGCTTCTCCCTGCAGGGCAGCAGCTAGAGGGTGAATTGGGAGAAATAGTATCCCTTAGTTGCATCTCTTCTCCCTGCAGGGCAGGAGCTAGAGGGTGAATGGGAAGAAATAGTGTCCATCAGTTGCATCACTTCTCCCTGCAGGGCAGGGGCTAGAGGGTGAATTGGAAGAAATAGTGTCCCTCAGTTACACCACTTCTCCCTGCAGGGCTGGAGCTAGAGG
>CM026393.1:54373402-54491495 GCA_014843695.1 Archivesica marissinica | reverse complement strand
CCTGCAGGGCAGGAGCTAGAGGGTGAATTGGAAGAAATAGTATCCATCAGTTGCATCACTTCTCCCTGCAGGGCAGGAGCTAGAGGGTGAATTGGAAGAAATAGTGTCCCTCAGTTACACCACTTCTCCCTGCAGGACAGGAGCTAGAGGGTGAATTGGAAGAAATAGTATCCCTCAGTTGCATCACTTCTCCCTGCAGGGCAGGAGCTAGAGGGTGAATTGGGAGAAATAGTATCCATCAGTTGCATCACTTCTCCCTGCAGGGCAGGAGCTAGAGGGTGAATTGGGAGAAATAGTGTCCCTCAGTTGCATCACTTCTCCCTGCAGGGCAGGAGCTAGAGGGTGAATGGAAAAAAACCCACACACCCCCCACAACAAAAAGAAATAGTATCACTCAGTTGCATCACTGCTCCCTGCAGGACAGGAGCTAGAGGGTGAATTGGGAGAAATAGTATCCCTCAGTTGCATCACTTCTCCCTGCAGGGCAGGAGCTAGAGGGTGAATTGGGAGAAATAGTGTCCCTCAGTTGCATCACTTCTCCCTGCAGGGCAGGCTAGAGGGTGAATTGGCATTCTCCCTGCAGGGCAGCAACTAGAGGGTGAATTGGGAGAAATAGTATCCCTTAGTTGCATCACTTCTCCCTGCAGGGCAGGAGCTAGAGGGTGAATTGGAAGAAATAGTGTCCATCAGTTGCATCACTTCTCCCTGCAGGGCAGGAGCTAGAGGGTGAATTGGAAGAAATAGTATCCCTCAGTTGCATCACTTCTCCCTGCAGGGCAGGAGCTAGAGGGTGAATTGGGAGAAATAGTATCCCTTAGTTGCATCACTTCTCCCTGCAGGGCAGGAGCTAGAGGGTGAATTGGAAGAAATAGTGTCCATCAGTTGCATCACTTCTCCCCACACAAAAAAAAACCCACACTTCTCCCTGCAGGGCAGGAGCTAGAGGGTGAATTGGAAGAAATAGTATCCCTCAGTTGCATCACTTCTCCCTGCAGGGCAGGAGCTAGAGGGTGAATTGGAGAAATAGTATCCCTCAGTTGCATCACTTCTCCCTGCAGGGCAGGAGCTAGAGGGTGAATTGGGAGAAATAGTGTCCTCAGTTGCATCACTTCTCCCTGCAGGGCAGGAGCTAGAGGGTGAATTGGAAGAAATAGTGTCCATCAGTTGCATCACTTCTCCCTGCAGGACAGGAGCTAGAGGGTGAATTGGGAGAAATAGTATCCCTCAGTTGCATCACTTCTCCGTGCAGGGCAGGAGCTAGAGGGTGAATTAGGAGAAATAGTATCCATCAGTTGCATCACTTCTCCCTGCAGGGCAGCAGCTAGAGGGTGAATTGGGAGAAATAGTATCCCTTAGTTGCATCACTTCTCCCTGCAGGGCAGGAGCTAGAGGGTGAATTGGAAGAAATAGTGTCCATCAGTTGCATCACTTCTCCCTGCAGGACAGGAGCTAGAGGGTGAATTGGGAGAAATAGTATCCCTCAGTTGCATCACTTCTCCGTGCAGGGCAGGAGCTAGAGGGTGAATTAGGAGAAATAGTATCCATCAGTTGCATCACTTCTCCCTGCAGGGCAGCAGCTAGAGGGTGAATTGGGAGAAATAGTATCCCTTAGTTGCATCACTTCTCCCTGCAGGGCAGGAGCTAGAGGGTGAATTGGAAGAAATAGTGTCCTCAGTTGCATCACTTCTCCCTGCAGGACAGGAGCTAGAGGGTGAATTGGAAGAAATAGTGTCCATCAGTTGCATCACTTCTCCCTGCAGGGCAGGAGCTAGAGGGTGAATTGGAAGAAATAGTATCCCTCAGTTGCATCACTTCTCCCTGCAGGGCAGGAGCTAGAGGGTGAATTGGGAGAAATAGTATCCCTCAGTTGCATCACTTCTCCCTGCAGGGCAGGAGCTAGAGGGTGAATTGGAAGAAATAGTGTCCATCAGTTGCATCACTTCTCCCTGCAGGGCAGGAGCTAGAGGGTGAATTGGAAGAAATAGTGTCCCTCAGTTGCATCACTTCTCCCTGCAGGGCAGGAGCTAGAGGGTGAATTGGAAGAAATAGTATCCCTCAGTTGCATCACTTCTCCCTGCAGGGCAGGAGCTAGAGGGTGAATTGGAAGAAATAGTATCCCTCAGTTGCATCACTTCTCCCTGCAGGGCAGGAGCTAGAGGGTGAATTGGGAGAAATAGTATCCCTCAGTTGCATCACTTCTCCCTGCAGGGCAGGAGCTAGAGGGTGAATTGGGAGAAATAGTGTCCATCAGTTGCATCACTTCTCCCTGCAGGGCAGGAGCTAGAGGGTGAATTGGAAGAAATAGTATCCATCAGTTGCATCACTTCTCCCTGCAGGGCAGGAGCTAGAGGGTGAATTGGGAGAAATAGTATCCCTCAGTTGCATCACTTCTCCCTGCAGGGCAGGAGCTAGAGGGTGAATTGGAAGAAATAGTATCCCTCAGTTGCATCACTTCTCCCTGCAGGGCAGGAGCTAGAGGGTGAATTGGAAGAAATAGTGTCCCTCAGTTACATCACTTCTCCCTGCAGGGCAGGAGCTAGAGGGTGAATTGGAAGAAATAGTATCCCTCAGTTGCATCACTTCTCCCTGCAGGGCAGGAGCTAGAGGGTGAATTGGAAGAAATAGTGTCCCTCAGTTACATCACTTCTCCCTGCAGGGCAGGAGCTAGAGGGTGAATGGAAGAAATAGTATCCATCAGTTGCATCACTTCTCCCTGCAGGGCAGGAGCTAGAGGGTGAATTGGAAGAAATAGTATCCCTCAGTTGCATCACTTCTCCCTGCAGGGCAGCAGCTAGAGGGTGAATTGGGAGAAATAGTATCCCTTAGTTGCATCACTTCTCCCTGCAGGGCAGGAGCTAGAGGGTGAATTGGAAGAAATAGTGTCCATCAGTTGCATCACTTCTCCCTGCAGGGCAGGAGCTAGAGGGTGAATTGGAAGAAATAGTGTCCCTCAGTTACATCACTTCTCCCTGCAGGGCAGGAGCTAGAGGGTGAATTGGAAGAAATAGTGTCCCTCAGTTGCATCACTTCTCCCTGCAGGGCAGGAGCTAGAGGGTGAATTCTCCCTGCAGGCAGGAGCTAGAGGGTGAATTGGAAGAAATAGTATCCCTCAGTTGCATCACTTCTCCCTGCAGGGCAGGAGCTAGAGGGTGAATTGGAAGAAATAGTATCCCTCAGTTGCATCACTTCTCCCTGCAGGGCAGGAGCTAGAGGGTGAATTGGGAGAAATAGTATCCCTTAGTTGCATCATTTCTCCCTGCAGGACAGGAGCTAGAGGGTGAATTGGAAGAAATAGTGTCCGTCAGTTACATCACTTCTCCCTGCAGGGCAGGACTAGAGGGTGAATTGGAAGAAATAGTTCCCTCAGTTGCATCACTTCTCCCTGCAGGGCAGGAGCTAGAGGGTGAATTGGGAGAAATAGTATCCCTTAGTTGCATCATTTCTCCCTGCAGGACAGGAGCTAGAGGGTGAATTGGAAGAAATAGTGTCCGTCAGTTACATCACTTCTCCATGCAGGGCAGGAGCTAGAGGGTGAATTGGAAGAAATAGTATCACTCAGTTGCATCACTGCTCCCTGCAGGACAGGAGCTAGAGGGTGAATTGGGAGAAATAGTATCCCTCAGTTGCATCACTTCTCCCTGCAGGGCAGGAGCTAGAGGGTGAATTGGAAGAAATAGTGTCCATCAGTTGCATCACTTCTCCCTGCAGGGCAGGAGCTAGAGGGTGAATTGGAAGAAATAGTATCCCTCAGTTGCATCACTTCTCCCTGCAGGGCAGGAGCTAGAGGGTGAATTGGGAGAAATAGTATCCCTCAGTTGCATCACTTCTCCCTGCAGGGCAGGAGCTAGAGGGTGAATTGGAAGAAATAGTATCCCTCAGTTGCATCACTTCTCCCTGCAGGGCAGGAGCTAGAGGGTGAATTGGAAGAAATAGTATCCCTCAGTTGCATCACTTCTCCCTGCAGGGCAGGAGCTAGAGGGTGAATTGGGAGAAATAGTATCCCTCAGTTGCATCACTTCTCCCTGCAGGGCAGGAGCTAGAGGGTGAATTGGAAGAAATAGTGTCCCTCAGTTACATCACTTCTCCCTGCAGGGCAGGAGCTAGAGGGTGAATTGGAAGAAATAGTATCCCTCAGTTGCATCACTGCTCCCTGCAGGACAGGAGCTAGAGGGTGAATTGGGAGAAATAGTATCCCTCAGTTGCATCACTTCTCCCTGCAGGGCAGGAGCTAGAGGGTGAATGGGAAGAAATAGTGTCCATCAGTTGCATCACTTCTCCCTGCAGGGCAGGAGCTAGAGGGTGAATTGGAAGAAATAGTGTCCCTCAGTTACATCACTTCTCCCTGCAGGGCAGGAGCTAGAGGGTGAATTGGGAGAAATAGTATCCCTCAGTTGCATCACTTCTCCCTGCAGGGCAGGAGCTAGAGGGTGAATTGGGAGAAATAGTGTCCCTCAGTTGCATCACTTCTCCCTGCAGGACAGGAGCTAGAGGGTGAATTGGAAGAAATAGTATCCCTCAGTTGCATCACTTCTCCCTGCAGGGCAGGAGCTAGAGGGTGAATTGGGAGAAATAGTATCCCTTAGTTGCATCACTTCTCCCTGCAGGGCAGGAGCTAGAGGGTGAATTGGAAGAAATAGTGTCCATCAGTTGCATCACTTCTCCCTGCAGGGCAGGAGCTAGAGGGTGAATTGGAAGAAATAGTGTCCCTCAGTTACACACTTCTCCCTGCAGGGCAGGAGCTAGAGGGTGAATTGGAAGAAATAGTTCCCTCAGTTGCATCACTTCTCCCTGCAGGGCAGGAGCTAGAGGGTGAATTGGAAGAAATAGTGTCCCTCAGTTGCATCACTTCTCCCTGCAGGGCAGGAGCTAGAGGGTGAATTGGGAGAAATAGTATCCCTTAGTTGCATCATTTCTCCCTGCAGGACAGGAGCTAGAGGGTGAATTGGAAGAAATAGTGTCCGTCAGTTACATCACTTCTCCATGCAGGGCAGGAGCTAGAGGGTGAATTGGAAGAAATAGTATCCCTAGTTGCATCTTCTCCCTGCAGGACAGAGCTAGAGGGTGAATTGGAAGAAATAGTGTCCTCAGTTACATCACTTCTCCCTGCAGGGCAGGAGCTAGAGGGTGAATTGGAAGAAATAGTATCCCTCAGTTGCATCACTTCTCCCTACAGGGCAGGAGCTAGAGGGTGAATTGGAAGAAATTGTGTCCATCAGTTGCATCACTTCTCCCTGCAGGACAGGAGCTAGAGGGTGAATTGGAAGAAATAGTATCCCTCAGTTGCATCACTTCTCCCTGCAGGGCAGCAGCTAGAGGGTGAATTGGGAGAAATAGTATCCCTCAGTTGCATCACTTCTCCCTGCAGGGCAGGAGCTAGAGGGTGAATTGGAAGAAATAGTGTCCATCAGTTGCATCACTTCTCCCTGCAGGACAGGAGCTAGAGGGTGAATTGGAAGAAATAGTGTCCCTCAGTTACATCACTTCTCCCTGCAGGGCAGGAGCTAGAGGGTGAATTGGGAGAAAGAATCTCCCTAAGTTGCATCACTTCTCCCTGCAGGGCAGGATCTAGAGGGTGAATTGGAAGAAATAGTATCCCTCAGTTGCATCACTTCTCCCTGCAGGGCAGGAGCTAGAGGGTGAATTGGGAGAAATAGTATCCCTTAGTTGCATCTTTTCTCCCTGCAGGACAGCAGCTAGAGGGTGAATTGGAAGAAATAGTGTCCGTCAGTTACATCACTTCTCCCTGCAGGGCAGGATCTAGAGGGTGAATTGGGAGAAATAGTATCCCTTAGTTGCATCATTTCTCCCTGCAGGACAGGAGCTAGAGGGTGAATTGGAAGAAATAGTGTCCGTCAGTCACATCACTTCTCCATGCAGGGCAGGGGCTAGAGGGTGAATTGGAAGAAATAGTATCCCTTAGTTGCATCTTTTCTCCCTGCAGGACAGCAGCTAGAGGGTGAATTGGAAGAAATAGTGTCCGTCAGTTACATCACTTCTCCCTGCAGGGCAGGAGCTAGAGGGTGAATTGGAAGAAATAGTATCCCTCAGTTACATCACTTCTCCCTACAGGGCAGGAGCTAGAGGTTGAATTGGAAGAAATTGTGTCCTCAGTTGCATCACTTCTCCCTGCAGGACAGGAGCTAGAGGGTGAATTGGAAGAAATAGTATCCCTAGTTGCATCACTTCTCCCTGCAGGGCAGCAGCTAGAGGGTGAATTGGGAGAAATAGTATCCCTTAGTTGCATCACTTCTCCCTGCAGGGCAGGAGCTAGAGGGTGAATTGGAAGAAATAGTGTCCATCAGTTGCATCACTTCTCCCTGCAGGGCAGGAGCTAGAGGGTGAATTGGAAGAAATAGTGTCCCTCAGTTACATCACTTCTCCCTGCAGGGCAGGAGCTAGAGGGTGAATTGGAAGAAATAGTGTCCCTCAGTTGCATCACTTCTCCCTGCAGCAGGAGCTAGAGGGTGAATTGGAAGAAATAGTCCCTCAGTTGCATCACTTCTCCCTGCAGGGCAGGAGCTAGAGGGTGAATTGGGAGAAATAGTATCCCTCAGTTGCATCACTTCTCCCTGCAGGGCAGGAGCTAGAGGGTGAATTGGAAGAAATAGTATCCATCAGTTGCATCACTTCTCCCTGCAGGGCAGGAGCTAGAGGGTGAATTGGGAGAAATAGTATCCCTTAGTTGCATCACTTCTCCCTGCAGGGCAGGAGCTAGAGGGTGAATTGGAAGAAATAGTGTCCATCAGTTGCATCACTTCTCCCTGCAGGACAGGAGCTAGAGGGTGAATTGGGAGAAATAGTGTCCCTCAGTTGCATCACTTCTCCCTGCAGGGCAGGAGCTAGAGGGTGAATTGGGAGAAATAGTATCCCTTAGTTGCATCACTTCTCCCTGCAGGGCAGGAGCTAGAGGGTGAATTGGAAGAAATAGTATCCCTCAGTTGCATCACTTCTCCCTGCAGGGCAGGAGCTAGAGGGTGAATTGGAAGAAATAGTGTCCCTCAGTTACATCACTTCTCCCTGCAGGGCAGGAGCTAGAGGGTGAATTGGGAGAAAGAATCTCCCTCAGTTGCATCACTTCTCCCTGCAGGGCAGGAGCTAGAGGGTGAATTGGAAGAAATAGTGTCCCTCAGTTACATCACTTCTCCCTGCAGGGCAGGAGCTAGAGGGTGAATTGGAAGAAATAGTATCACTCAGTTGCATCACTGCTCCCTGCAGGACAGGAGCTAGAGGGTGAATTGGGAGAAATAGTATCCCTCAGTTGCATCACTTCTCCCTGCAGGGCAGGAGCTAGAGGGTGAATTGGAAGAAATAGTGTCCCTCAGTTGCATCACTTCTCCCTGCAGGGCAGACTAGAGGGTGAATTGGAAGAAATAGTGTCCCTCAGTTATCACTTCTCCCTGCAGGGCAGGAGCTAGAGGGTGAATTGGGAGAAATAGTATCCCTCAGTTGCATCACTTCTCCCTGCAGGGCAGGAGCTAGAGGGTGAATTGGAAGAAATAGTGTCCCTCAGTTGCATCACTTCTCCCTGCAGGACAGGAGCTAGAGGGTGAATTGGAAGAAATAGTATCCCTAAGTTGCATCACTTCTCCCTGCAGGGCAGCAGCTAGAGGGTGAATTGGGAGAAATAGTATCCCTCAGTTGCATCACTTCTCCCTGCAGGGCAGGAGCTAGAGGGTGAATGGGAAGAAATAGTGTCCATCAGTTGCATCACTTCTCCCTGCAGGGCAGGGCTAGAGGGTGAATTGGAAGAAATAGTGTCCCTCAGTTACACCACTTCTCCCTGCAGGGCAGGAGCTAGAGGGTGAATTGGAAGAAATAGTGTCCATCAGTTGCATCACTTCTCCCTGCAGGGCAGGAGCTAGAGGGTGAATTGGGAGAAATAGTATCCCTCAGTTGCATCACTTCTCCCTGCAGGGCAGGAGCTAGAGGGTGAATTGGGAGAAATAGTATCCATCAGTTGCATCACTTCTCCCTGCAGGGCAGCAGCTAGAGGGTGAATTGGGAGAAATAGTGTCCATCAGTTGCATCACTTCTCCCTGCAGGACAGGAGCTAGAGGGTGAATTGGAAGAAATAGTGTCCCTCAGTTACATCACTTCTCCCTGCAGGGCAGGAGCTAGAGGGTGAATTGGGAGAAAGAATCTCCCTAAGTTGCATCACTTCTCCCTGCAGGGCAGGATCTAGAGGGTGAATTGGAAGAAATAGTATCCCTCAGTTGCATCACTTCTCCCTGCAGGGCAGGAGCTAGAGGGTGAATTGGGAGAAATAGTATCCCTTAGTTGCATCATTTCTCCCTGCAGGACAGGAGCTAGAGGGTGAATTGGAAGAAATAGTGTCCGTCAGTTACATCACTTCTCCCTGCAGGGCAGGAGCTAGAGGGTGAATTGGAAGAAATAGTATCCCTCAGTTGCATCACTTCTCCCTGCAGGGCAGGAGCTAGAGGGTGAATTGGGAGAAATAGTATCCCTTAGTTGCATCATTTCTCCCTGCAGGACAGGAGCTAGAGGGTGAATTGGAAGAAATAGTGTCCGTCAGTTACATCACTTCTCCCTGCAGGGCAGGAGCTAGAGGGTGAATTGGAAGAAATAGTATCCTCAGTTGCATCACTTCTCCCTGCAGGGCAGGAGCTAGAGGGTGAATTGGAAGAAATAGTGTCCCTCAGTTGCATCACTTCTCCTGCAGGGCAGGAGCTAGAGGGTGAATTGGAAAATAGTATCCCTCAGTTGCATCACTTCTCCCTGCAGGGCAGGAGCTAGAGGGTGAATTGGAGAAATAGTATCCCTCAGTTGCATCACTTCTCCCTGCAGGGCAGGAGCTAGAGGGTGAATTGGGAGAAATAGTATCCCTCAGTTGCATCACTTCTCCCTGCAGGGCAGGAGCTAGAGGGTGAATTGGAAGAAATAGTATCCCTCAGTTGCATCACTTCTCCCTGCAGGGCAGGAGCTAGAGGGTGAATTGGAAGAAATAGTATCCCTCAGTTGCATCACTTCTCCCTGCAGGGCAGGAGCTAGAGGGTGAATTGGAAGAAATAGTATCCCTCAGTTGCATCACTTCTCCCTGCAGGGCAGGAGCTAGAGGGTGAATTGGAAGAAATAGTGTCCCTCAGTTGCATCACTTCTCCCTGCAGGGCAGGAGCTAGAGGGTGAATTGGGAGAAATAGTATCCCTCAGTTGCATCACTTCTCCCTGCAGGGCAGGAGCTAGAGGGTGAATTGGGAGAAATAGTATCCCTCAGTTGCATCACTTCTCCCTGCAGGGCAGGAGCTAGAGGGTGAATTGGAAGAAATAGTGTCCGTCAGTTGCATCACTTCTCCCTGCAGGGCAGGAGCTAGAGGGTGAATTGGAAGAAATAGTATCCCTCAGTTGCATCACTTCTCCCTGCAGGGCAGGAGCTAGAGGGTGAATTGGGAGAAATAGTATCCCTTAGTTGCATCATTTCTCCCTGCAGGACAGGAGCTAGAGGGTGAATTGGGAGAAATAGTATCCCTTAGTTGCATCACTTCTCCCTGCAGGACAGGAGCTAGAGGGTGAATTGGAAGAAATAGTGTCCGTCAGTTGCATCATTTCTCCCTGCAGGGCAGGAGCTAGAGGGTGAATTGGAAGAAATAGTGTCCGTCAGTTACATCACTTCTCCCTGCAGGGCAGGAGCTAGAGGGTGAATTGGAAGAAATAGTATCCCTCAGTTGCATCACTTCTCCCTGCAGGGCAGGAGCTAGAGGGTGAATTGGGAGAAAGAATCTCCCTCAGTTGCATCACTTCTCCCTGCAGGGCAGGAGCTAGAGGGTGAATTGGAAGAAATAGTGTCCCTCAGTTACATCACTTCTCTCTGCAGGGCAGGAGCTAGAGGGTGAATTGGAAGAAATAGTATCACTCAGTTGCATCACTGCTCCCTGCAGGACAGGAGCTAGAGGGTGAATTGGGAGAAATAGTATCCCTCAGTTGCATCACTTCTCCCTGCAGGGCAGGAGCTAGAGGGTGAATGGGAAGAAATAGTGTCCATCAGTTGCATCACTTCTCCCTGCAGGGCAGGAGCTAGAGGGTGAATTGGAAGAAATAGTGTCCCGCAGTTACACCACTTCTCCCTGCAGGGCAGCAACTAGAGGGTGAATTGGGAGAAATAGTATCCCTCAGTTGCATCACTTCTCCCTGCAGGGCAGGAGCTAGAGGGTGAATTGGGAGAAATAGTGTCCCTCAGTTGCATCACTTCTCCCTGCAGGACAGGAGCTAGAGGGTGAATTGGAAGAAATAGTATCCCTAAGTTGCATCGCTTCTCCCTGCAGGGCAGCAGCTAGAGGGTGAATTGGGAGAAATAGTATCCCTTAGTTGCATCACTTCTCCCTGCAGGGCAGGAGCTAGAGGGTGAATGGGAAGAAATAGTGTCCATCAGTTGCATCACTTCTCCCTGCAGGGCAGGGGCTAGAGGGTGAATTGGAAGAAATAGTGTCCCTCAGTTACACCACTTCTCCCTGCAGGGCTGGAGCTAGAGAGTGAATTGGAAGAAATAGTGTCCATCAGTTGCATCACTTCTCCCTGCAGGACAGGAGCTAGAGGGTGAATTGGGAGAAATAGTATCCCTCAGTTGCATCACTTCTCCCTGCAGGGCAGGAGCTAGAGGGTGAATTGGGAGAAATAGTATCCATCAGTTGCATCACTTCTCCCTGCAGGGCAGCAGCTAGAGGGTGAATTGGGAGAAATAGTGTCCATCAGTTGCATCACTTCTCCCTGCAGGACAGGAGCTAGAGGGTGAATTGGAAGAAATAGTGTCCCTCAGTTACATCACTTCTCCCTGCAGGGCAGGAGCTAGAGGGTGAATTGGGAGAAAGAATCTCCCTAAGTTGCATCACTTCTCCCTGCAGGGCAGGATCTAGAGGGTGAATTGGAAGAAATAGTATCCCTCAGTTGCATCACTTCTCCCTGCAGGGCAGGAGCTAGAGGGTGAATTGGGAGAAATAGTATCCCTTAGTTGCATCATTTCTCCCTGCAGGACAGGAGCTAGAGGGTGAATTGGAAGAAATAGTGTCCGTCAGTTACATCACTTCTCCCTGCAGGGCAGGATCTAGAGGGTGAATTGGAAGAAATAGTATCCCTCAGTTGCATCACTTCTCCCTGCAGGGCAGGAGCTAGAGGGTGAATTGGGAGAAATAGTATCCCTAGTTGCATCATTCTCCCTGCAGACAGGAGCTAAGGGTGAATTGGAAGAAATAGTGTCCGTCAGTTACATCACTTCTCCCTGCAGGGCAGGAGCTAGAGGGTGAATTGGAAGAAATAGTATCCCTCAGTTGCATCACTTCTCCCTGCAGGACAGGAGCTAGAGGGTGAATTGGGAGAAATAGTTCCTCAGTTGCATCACTTCTCCCTGCAGGGCAGGAGCTAGAGGGTGAATGGAAGAAATAGTGTCCATCAGTTGCATCACTTCTCCCTGCAGGGCAGGAGCTAGAGGGTGAATTGGAGAAAATTCCCAGTTCACCCCCCACAACAATGGAGAAATAGTATCCCTAGTTGCATCACTTCTCCTGCAGGGCAGGAGCTAGAGGGTGAATTGGGAGAAATAGTATCCCTTAGTTGCATCATTTCTCCCTGCAGGACAGGAGCTAGAGGGTGAATTGGAAGAAATAGTGTCCGTCAGTTACATCACTTCTCCCTGCAGGGCAGGATCTAGAGGGTGAATTGGAAGAAATAGTATCCCTCAGTTGCATCACTTCTCCCTGCAGGGCAGGTGCTAGAGGGTGAATTGGGAGAAATAGTATCCCTTAGTTGCATCATTTCTCCCTGCAGTACAGGAGCTATAGGGTGAATTGGAAGAAATAGTGTCCGTCAGTTACATCACTTCTCCATGCAGGGCAGGTGCTAGAGGGTGAATTGGAAGAAATAGTATCACTCAGTTGCATCACTGCTCCCTGCAGGACAGGAGCTAGAGGGTGAATTGGGAGAAATAGTATCCCTCAGTTGCATCACTTCTCCCTGCAGGGCAGGAGCTAGAGGGTGAATGGGAAGAAATAGTGTCCATCAGTTGCATCACTTCTCCCTGCAGGGCAGCAACTAGAGGGTGAATTGGGAGAAATAGTATCCCTTAGTTGCATCACTTCTCCCTGCAGGGCAGGAGCTAGAGGGTGAATTGGAAGAAATAGTATCCCTCAGTTGCATCACTTCTCCCTGCAGGGCAGGAGCTAGAGGGTGAATTGGGAGAAATAGTATCCCTCAGTTGCATCACTTCTCCCTGCAGGGCAGGAGCTAGAGGGTGAATTGGGAGAAATAGTATCCATCAGTTGCATCACTTCTCCCTGCAGGGCAGCAGCTAGAGGGTGAATTGGGAGAAATAGTGTCCATCAGTTGTATCACTTCTCCCTGCAGGACAGGAGCTAGAGGGTGAATTGGAAGAAATAGTGTCCCTCAGTTACATCACTTCTCCCTGCAGGGCAGGAGCTAGAGGGTGAATTGGGAGAAAGAATCTCCCTAAGTTGCATCACTTCTCCCTGCAGGGCAGGATCTAGAGGGTGAATTGGAAGAAATAGTATCCCTCAGTTGCATCACTTCTCCCTGCAGGGCAGGAGCTAGAGGGTGAATTGGGAGAAATAGTATCCCTTAGTTGCATCATTTCTCCCTGCAGGACAGGAGCTAGAGGGTGAATTGGACGAAATAGTGTCCGTCAGTTACATCACTTCTCCCTGCAGGGCAGGATCTAGAGGGTGAATTGGAAGAAATAGTATTCCTCAGTTGCATCACTTCTCCCTGCAGGGCAGGTGCTAGAGGGTGAATTGGGAGAAATAGTATCCCTTAGTTGCATCATTTCTCCCTGCAGGACAGGAGCTATAGGGTGAATTGGAAGAAATAGTGTCCGTCAGTTACATCACTTCTCCATGCAGGGCAGGTGCTAGAGGGTGAATTGGAAGAAATAGTATCACTCAGTTGCATCACTGCTCCCTGCAGGACAGGAGCTAGAGGGTGAATTGGGAGAAATAGTATCCCTCAGTTGCATCACTTCTCCCTGCAGGGCAGGAGCTAGAGGGTGAATGGGAAGAAATAGTGTCCATCAGTTGCATCACTTCTCCCTGCAGGGCAGGAGCTAGAGGGTGAATTGGAAGAAATAGTGTCCCGCAGTTACACCACTTCTCCCTGCAGGGCAGCAACTAGAGGGTGAATTGGGAGAAATAGTATCCCTTAGTTGCATCACTTCTCCCTGCAGGGCAGGAGCTAGAGGGTGAATTGGAAGAAATAGTGTCCATCAGTTGCATCACTTCTCCCTGCAGGACAGGAGCTAGAGGGTGAATTGGAAGAAATAGTGTCCCTCAGTTACACCACTTCTCCCTGCAGGGCAGGAGCTAGAGGGTGAATTGGAAGAAATAGTATCCCTCAGTTGCATCACTTCTCCCTGCAGGGCAGGAGCTAGAGGGTGAATTGGAAGAAATAGTATCCCTAAGTTGCATCACTTCTCCCTGCAGGGCAGGAGCTAGAGGGTGAATTGGGAGAAATAGTATCGCTCAGTTGCATCACTTCTCCCTGCAGGGCAGGTGCTAGAGGGTGAATTGGGAGAAATAGTATCCATCAGTTGCATCACTTCTCCCTGCAGGGCAGCAGCTAGAGGGTGAATTGGGAGAAATAGTGTCCATCAGTTGCATCACTTCTCCCTGCAGGACAGGAGCTAGAGGGTGAATTGGAAGAAATAGTGTCCCTCAGTTACATCACTTCTCCCTGCAGGGCAGGAGCTAGAGGGTGAATTGGAAGAAATAGTATCCCTTAGTTGCATCATTTCTCCCTGCAGGGCAGGAGCTAGAGGGTGAATTGGGAGAAATAGTATCCCTTAGTTGCATCATTTCTCCCTGCAGGACAGGAGCTAGAGGGTGAATTGGAAGAAATAGTGTCCGTCAGTTGCATCACTTCTCCCTGCAGGGCAGGATCTAGAGGGTGAATTGGAAGAAATAGTATCCCTCAGTTGCATCACTTCTCCCTGCAGGGCAGGAGCTAGAGGGTGAATTGGGAGAAATAGTATCCCTTAGTTGCATCATTTCTCCCTGCAGGACAGGAGCTAGAGGGTGAATTGGGAGAAATAGTATCCCTTAGTTGCATCATTTCTCCCTGCAGGACAGGAGATAGAGGGTGAATTGGAAGAAATAGTGTCCGTCAGTTGCATCATTTCTCCCTGCAGGGCAGGATCTAGAGGGTGAATTGGAAGAAATAGTGTCCGTCAGTTACATCACTTCTCCATGCAGGGCAGGAGCTAGAGGGTGAATTGGAAGAAATAGTATCCCTCAGTTGCATCACTTCTCCCTGCAGGGCAGGAGCTAGAGGGTGAATGGGAAGAAATAGTGTCCATCAGTTGCATCACTTCTCCCTGCAGGGCAGGAGCTAGAGGGTGAATTGGAAGAAATAGTGTCCATCAGTTGCATCACTTCTCCCTGCAGGACAGGAGCTAGAGGGTGAATTGGAAGAAATAGTGTCCCTCAGTTACACCACTTCTCCCTGCAGGGCAGGAGCTAGAGGGTGAATTGGAAGAAATAGTATCCCTAAGTTGCATCACTTCTCCCTGCAGGGCAGGAGCTAGAGGGTGAATTGGGAGAAATAGTATCCCTCAGTTGCATCACTTCTCCCTGCAGGGCAGGAGCTAGAGGGTGAATTGGGAGAAATAGTATCCATCAGTTGCATCACTTCTCCCTGCAGGGCAGGAGCTAGAGGGTGAATTGGAAGAAATAGTGTCCATCAGTTGCATCACTTCTCCCTGCAGGACAGGAGCTAGAGGGTGAATTGGAAGAAATAGTGTCCCTCAGTTACATCACTTCTCCCTGCAGGCAGGAGCTAGAGGGTGAATTGGAAGAAATAGTATCCCTTAGTTGCATCATTTCTCCCTGCAGGGCAGGAGCTAGAGGGTGAATTGGGAGAAATAGTATCCCTTAGTTGCATCATTTCTCCCTGCAGGACAGGAGCTAGAGGGTGAATTGGAAGAAATAGTGTCCGTCAGTTGCATCACTTCTCCCTGCAGGGCAGGATCTAGAGGGTGAATTGGAAGAAATAGTATCCCTCAGTTGCATCACTTCTCCCTGCAGGGCAGGAGCTAGAGGGTGAATTGGGAGAAATAGTATCCCTTAGTTGCATCATTTCTCCCTGCAGGACAGGAGCTAGAGGGTGAATTGGGAGAAATAGTATCCCTTAGTTGCATCATTTCTCCCTGCAGGACAGGAGATAGAGGGTGAATTGGAAGAAATAGTGTCCGTCAGTTGCATCATTTCTCCCTGCAGGGCAGGATCTAGAGGGTGAATTGGAAGAAATAGTGTCCGTCAGTTACATCACTTCTCCATGCAGGGCAGGAGCTAGAGGATGAATTGGAAGAAATAGTATCACTCAGTTGCATCACTTCTCCCTGCAGGGCAGGAGCTAGAGGGTGAATTGGAAGAAATAGTATCCCTCAGTTACATCACTTCTCCCTGCAGGACAGCAGCTAGAGGGTGAATTGGTAGAAATAGTATCCCTTAGTTGCATCACTTCTCCCTGCAGGGCAGGAGCTAGAGGGTGAATTGGGAGAAATAGTGTCCCTCAGTTGCATCACTTCTCCCTGCAGGGCAGGAGCTAGAGGTTGAATTGGAAGAAATAGTATCCCTCAGTTACACCACTTCTCTCTGCAGGGCAGGAGCTAGAGGGTGAATTGGAAGAAATAGTGTCCCTCAGTTACATCACTTCTCCCTGCAGGGCAGGGGCTAGAGGGTGAATTGGAAGAAATAGTATCCCTAAGTTGCATCACTTCTCCCTGCAGGGCAGGCGCTAGAGGGTGAATTGGGAGAAATAGTATCCCTCAGTTGCATCACTTCTCCCTGCAGGGCAGGAGCTAGAGGGTGAATTGGGAGAAATAGTATCCATCAGTTGCATCACTTCTCCCTGCAGGGCAGCAGCTAGAGGGTGAATTGGGAGAAATAGTATCTCTTAGTTGCATCACTTCTCCCTACAGGGCAGGAGCTAGAGGGTGAATTGGAAGAAATAGTGTCCATCAGTTGCATCACTTCTCCCTGCAGGACAGGAGCTAGAGGGTGAATTGGAAGAAATAGTATCCCTCAGTTGCATCACTTCTCCCTGCAGGGCAGGAGCTAGAGGGTGACTTGGAAGAAATAGTATCCCTCAGTTGCATCACTTCTCCCTGCAGGGCAGGAGCTAGAGGTTGAATTGTAAGAAAATTGTGTCCATCAGTTGCATCACTTCTCCCTGCAGGGCAGGAGCTAGAGGATGAATTGGAAGAAATAGTGTCCATCAGTTGCATCACTTCCCCATGCAGGGCAGGAGCTAGAGGGTGAATTGGGGGAAATAGTATCCCACAGTTGCATCACTTTTCCCTGCAGGGCAGGAGCTAGAGGGTGAATTGGGGGAAATAGTATCCCACAGTTGCATCACTTCTCCCTGCAGGGCAGGAGCTAGAGGGTGAATTGGAGGAAATAGTATCCCTCAGTTGCATCACTTCTCCATGCAGGGTAGGAGCTAGAGGTTGAATTGGGAGAAATAGTATCCCTCAGTTGCACCACTTCTCCATGCAGGGCAGGAGCTAGAGGGTGAATTGGGAGAAATAGTATCCCTCAGTTGCATCACTTCTCCATGCAGGGCAGGAGCTAGAGGGTGAATTGGGAGAAATAGTGTCCCTCAGTTGCATCACTTCTCCCTGCAGGGCAGGAGCTAGATGATGATTTGGAAGAAATAAGATTTTGAAACGTCCACAGTACATTGTATGTTGTACCTGTCACACATTGTACTGTATTTAACACACCACTGCATGAATGTTAATTTCCAAGCATCTGAACAACTTTCTGTTTGAAAATTGTAAATAAAAAGAGAGAAGTGGGGAACCAAGGGACCCGACTATTTTGCCCATATTAAGCCCCGACTTAATGCCTTTAAAGATTATCAAAGGTTATAAATGTAGCAAGTACCAAGCAAGAATGCTATAATATTCACTGACTTATTTGGTGACAAGAAAACAAGAGCTGTCGGAAGGACACCTCGCTCGACTATTTGAAAACTTGCATTAATGTTGGCATGCAAGTTTATATTGCACATGTTAGTGAGATGAGCTTTTTTAAAACAATATTATCTTGCTATTGTCACAAAATTCTTACAGTGTAGGTGGATTGATTCTGAAGATGAGTCTCTGTTAGTGTTTCATATGTATATAGGTTTGAACAGAAAATTTATCAGATATCTAACTGATAGTAAGTTGTATGCAAAACTGAAAGGAGAATGTGTAAGCTAACCAGATATGTGGACAGACCACATGGTATGGGGCCAGATTACATTGTATGCAAATATATACAGCTTATATTTTGATACGGAACATTTATGTGCAATGGAATGAGTAGTTGGGAAGAACAGTCGAGTTGCTCCTCCGTAGTGGTTACTTCCCTTTTATAGACTATAATCTTATTGACAATTTATGGCTCGGGCAAAACATCTGTTACTGATGGGTAATGTATGGCTTTGGAATTATCGGACAATAGGGGCAATTAACATGGATCAGTCAAGCAGGTCGCATATCGATCTTAGACCGGAAACAGGTGTGAACAATTATACACCTTATCGAGAGATTATATTTACCAATTTAAGTTTGTTAGAAAAATTTAGATCTAGTCGACGGATTTCTAGGCAACAATTTTCTGGACTGATTTTTATGACATTTTGGTCCGCCAGTTTAAAATTCAGTCCTGGACCGGGAGACCGACCATTTAAGAAGCCCTGCAAATAGCAACGGCGACTCCAGCATGAGGACATTAGCCCTCCTTATTCCTTGAATAGTCGAGCTATAAATCTAGAGCTGGCCCTGCATCAGAATCCAGCTACATGTACAAATATCTACATGGTATTACTAAGAACTGTCAATAAACATTACACAAACCTTGTCTGAAATCCTGTAACATCTGGTCAAGTTTGTGGTCATCGAAAACAAAGATCAGATGATGTTGATAAAATTTGCAAATTGTCATCAGAGGCGTATTATCATCCGGATCAATCAGAGCTAAATCTTTAATATTCAGTAGGGCTATGATGTTGTTTTTCTCATTGTCGCACACCGGAATCCTGCTGTAACCTCTCTTCATAATTTCTGACATTGTCTCAAAGTTAAGCGTATCATTGTAGTCAAGAACAAAAACATCGTCTATACAAGTCATGATATCGTGCACTGTTTTCTTGCTCAAAGTCAAAGCACCGGATATAATATTTACTTCATCATCATCAAGAGCACTTAAATCTTTTGTCACGCGTATCAATTCTTGTAGCTTTTCTCTGTTATACACTTGACCTATTTCTTCTCCTAGGACTTTATCCAACAACAAACTTATTGGAAAAGACAACGGAAAGGTAACGATCATGAAAAAATAAGTAATATATCTGGTTCTTGCTCCGACCGCTAGCCCGTGACGTGAGCAAATTGCTTGAGGTATAATCTCACCAAATACAACGATAAAGCCTGTAGCAACAAGAACGGCAATTAACCCATTTGTAATGTTATCCAGCAGAATGGTCAGACTGTTGTTGACGAGCACATTTCCAAGAAGCAATGTGCATAGTAGAAAATTCCCTCTTTTTCTAAGAGGCGATATAACTTTTGCATATTTTTTTTCGGCTCGTTCGCCACATCTTTCAATAATTTGCAATTCTGTTTTATCCAGCGCCATTAAACCAAGGTTAAGCCCACTGAACAAACCAGACAAGCACAGAAGGACAGCGATAATTGTGACCTGTAGCCATAGTGGCATAAATGTTGATGGTGGCTTAATTACTGTAAACCGCACGTATGGGTCATCCCCTTGGTGTATCCATGAAATATCATCCCCAACCCTCTCCTTCACACAAATATACAGATATTCCCCATCAGACACTCTATCAAACAGTACTTTCACAAATCTCCTGCGACTATTTTTATCCGATGAATTTTCAACTGTAAAATCGGAACTCAACTGCAGATGGTCTTCACAGTTAGTATCCTTTGCCGCAACCCTCTTTGTAAAAGCCACTGCAGTATCATCTGAAAAATTTTGGCCAACAAGTAAAAGTGTCTGTTCCAATTCAGAGAAAAACTTTGGAGATGCTGTATGGTCTCGTTGGTTATCTGTTGCAGTTGCAACAATTGCCTCAATTTCAGCAACAACAATGTCTACAGAAACACAAGATGTCGGCAAAAACACGTAAAAGAAAAGTAAACAAACTGCCAGGCGTCCATGATCGGCCATTTCAAGTGCAGCATAACATTCATTACTCGTGAATTTTACAAATACGACAAATAATGAAAGACCACTAAATGTATGGGCGGGAGGTGTGTAGTGGGTGTCCGATGGCCTGGGTTAGAGTCTGTAGATTGTTCACTTTATTCTTCTGACCGAACGACATTATCAGAAACTCAAAGCGGCTCAATTAATGGTTTGGTGCTTTACGTTTATTTATCGCTACCGGTTGTCCATATGAGCGACGCCTCCTCATTTGAGATGTTTGGAGGATAGTGAAATGATAGACAGAGACCCATCCAGAGTCTCCTCTGGTTCGTTTACGTGCACGATGTAAAGCACTGATACGAGACCTCGGTCTATAGACTCATCTGAACGACTGTTATAAGACGAGGGGCGAACCTGTGATCTCTGGATTACCAGCTAAACGTGTTAACCACTGGACTACAGCCCCGTCTATGAATGGTTTGGGTGTTAAATAAAATTATTTATTTGACGGACAAGGCAAACGTTAGTGTTTTCTTAACACATTAATAAAGATACCACAATAAACAACATTCTATCACTTGTTATCAAACTCACATGCACATACAATAGTGCATGAAAGTAATATTATAAGTATGTGTAGGCCTATTATTCGTATATTGTGCACATTCATGTGGGATTAAGACCATTTTGACGGCAAGTGTTCATCTCTGTAGATATATTGGGAAGATCTGGTCATGGGGGTCAGGTGGGTATGTTCTCCTTTATTGTGTCATAGGTCCGCACACATTACCCGTGATCAAATGTATTGCATATAGCACTTTCTGTATAGTTATCCAACGTCAGAGTTTTCTTAATGTATGTACATGTGCTTGTATATACATATTATTTAGGTGTTGCAAATATGTTATAATTTGAGAAATGGAGGACATAAAAATATCTATCTGTAAAATATATAGAGACGAAAATAAACTATTTGACTCCATTTCCGCTATTCAGACATATAAGTTCCATCCTACTTTGTTGTGAACAAAAATAAACACGTGTTTCAAAATCAGGTGGCATAATCAAATCAACCAGTTTGATAAACTGTCTTCTTGATTGCTTCTGACAAGCTCACACTTGCATACTGAATATTGGCTCCTGTATAGTTCAACAATATATGGATCCGTTCAGTGTAACCTGAACTTCATTAATGTGTGCATTAGCATACTATACATGTATATATTTATTATTTATAATAGTTTAATATATACTCATTTATTTCCACAATGTTCCTGGCAGTGCTGTATCTATAATAGAGACACAGTGGTCTTTCAAAAATTCTCTTGTACTTCAAGTGTCAAACACGGTAGCCATATATTAGAGTGCCCTATATATGATATAAATACCAACTTTATTACAGGGTTATTTTGTATATGGCCAAAATGCTTGTGTTTTTCACAATTATATCATATTAAACGGATCTTGTAGGTACGAATTGTCCCGAATTTGGTACTAAACGTTTTTAACTCTAACTGTAATCCTTGATCATAGGGTTCGAACAGTCCAGACTTAGGTAGTTTATACAAATTTATTTGAGCTCGATTGCAAAACAAGTTCTTACAACTTATATATTAATCACTCTCGAGACCTCATTCCTGATGGAATCCGTCGCCACGATGGAGAGAGAAGAGGCAACGTGGAATTTAAATGCCTTGCCTAAGGGCACACTCGGGGCTCGAACTGCGGATCTTTCGCACCTGAAGCGAACACGCATCCACCGCACTGTCACGACTTCCACAGACTTAGGTACGAAACGTTGCATACATTAGGTACGGTTCAAAAGTTCACTCAGAGCTTGTGTTGTATCGTTGCTATCTTGCCGACTCAAAATAAATGTTATCTTATTGTATCGTACAGTCACTGACATTGGGTACGAAACATCCAAGATACGAAACGCATAGGATTCGAAATGAACTGCAACCTCTCAGGAAAATATGTTGCGCTCACCCTTCTTCGATTTAGTGGTGTTTAACCGCATACCATATTTTAAGTTATCTCCCGTAATTCTATAAGTTGGCAACCTATTAGTTAAATCACACACACACATAATAAAAATGACTGAACATTTAACTGTAGAAGATATGCAAGAAGCAGATCTTGGTCTAGGCGATGGTCTCAAACCAGGTGGACTCACGACATTGCCGTCAGAGTCTGCTGAATCTAGTGATAACAATTTGTTAGCTAAAGTTGCAGATAATTCGGATAAGAGCAGTCATTCCGGATACAGTAGCTCGATCAACTCTGATGAAGAATTTGAGCTAACTCTTATGCCAATTCGTCAAATTCATGATTTGAAGTCACAGTTTGCGCATTTAATGCCAAGTTCTGATCGATGTTGTGAGACAAATAGCGAAAAAACTGAAGAAAATCTGATTTATGATAAACGATACTTTTATGACAAGTCTGCTTCGTGCAAGTGTGAAGGAAGTTGTTCACAAGATTGTAATTGTCAAATGTGCAATGATAAGGAAAATGGTTCCTCAAACTTTCCGACTTATGCAAATATCCCTTATGGGACTTCTATCCGTCAACAAAAGGAATTATTTAATCGCAACATCGAGGAACTTCGTAAGAAGATGACTGTTTCATGTTTGAACTCTAGCTCTTCAGTGGATGAACATAAAGCAAAAGGTTAAAGGATGGATATGCATTATTTAAATTGAAAATGGATCTCGACTGAAGCAATACATGTACAATGGTTTTCGTTTGACTCAATCTCCCGGGTTTTGGCCAATGAAAATGATCAGACCCCAATTTGACTCACAGTACACAGTAGCTGTGCAGCATAGTTGTAATTGACCTACAGTGTTTACAATCTGCGTGTCAATCAAGATATTGTTTTCTGTAAATTCCAACTATTTGCCCCCATGTGCAAAAGTGTAGCTCCTCCCACCATGAACTGTTAGTTTATACAAATTTATTTTAGCTCGATTGCGAAACAAGTTATTTCAACTTATATGAATCACTCTCGAGCCTCATTCCTGATGGAATCCATCGCCACGACGGAGAGAGAAGAGGCAACGTGGAATTTAAATGCCTTGCCTAAGGGCACAATCGTAACGGCTCCAGTGGGGCTCGAACTCCGGACCTTTCGCACCTGAAGCGAACGCGCATCCACTGCGCTATCACGACTTCCACATGAACTGTTGGCTTGCTTGTAGCACTTGTCTCAGGCCGGTCCAATAAAAATATAACGATGTTTGTTTCACATGTTGCATCATGAATTGAGATCATGGTGTATTAGGCTCATTCATAAGCCATTCTCATTCATGCCGAATCCCAAAAGATGTACAGCTGTCAAAAAATAGTAGTTCTAATACCTTTCAGTCTGCTGCTGTTAAATGATATGTAAAATGTTCATTTCTTGATTACATGTACAAAACTTCAAACCGATCGAAAGAAAACTACATGTATATGCCAAATTAATTGTAATTATTTTATATACATGTATATTCATATTATTGAAAATGATCATTTAGAAATTTTCCCGACAAATTCCGGTGAATTTGTTTTAGCAGGTTACGCCACACGCTTCTAACCGCAGGGATTGTTCTAGAGGGCGATGTTGGCGAAATATTCACCCTAGGGACCCTGACTTTGTCCTCTGGGGGGCCCCACTTCTCCCTAAAATAAAAAATGAAAAAAATTGTTTATTTATAAATACAATTTTCATATAAAATATTGTCCAATAACATACACTATCCCATTATACGCCTCCTATGCAAATGTTGTATTTAAAGGTTATACTGTGCATTTTAACCCTTTCAACCCCACAGGCCTCTAAATAGGCTTATGAAAAGTGTAGATCCAGATGAGCCGGCTCGTGACGAGCCGTCTCATCAGGATCTGCACTTTTTTGCCAGTAATAATTATTACTATTTTTAGATAAAATTACCCATTTTGATAAATGAACTGGTCCAAAGGTAATTTTCTTATTAATTTATTGGTCTGAAAATATCACGCACCAGTCCATGTCAGTTACTTGGGGTTGAATGGGTTAACCCTATTTTGTTGAAATTTAGTAAATCATACCATTTAAGGATGCTTGCACGTGCTTTCTCACTTCTCCCAAAATTTGGACCTAGAATGAACCCTGTAATCGTAATATTTTATTTAGATGCTTTTATTAGGAATCGAGCAAGCACTTCTGTAATTATTCAAAGTCAGGACTATGTAAACGTGTACATGATCCTTAACCCATTCAACACCAAGTAACTGACATGGACTGGTGCATGATATTTTTAGACCAATAAAGTAATAAGAAAATTACATTATTTATCAAAATGGGTGATTTTGTCTAAAAATAGTAATATTACTGGCAAAAAGTGCAGATCCTGATGAGACAGCTTGTGACTGTCTCATGACGAGCCGTCTCATTAGGATCTGCACTTTTTGTAAGCCTATTTAGAGGTCTGTGGTGTTGAAAGGGTTAATACACGACACTGCGCCGTTTACACGTTGTTCAAGTATGAATATTGCGCAGTTAGTATTACGGTAGTTGGTAGGTAATGCTACTTACTTGATTTATTGTGTACACCGGTAAACACGCGAGATGCTGCTTACATCATTGCAGTTCAGGAATACTGTACTGTCTATAACAGAGAAGTATTTCCAAACTGTTGATTTTCATTTATTCTCCATGATTATTTACATGTACTAGGTCTCACGAGATTCAGTGAAAAGATCGATGCTATGATTTTATTACGTCACTAAGCTTCATTATATGACGTTATCAATTAAGATACACTGTTACTGTACTCACATGTACAGGGTTCATTCTCGGTCAGAATTTTTGGGAGAAGTGAGAAAGCATGTGATCGCTACCTTAAATGATGTTCTTTAATATACTTCTGCAAAATATGGTTAAAATGCACAGTACAACCATTAAATACAACATTTGAATAGAAGGAGTACTTTATAGTGTATCTCTAGACCAAATTTTGTTTGAAAATCGTAAAAACCAAACAATATATATATTTTTTTTTAGGGAGAAGTGGGGCCCCCAGAGGGTGGAGTCAGGGTCCCTAGGGCGACAATTTCGCCCACATCCCTCTCTAGAATGATCCCTGATGTATTGCCATTACACGACATGGCTCTGTTTACACGTGTACATGTAAATGTGGAAGCCCTAATGATGATCCTGCATTATATACATGTATGCTTTCAATGCTTGACAAGAACAAAACAGGTGCAATGTATGAACGATAACATGCTTCAGGTACGAAAGGTCCAGAGTTCGAGCCCCGCTGGAGCCGTTACGATTGTGCCCTTAGGCAAGGCATTTAATTTCCATGTTGCCTCTTCTCTCTCCCTCGTGGCGATGGATTCCATCAGGAATGAGGTCTCGAGAGTGATTAATATATTAATTTGAGTTGTAAGAACTTGTTTCGCAATCGAGCTAACATAAATTTGTATTTTGTATAAACTAACAATCAGAATTGTCATCGGATCTGCTGATTGGCTGTCAATCTGAATAATACATGTAGGTAATCAGTTCACAGGCCTGATTGATAATCTGTTAATTACTACAAATAACTGACAACAAAAGTTAAGCATACTGGCATGCAAGCAACTGTCACACAGAAACAGTTTCTGTACACTGGACATTTGATACACTACATTTACATGATGATTTTCAACTATTTCAGCTATTTGTGTATTTAGTGAAACAGGTGCATGTTTTCATGAGACAGTAAGTGCTCGTAATTCTTTCTCAGCTAACAGTATCGCGTCAGAATTATGAAAGTAAATACTTGTTTACATTTTTGCACATGTGGCAACCTGTCTTTGTTTACACTTTTGCACATGAGGGCAACCTGTCTTTGTTTACACCACACAACCACACACCACACAACCTGTCTTTGTTTACACTTTTGCACATGAGGGCAACCTGTCTTTGTTTACACTTTTGCACATGGGGGCAACCTATCTTTGTTTACACTTTTGCACATGGGGGGTTCAACCTGTCTTTGTTTACACTTTTGCACATGAGGGCAACCTGTCTTTGTTTACACTTTTGCACATGGGGGCAACCTATCTTTGTTTACACTTTTGCACATGGGGGGTTCAACCTGTCTTTGTTTACACTTTTGCACATGAGGGCAACCTGTCTTTGTTTACACTTTTGCACATGGGGGCAACCTATCTTTGTTTACACTTTTGCACATGGGGGGTTCAACCTGTCTTTGTTTACACTTTTGCACATGAGGGCAACCTGTCTTTGTTTACACTTTTGCACATGGGGGCAACCTATCTTTGTTTACACTTTTGCACATGGGGGGTTCAACCTGTCTTTGTTTGCACATGAGGGCAACCTGTCTTTGTTTACACTTTTGCACATGGGGGCAACCTATCTTTGTTTACACTATTGCACATGGGGGCAACCTATCTTTGTTTACACTATTGCACATGGGGCAACCTGTCTTTGTATGCATGTGCATCCTAGAGAGATTATGAGGGTTTACCGGTAAAATCTAGGTCAACTGAATAGATGCACAGTATATCATATCTAGTTATCGGATCCCACATCAGTGTGGCGTCCGTGGTCCAGTGGTAGAGTGTCAGATTTGGAATTGAACGGTCCCGGGTTCGATACTCGGTCAGGCCACGTATGTAGTGTCATTGAGCAAGGCACCTCACACACATTGCTTAGTACTGGTTAATCGCTTAGGTCGGCTAAGCCTGCCCAGGACAACATGTCTAAGTCCCCCGCGAGGGGTTTGACATTAAAGGAACATACATATCATACAGACACATCGTTTTCTGTTGCAGGAGAACATCACAAGCCAAGGATGAAACAGTCGAGTGAAGAAATTGCCATGAAACTTGCTGAAACGTTACTGGTATGGTATGAAACTTGGTATACATACATTGTAGCATAGAGTGGTGGAACCTATGCTCGGCGTATTCCTATGCTCGGCGTATTCCTATGCTCGGCGTATTCCTATGCTCGGCGTATTCCTATGCTCGGCTCGGCGTATTCCTATGCTCGGCGTATTCCTATGCTCAGCGTATTTCGGCATATTCCTATGCTCGGCGTATTCCTATGCTCGAGGTATTCCTATGCTCGGCGTATTCCTATGCTCGGCGTAATCTTTCCATTTACATCAGTATTTAAAATATTTAAATAGTGTTTGCTGACAAAGGTGAAGCATGGTTCAATAGCATTCCGTTGTGCATACCGGTAGCCTAATGCAACTGTCACCTGGCTGGTTCAGTAGCAGAATATAAGCAGACAACTTGTTGGGAGAATTTTTTCCACCGAAATGATGCGGTTTATGAGCATTTCAGGTAGCTATCCGAATTGGGGGGGAAAAGTACAAATAACCAGAA
Source organism: Archivesica marissinica (assembly GCA_014843695.1). NCBI lineage: Eukaryota > Metazoa > Mollusca > Bivalvia > Venerida > Vesicomyidae > Archivesica > Archivesica marissinica. The sequence goes on along the minus strand of CM026393.1, from coordinate 54,464,949 downwards.
AAAAAGTTTCTTCTGAGTTGTAATATTGTTAGTTATTGATGTTACTAAGTCAAAATAGTATATTCAACATTTACCATTGCATAAATAAAAACATTCATGTATGCCGTACACCTAAAGTATCTAGTTCCCCATGGAAACAGGTGCCGTTGCGATAGCTGTATTGAGGCGCATGGTCACGTACTGAAGCTAAAATTTTCAACAACAATTTTTGGAAAGTTGTGTTCAAGAAAATAATAATATCTGACAAGTGCATTTAACTTTTTATACGGGTCATTATATGTGGGATTTACGCCGAGCACAGGTTCCGCCACTCTATGTACTTGTAAGTGTACACATGTTGTCACAGACGCTTGGGCTGTGGACAAAATATTTCCAGCTGCAGTGTGCCTGCCCTGTCTATGCCAGCACCAATGCTCGGCAGGTCACCTACATGTACATGTAAGGTCTTTCAACTATGCTATTCAGTGAATTTTAGGCGTCAGTGGAAAGCTGTTGAGTGTAATATTTTATTATTGTTTGGTCCGTGAGGCAACCATGAGCATTAAGGTATATGTACAGGGTTCATTCTAGATGGCGAAATAGTCGCCCTAGGGACATTGCCTTCGCCCCCTGAGGGCCCCACTTCTCCCTAAAAAAATTCAATTTGAAAAAAACAAAAACTATTTTTAAAAATATTTTCATACACAATTTTGTCCAGTAGGCTACACTGACCCATTATAAAGCATTCCTGCTATTCAAATGTTTGTATTTAATGGTCAAAATGTGTAGTTTAACCCTATTTTATTAATATTTATTAAATAACGCCATTCAAGGACACAATCGCACACTTTCTCCCAAAATTTCTGACACCTAGAATGAGCCGCCCTGTATGTAAGGCCATCATTGACTACATGTAATTGCTATATTATACATGTAGATTGTCCAATATGTGGGTGGACGGCGGACTTCTTATAATATATTGGTGAAAAATCAAATGATTATTTTTAGTTTATACAAATTTATTTTAGCTCGATTGTGAAACAAGTTCTTAAGCTTATATAAATCACTCTCGAGACCTCATTCCTGATGGAATCCATCGCCACGAGGGAGAGAGAAGAGGCAACGTGGAATTTAAATGCCTTGCCTAAGGGCATAATCGTAACGGCTCCAGCGGGGCTCGAACTCCGGACCTTTCACACCTGAAGCGAACGCGCATCCACTGTGCTATCACGACTTCCATGATTATTTTTGCTAATGAGATTGAGCGTGAGGCATCAGGGATGAGAATGTAAGACATGCTATGATTTTCTCTTGCACAGGAGGTGGAAGACCTGAAGATTGAACTCGAGACCTGTGAACAAAGATTGGATTCAAAATACAAGGCCATCGATATCCTCAGAAAACAAGTACTTACACTGCAGAGCTTCTTTATCTTATGTTCAGAATGGCTAGAACTATTCAACCACTTTACCATAGTGTCCTAAAAATATGTTTCATTTTACCTTCAGAAACAGTTCAAACACTCATCAGAAATTAACCTCATATGTTCCATATTTGGTTTAGACACATTTGTTATGTTTCATATTTCCTTAAGACCATGCTTGGCAGCAAATGGGTCCGCCTCCGTGGTCGAGTGGTTACGGTCGCTGACTTGTATACCACTGTAACCTATCATCACTGATGGTCACGGGTTCGAGCCCCGCTCAGGCCGTGTCTCACTTATATGAAAAAGTTGGTAGTTTCTTACGGAGGTTGGTGCACCCAAGTACTGGTTAGCTGCTGAAGCCTGCCCAGGAAAGGTGTTGTTAGGTAAACTGCCCGCCGGCGATATAGCCCGAAATGGTGCTGATGCAGGCGTAAAACCCGAAATATAAATAAATAAATTGTCGGCAAATGGGCTTACAATTATCAGGCTTTGTAAAGTATTGTTACTAAATGACCCATGTTGATTTTGGGCTCAATGTGACAGGTTGTTATATGTTATATTTCGGGTTTTACGCCTGCATCAGCACCATTTCGGGCTATATCGCCGGCGGGCAGTTTACTTAACACCTTTCCTGGGCAGGCTCCAGCAGTTAACCAGTACTTGGGTGCACCAACCTCCGTAAGAAACTGCCAACTTTTTCATATAAATGAGACACGGCCTGAGCGGGGCTCGAACCCGTGACCATCAGTGATGATAGGTTACAATGGTATACCAGTCAGCGACGTTAACCACTCATACACGGAGGCGGACGAGACAGGTTGCACATGCATGTTTATAAATATAGGATCTTACATGAGTGGTGATTTCATACCGTATTTTATGAAACGAGTTTTGGAAGTTTGCTATTAATTAAGCGAGCCTTTTGGAGAGATTAATAGCAAACTTCCAAAACGAGTTTCATAAAATATGATATGAAATCACCACCAGTGTAAGATCCCTTTTATCACATTACCATATTGGGTTTTAATCATATTTTTGCACAAAATAACGCTGCTACTTTCAATTTGGCGCCAAATGTCAGTGCAAATTGTCATGATGTCACTAAATTGTCATGACGTCACTATGCAAAGCAGCGTTATATTTATGTCCTAAATAGCGTTATATTTATGTCCTAAATAGCGTTATATTTATGTCCTAAACAGCGTTATATTTGTGTCCTAAACAGCGTTATATTTATGTCCTAAACAGCGTTATATTTATGTCCTAAACAGCGTTATATTTATGTCCTAAAGCAGCGTTATATTTATGTCCTAAACAGCGTTATATTTGTGTCCTAAACAGCGTTATATTTATGTCCTAAACAGCGTTATATTTATGTCCTAAACAGCGTTATATTTATGTCCTAAAGCAGCATTATATTTATGTCCTAAACAGCGTTATATTTATGTCCTAAACAGCGTTATATATATGTCCTAAACAGCGTTATATTTATGTCCTAAACAGCGTTATAATGGCGTCAAGACTAATTTTAAATCGTAGTTTGTCTTGCCATCAACATCATGAACCAATTCAAATAGAAATATGCATACTTTAAAGTTTAATTTAGGATTATTCTCTCAACCAATCAGAATCCTTCCAGGTGTTATTACACGTGTGTACATGTATAAAAATTATGACATGACTGTATTACACTGGATACAAGCAAAGTTATGTGATAAATATATACATGTATATACAATCCATTACAAGTACGGTACCTTAGATACTCCATACAAGAGATAAGTAATAAGTAACGAGGTCACAACATCATGTTTCTGTTGTTCAGTGTCCGTTTTTAGTCCCGGATTTTATTGACCCACCATACGATGTTCTGTCAGCTGATTAGTGACGACCTATATTCTCACATAACTAGCGAGACGTCCTGACTGGCGAATGAGATCCTCATGTAAATACACAATGTATGGATCACTAATTTTATGTACCGGTATCTAGTTCAACGTTACATCTTTCAGGCTGAAGAGGCACAGAGTCAGCTCAAATTCTCTGAAAAGTTGTCGAAAGTAGCCTCGCTAAAAATGTCTCAGGTATTTTACAGTTGTTTTATGAGTGACATATTTAATATGCTCGTCTCAAGGTGTGATTTCACTTGGCCAGAATTGACAGCCGAAAATTGGTTATTCTTGTCCACAATATGACCAAAAACGATTGTGAAGCAAGTTTTAACAACTTATATTAATCACTCTCGTTGGCGCGGATGAGAGCATAAATGTGGTCTTTCGTTTGGGAGGAGTACCCGGAGAAAACCCACCTGTCCGATCTGGCGACCACTGTACCATCTCACATACTTCCCGGTCCGAGGATCGAACCCATGTTGCATTGGTGAGAAGCGAGCGCGCTAACCACTGCGCTAATCGGACAGCATGATACTATGTACATGCTAGACTGTTGTGGAACGTGAACAAATGGACTACTGGTGTATTTCATTTTATTGCCACAACATTTCGATCCCACATTAACCATTGTTTTAGATCTAATTGCGAGAGACAAATGGCATTACTGGTTTTATCTGTGTATCGTCCATACTCACCTATAAGGCGATCTCGCATATAAGACGACCCCCTACTTTGATCCTGAACTCTGTGGGCTGTGGCATGCACTCGCATATAAGACAGGTGATAAAATGGACACCAGACCGTTTATAGATTGTATGTTTGGCCAGTGAAAGTTGAAGACATTTTCAATGTCAGAGCACTCTCTTGCAAGGATACCATTTTAGCACATTTAAAAAAAAATGAAATTTAAAACACTCACTTATAAGACGGGAAGTCACTTTGAGGCCATAATCTGGTGGTAAAAATCGTCTTATATGCGAGTATGTATGGTACACTAGTATGTACATGTAGAACTAATTCCATATTGTAAATAACACAGTCTTTATAAGGAAACATTACGGTAATGTTTGTGTTTGTATTACTGAATACGTCAACAGCCTGAATGAATCTTGATCCTTAAATGACCTCCTGCCCTGCATGGTGTTAATATTAACAGAATGCTTGTCGTAGATATATCAACATAGAATGAATGGTATATAATAGATACAGGATGTCTTTTGAATGCAAATTCAGTAATTGGTGTATGCAAATGCATTCATTAATCATGTAAATACAATAATTGCTCATGTACATGCATGCACTGATCATGTAAATACAGTAATTGATCAGGTAAATACAGTAATTGATCATGTAAATACAGTAATTGATCATGTAAATACAGTAATTGATCATGTAAATACAGTAATTGATCATGTAAATATGGTAATTGATCAGGTAAATACAGTAATTGATCATGTAAATACAATAATTGATCATGTAAATACAGTAATCGGTCATGTAAATACAGTAATTGATCATGTAAATACAATAATTGATCATGTAAATACAGTAATCGGTCATGTAAATACAGTAATTGATCATGTAAATACAATAATTGATCATGTAAATACAGTAATTGATCATGTAAATACAGTAATTGATCATGTAAATATGGTAATTGATCATGTAAATACAGTAATTGATCATGTAAATACAGTAATTGGTCATGTAAATACAATAATTGATCATTTAAATACAGTAATTGGTCATGTAAATACAGTAATTGATCATGTAAATACAGTAATTGATCATATAAATACAGTAATTGATCATGTAAATACAGTAATTGGTCATGTAATTACGGTAATTGATAATGTAAATACAATAATTGATCATGTAAATACATACAATAATTGATCATGTAAATACAATAATTGATCATGTAGATACAGTAATCGGTCATGTTGATACAATAATTGTCATGTAAATACAGTAATTGATCATGTAAATACAGTAATTGATCATGTAAATATGGTAATTGGTCATGTAAATACAGTAATTGGTCATGTAAATACAGTAATTGATCATGTAAATACAGTAATTGATCATGTAAATACAGTAATTGATCATGTAATTACGGTAATTGATCATGTAATTACGGTAATTGATCATGTAGATACAATAATTGATCATGTAAATACAATAATTGATCATGTAAATACAATAATTGATCATGTACATGCATGCACTGATCATGTAAATACAGTAATTGATCATGTAAATACAGTAATTGATCATGTAAATACAGTAATTGATCATGTAAATACAGTAATTGATCATGTAAATACAGTAATTGATCATGTAAATATGGTAATTGATCAGGTAAATACAGTAATTGATCATGTAAATACAATAATTGATCATGTAAATACAGTAATCGGTCATGTAAATACAGTAATTGATCATGTAAATACAATAATTGATCATGTAAATACAGTAATCGGTCATGTAAATACAGTAATTGATCATGTAAATACAATAATTGATCATGTAAATACAGTAATTGATCATGTAAATACAGTAATTAGTCATGTAAATACAATAATTGATCATTTAAATACAGTAATTGGTCATGTAAATACAGTAATTGATCATGTAAATACAGTAATTGATCATATAAATACAGTAATTGATCATGTAAATACAGTAATTGGTCATGTAATTACGGTAATTGATCATGTAAATACAATAATTGATCATGTAAATACATACAATAATTGATCATGTAAATACAATAATTGATCATGTAGATACAGTAATCGGTCATGTTGATACAATAATTGTCATGTAAATACAGTAATTGATCATGTAAATACAGTAATTGATCATGTAAATATGGTAATTGGTCATGTAAATACAGTAATTGGTCATGTAAATACAGTAATTGGTCATGTAAATACAGTAATTGATCATGTAAATACAGTAATTGATCATGTAAATACAGTAATTGATCATGTAATTACGGTAATTGATCATGTAATTACGGTAATTGATCATGTAGATACAATAATTGATCATGTAAATACAATAATTGATCATGTAAATACAATAATTGATCATGTACATGCATGCACTGATCATGTAAATACAGTAATTGATCAGGTAAATACAGTAATCGGTCATATAAATACAGTAATTGATCATGTAAATACAGTAATCGGTCATATAAATACAGTAATTGATCATGTAAATACAATAATTGATCATGTAGATACAGTAATTGATCATGTAAATATGGTAATTGATCAGGTAAATACAGTAATTGATCATGTAGATACAGTAATTGATCATGTAAATACAATAATTGATCATGTAAATACAGTAATCGGTCATGTAAATACAGTAATTGATCATGTAAATACAATAATTGATCATGTAAATACAGTAATCGGTCATATAAATACAGTAATTGATCATGTAAATACAATAATTGATCATGTAGATACAGTAATTGATCATGTAAATACAGTAATCGGTCATATAAATACAGTAATTGATCATGTAAATACAATAATTGATCATGTAGATACAGTAATTGATCATGTAAATACAGTAATCGGTCATATAAATACAGTAATTGATCATGTAAATACAATAATGATCATGTAGATAAGTAATTGTCATGTAAATACAGTAATTGATCAAGTAAATACAGTAATTGATCATGTAAATATGATAATTGATAATGTAAATACAGTAATTGATCATGTAAATACAGTAATTGATCATGTAAATACAGTAATTTGTCATGTAAATACAATAATTGATCATTTAAATACAGTTATTGGTCATGTATATACAGTAATTGATCATGTAAATACAGTAATTGATCATGTAAATACAGTAATTGATCATGTAAATACAGTAATTGATCATGTAAATACAGTAATTGATCATGTAAATACAGTAATTTGTCATGTAAATACAATAATTGATCATTTAAATACAGTTATTGGTCATGTATATACAGTAATTGATCATGTAAATACAGTAATTGATCATGTAAATACAGTAATTGATCATGTAAATACAGTAATTGATCATGTAAATACAGTAATTGATCATGTAAATACAGTAATTTGTCATGTAAATACAATAATTGATCATTTAAATACAGTTATTGGTCATGTATATACAGTAATTGATCATGTAAATACAGTAATTGATCATGTAAATACAGTAATTGATCATGTAAATACAGAATTGGTCATGTAATTATGGTAATTGATCATATAAATACAGTAATTGATCATGTAATTACGGTAATTGATCATGTAGATACAATAATTGATCATGTAAATACAATAATTGGTCATGTATATATAGTAATTGATCATGTAAATACAGTAATTTGTCATGTAAATACAATAATTGATCATTTAAATACAGTTATTGGTCATGTATATACAGTAATTGATCATGTAAATACAGTAATTGATCATGTAAATACAGTAATTGATCATGTAAATACAATAATTGGTCATGTAATTACGGTAATTGATCATATAAATACAGTAATTGATCATGTAATTACAGTAATTGATCATGTAGATACAATAATTGATCATGTAAATACAATAATTGATCATGTAAATACAATAATTGATCATGTAGATACAGTAATCGGTCATGTTGATACAATAATTGTCATGTAAATACAGTAATTGGTCATGTAAATACAGTAATTGGTCATGTAAATACAATAATTGATCATGTATATATAGTAATTGATCATGTAAATACAGTAATTGTCATGTAAATACAATAATTGATCATGTATATATAGTAATTGATCATGTAAATACAGTAAGTGTCATGTAAATACAATAATTGATCATGTATATACAGTAATTGATCATGTAAATACAGTAATTGTCATGTAAATACATGTACAGTAAGTTTTCATGTAAATACTAGAAGATATTGTGAACTCAAATGATCCAACTTCTCTTTGTTTTCATTGCTAATGATTTGAGTTTTGCACATTATCAATTTGGAACGAAGCGGATTTCTTGAAGAAGAAAAAACCCAGTATGACTTGCAATATTGAAACACGATGATCTGTGATTTCTCATATACCGTTGCTATAGCAGAATGTGTTATGATATCTCGTTGCATGCTGCATGGTAACAGGAGATAAATGAGCTGCAGTATGAGGTAGAAAGCCGAGAGAACTCACTGATGGACAGTCAGCAGGTCTGGGCGCACAGATTTGATAGGTAAGGTTTATAGATTAACGCACGTTTTTGTATTAAAAAATGGTGTTCAGAATGGTGAGTACATGGCTGAGGTTGAATCATGTCCTCAGATAATCTCTGCATGTTATTACATCATTATGAATAAATTGCTAAGATACTCATATTCCTGTGTTTGTGATATCTAATTCCCCCCCCCCCAGTGCTAATTTTGTTGAGTTCCAGATTATCTCCAAGGGTGATGAATTAGTCCTAGGCCTGTTGCAGACTTTCCCAAAATAAATTCATGAACATCCATCGATATTATTTTTGCATAATCGTGCAGACGGACAAACAAACAAACTAACCGGGGTGAGGTAAAATGAATATCTCACTGTGCCCCCATGTTTTACAATGTTCAGATTAGAAGCCTCTTAATTTATAAAATTTATAAATGAAACAAATGTGTACTATTATTTTTTATATCGACCCGCATTGCAGGAAGGGAAAATAGAATTATCTTCCATCTTCCTTCCATCCAAAACCAATGAAATGACTTGGGTACAAATGTTAGCAGCAAGATTTGTGTTTATATTGACATCAAAAAGCTCACTAAACTTAAAATGTTGTGAAGGAATTATGAAAATGGCAAATAAATTATTATCTTAAATAGAAAATGATTTCTCCCGAGTCCCCCCTCTAGCTCGAGCCCTGCACATGTAATATTAAATTATTTTCCCAAGTCACCCCTTTATCTAGTTCCAGACCTGCACATGTAATATTAATTATTTTCCCAAATCCCCCCTCTAGCTCCAGCCCTTCGCATGAAATACTAATATTTTGCTGTCTTAATTAATACCAACATTAAATTTTCTTACAAATATATTCATGTAACTCCATAGAAATTGTATGCCTTAGTTTGAATAATTTTGGACAGATGTTTTAACTTTTAAGTGATTTAATCAATTTTGTTCAACACTAGGGTTTATTCTAGAGATTAAAATAGGGCATGGTGGGTCAGAAAAGGGGCCGGGTGCATTTTGAGCCACAATGATGTGCGGGAGGGAGTATTGTGGGGTGTTAGTCCCTAGAAAGATTTGCTAAATTACGGTGATTGATCAGAGGCAGTAAGGCAGTACATATTGGTGAAAAGGGCGGATGATTTCTAAGTTATATATGTCAACCCGCCTGAAGGCACCTGTTGAGGCTTCACTAAAAGGCAAGAGGGTGGGGCTAAAAGGCAAGAGGGCGGGGCTAAAAGGCAAGAGGGTGGGGCTAAACGGCAAGAGGGCGGGGCTAAAAGGCAAGAGGGCATGCGGCTAACAGGCAAGAGGGTGGGGCTAAAATGCAAGAGGGCGGGGCTAAAAGGCAAGAGGGCATGCTAAAAAGGCAGGGTACGTCCGCTCTAGAAAAAACCGTAAGGGGAGATTGGTGTATAGATGGATAGTGCTCAGTGTGGACCAGAGATGCTAACTTTCACTAAATACGTTTACACAGTCCTTACTGATCTTGAGTACAAGTTGCCCTCCGTGGCCCAGAGTTCTTACTTCAAATCACTTGCCCCTCACCGCTATAGGTTCGTATCCTACTGGGAGTGTCAAATTATTTGGAAGGTTGGTGGTTCTACCCCGAGTGACCATCAGTTCAAGAAATCATGTCGTATGACCTACGCTTTTGGTGCAATTTTTTAAGCCCGAAAGCGAATGGACTGTATACAATGATCACACTAAAATGTCTGTCCAAAATAGTGTGGTACTAATAGAAACATAAATAGACTCGGTTTGGTTATATTTTATTGCCGTATTCTTTTTACATAAACACAAAACATACATGTACTAATACATAGAAAAGCAAATTGGTCGGGCCACAAGTTCTAGCGACATTAACTATAACATATTATATGTATATTATACTGGCATGTGGATTGCTTCAATTACGGTCCCAACATAACAGCAGTTCCTGACATAGACTGGCATGTGGATTATTCAGTTACGGTCCCAACATAACAGCAGTTCCTGACATAGACTGGCATGTGGATTATTCAGTTATGGTCCCAACATAACAGCAGTTCCTGACATAGACTGGCATGTGGATTATTCAGTTACGGTCCCAACATAACAGCAGTTCCTGACATAGACTGGCATGTGGATTGCTTCAGTTATGGTCCAAACATAACAGCAGTTCCTGACATAGACTGGCATGTGGATTGCTTCAGTTATGGTCCCAACATAACAGCAGTTCCTGACATAGACTGGCATGTGGATTGCTTCAGTTACGGTCCCAACATAACAGCAGTTCCTGACATAGACTGGCATGTGGATTATTCAGTTACGGTCCCAACATAACAACAGTTCCCAACATAGACTGGCATGTGGATTGCTTCTGTTACAGCCATCCCCGACATAGACTGGCATGTGGATTATTCAGTTACGGTCCCAACATAACAGCACTTCCCGACATAGACTGGACTGGCATGTGGATTGCTTCTGTTACGGCCATCCCCGACATAGACTGGCATGTGGATTGCTTCTGTTACGGCCATCCCCGACATAGATTGGCATGTGGATTGCTTCTGTTACGGCCATCCCCGACATAGACTGGCATGTGGATTGCTTCTGTTACGGCCATCCCCGACATAGACTGGCATGTGGATTGCTTCTGTTACGGCCATCCCCGACATAGATTGGCATGTGGATTGCTTCTGTTACGGCCATCCCCGACATAGACTGGCATGTGGATTGCTTCTGTTACGGCCATCCCCGACATAGACTGGCATGTGGATTGCTTCTGTTACGGCCATCCCCGACATAGATTGGCATGTCGATTGCTTCGGCAACAGCCGTTCCCGACATAGACTGGCATGTGGTTTGCTTCTGCTATGACCATTCCCGACATAGACTGGCATGTGGTTTGCTTCTGTTATGACCATTCCCGACATAGACTGGCATGTAGATTGCTTCTGTTATGACCATTCCCGTCATAGACTGGCATGTGGTTTGCTTCTGTTATGACCATTCCCAACAAACCAACCCAACCACCCACATAGACTGGCATGTGGATTGCTTCTGTTATGACCATTCCCGACATAGACTGGCATGTGGATTGCTTCTGTTATGACCATTCCCGACATAGACTGGCATGTGGATTGCCTCTGTTATGACCATTCCCGACATGGACTGGCATGTGGATTGCTTCTGTTATGACCATTCCCGACATAGACTGGCATGTGGATTGCTTCTGCTATCACCATTCCTGACATAGACTGGCATGTGGATTGCTTCTGTTATGACCATCCCAGTACACATATTCAACATATATCAGTTCCTTTGAACCAAGATTGCTCTTACATGTATTTCAGCATATTTCCTTTATCCGACATACATTGACAATGCAGTAGCCAAAGCAATGTTCATCAACCCTTTCCCTCATAGAAGCACCTATTGACGCCATTACCAATATGACATATATTGACAATGCAGTAGCCAAACCAATGTTCATCAACCCTTTCCTTCGTAGAAGCACCTATTGACGCCATTACCAGTATGACATATATTGACAATGCAGTAGCCAAACCATTGTTCATAATAAAGGCCAGACTCTCATGTAGTCCCAGTAATATCTATGGAGGTGGGATAGATATGGCGACTACTTATCTACTGCATGATAGCTAAATGGCTGTCATTTGTATGGAGATATAATAGTATATTAACATAAATCTCTATGTAGTCCCAGTAATATCTATGGCGGTGGGATATATATGGCGACTACTTATCCACTGCATGATAGCTAAATGACTGTCGTTTGTATGGAGATACAATAGTATATTAACCTAAATCTCTATGAAGTCTCAAATATCTGCATGGAGATATAATAGATATCAACCTAAATATCTATGAATGAAAGCTAAATGGCTGTCGTTAAAACAAAAAAACCAAACCAAAAAAAAACAAAACAAAAAAACCAAACCAAAAAAAAACAAAACAAAAAAACCAAACCAAAAAAAAAACCAAAACAAAAAAACCAAACCAAAAAAAAACCCAAAACAAAAAAACCAAACCAAAAAAAAACCCAAAAAAAAAAACCAAACCAAAAAAAAACCCAAAACAAAAAAACCAAACCAAAAAAAACCAAAAAAAAAAACCAAACCAAAAAAAACCAAAAACAAAACCAAACCAAAAAAAACCAAAACAAAAAAACCAAACAAAAAAAAACCAAAACAAAAAAACCAAACCAAAAAAAACCAAACACAAAAAACCAAACAAAAAAAAACCAAAAACAAAAAAACAAACCAAAAAAAACCAAAACAAAAAAACAAACCAAAAAAAAAACCTGTCGTTTGTATGGAGATATAATAGTATATTAACCTAAATCTCTATGAAGGAAAGGGTTAAATGCCTGTCGTTTGTATGGAGATACAATAGTATATTAACCTAAATCTCTATGAAGGAAAGGGTTAAATGGCTGTCGTTTGTATGGAGATACAATAGTATATTAACCTAAATCTCTATGAAGGAAAGGGTTAAATAACAGAAAACACACAATTTTATTTTGAATGCTTGAAATATAAGTTCTAAATGGAGTTGATCTTTGCATGCAGTTTACTATCGACGGTACTCCTTGTTGCTACTTCTTGTTTATATATAATAACACCTAACATTCGTCCTTTTTCAGCTTGTTTTCTTTTTTATCATCGTCAGGGCCTCCTTTGTCATTCGTCATTGTCTCCAAAAAAGATTGAACAAAATAAGGGGGGGGGGGGGGGGATAGCATGTATTGTGGAAAAATTGCCAATAACGGCCGGGCTCATTTCTAGGTCAGAATATATGAGAAGTGAGAAATGCCAATAGCGGCCGGGCTCATTTCTAGGTCAGAATATATGAGAAGTGAGAAAGCGCGCGATTGCGTCCTTAAATGGTATTATTTAATAAATGTCCAGAAAATAGGGTTACAATACATATTATGACCACTAAATATAATATTTGAATAGGAGTGCTGTACAAGTGCTTGGAAGTCGTGATAGCGCAGTGGATGCGCGTTCGCTTCAGGTGCGAAAGGTCCAGAGTTCGAGCCCCGCTGGAGCTGTTACGATTGTGCCCTTAGGCAGGCAAGGGAGAAGTGGGCCCCAGGGGGCGAAGTCTAGGGTGACTATTTCGCCCATGGCGCGCTCTAGAATGAGCCCTGATAACTGCTCAAATCTTTAAAAAATTGGCTCAAGAATCTCGGCAAATATTTGACGACAGGTTTTCAAAATGCAGAGGAGGTCCTGCTTGTACTGTAAATGTAATTGCTATCATCCATTATAAGAGATAAGAATAATAAACAGTTTTATTTTCCTCCCGATACAAAGTATATGGTGGCTGTATATGAGTCGCTCATGTCCGTCCGTCCGCTTCTTGTGACAGCCAATCAAAATGTTGTATTTTTGTGCATTTGGACTAAATTTCAAAATATTTTTCACAGTTATACAAGCTCACTGCTGTTTCAAACGTATTGTATTTTTAAAAGTGTTATGTTTATGATATGTACAGTCAAACCTGTGTTAAGCAGCCAGCCAATGGAATCATAGAAGTGGCTACTTAACACAGGTGGCTGCTTAATAGAGGGCAAATGTATAATAAAACAACATTTTGGGAAACTGGCTGATTAACAACACCACAGACCTCAAATATGCTTATAAGAAGTGTAGATCCAGATGAGACGATTCGTCACATCAGGATCTGCACTTTTTGCCAGTAATATTACTATTTTTAGACAAAATTACCTATTTTGATAAATGAACTGGTCCAAATGTAATTTTCGTATTAATTTATTCGTCTAAAAATATCATGCACCAGTCCATGTCAGTTACTTGGTGTGGAATGGGTTAAGTCAGGTTGGCTGCTTGATGGAGGTGGCCACTGACACAGGTTTGCACATTTTTGCGATCCACAAAGTAGATTTCCAGTGAATATAGATATTTACAGTACAAATATTTACTACATTTTTACAATTCTTTATATCATGACATCTTTATTATATTGGAAGAAGGTCCTATATGTCTTGTAGTTTCATATGCACATAGGGTCTTTTACCACTATCGAAGATGATGATATGCACCCCCTATATTTACTCACCTGTAGGTAAACATAGCTGGTGGTGGTAGTGATAGAGTAACCTCCCTTGTTTCGGAGAAAAACCAGGATCTCGGTGATATGTCTACCCAGCTGATGCAACGGAGACGACACACAGACGGACAGACAACAGAGTCAAAACCTAAAACTGTCTGTATTGAGAAATATAAAAGGTACTGGGCTGTATTTGTAATAGAGATGGGAGGGGTACTCTCGAGTACTGCTTGGCAAGAGTTCAGGAAATGCTAGTACATGGGTACAATATAGATACCCATTGCCCGGAAAATATATTGCTTGCGGCTGATAAACTAAGAACTAAGGAACTACTAATAAATGGATTTATTATTACTGTTATTGTTTATCATACTATTTTAAGTAACATATTAATAAATATTGGATGGCTTCGTGCGCATCTGATAAAAGTTGAAAAATCCATCCGTCTGATCATAAGCAATATTTTGTCTTAAAGGCATAGTCAAAATTACACTACCGGTACATGAGATGTCCTGTTTTACACTACACAAGAGTGTCCTGTTTTACACTACACAAGAGTGTCTTGTTTTACACTACATGAGATGTCCTGTTTTACACTACACAAGAGTGTCCTGTTTTACACTACATTAGAGTGTCCTGTTTTACATTACATTATAGTGTCCTGTTTTACACAACATTAGAGTGTCCTGTTTTACACTACATGAGATGTCCTGTTTTACACTACATTAGAGTGTCCTGTTTTACACTACATTAGAGTGTCCTGTTTTACGCTACATGAGAGTGTCCTGTTTTACACTACACAAGAGTGTCCTGTTTTACACTACATTATAGTGTCCTGTTTTACACTACATTAGAGTGTCCTGTTTTACACAACATTAGAGTGTCCTGTTTTACACAACATTAGAGTGTCCTGTTTTACACAACATTAGAGTGTCCTGTTTTACACTACATTAGAGTGTCCTGTTTTACACTACATTATAGTGTCCTGTTTTACACTACATTAGAGTGTCCTGTTTTACACTACATTAGAGTGTCCTGTTTTACACTACATGAGAGTGTCATGTTTTACACTACATGAGAGTGTCCTGTTTTACACTACATTAGAGTGTCCTGTTTTACACTACATTAGAGTGTCTTGTTTTACACTACATTAGAGTGTCCTGTTTTACACTACACAAGAGTGTCCTGTTTTACACTACATTAGATGTCCTGTTTTACACTTCATGAGAGTGTCCTGTTTTACACTACATTAGAGTGTCCTGTTTTACACTACATTAGAATGTCCTGTTTTACACTTCATGAGAGTGTCCTGTTTTACACTACATTTGATGTTCTGTTTTACACTACATTAGAGTGTCCTGTTTTACACTACATGAGATGTCCTGTTTTACACTACACAAGAGTGTCCTGTTTTACACTACACAAGAGTGTCCTGTTTTACACTACATTAGAGTGTCCTATTTTGCACTACATTAGAGTGTCCTATTTTGAACTACATGAGAGTGTCCTGTTTTACACTACATGAGTGTCCTGTTTTACACTACATTAGAGTGTCTTGTTTTACACTACATGAGATGTCCTGTTTTACACTACACAAGAGTGTCCTGTTTTACACTACACAAGAGTGTCCTGTTTTACACTACAGTGTCCTATTTTGCACTACATGAGAGTGTCCTGTTTTACACTACATTAGAGTGTCCTATTTTGAACTACATGAGAGTGTCCTGTTTTACACTACATGAGATGTCCTGTTTTACACTACACGAGAGTGTCCTGTTTTACACTACATTAGAGTGTCTTGTTTTACACTACATGAGATGTCCTGTTTTACACTACATGAGAGTGTCCTGTTTTACACTACATGAGATGTCCTGTTTTACACTACATGAGAGTGTCCTGTTTTACACTACATTAGAGTGTCCTGTTTTACACTACATTAAAGTGTCCTGTTTTACACTACACAAGAGTGTCCTGTTTTACACTACATTAGAGTATCCTGTTTTACACTACACGAGAGTGTCCTGTTTTACACTACATGAGAGTATCCTGTTTTACACTACACAAGAGTGTCCTGTTTTACACTACATTAGAGTATCCTGTTTTACACTACATTAGAGTGTCCTGTTTTACACTACATTAGAATGTCCTGTTTTACATTACATTAGAATTTCCTGTTTTACACTACATTAGAGTGTCCTGTTTTACACTACACGAGAGTGTCCTGTTTTACACTACATTAGAGTGTCCTGTTTTACACTACATTAGAGTGTCTTGTTTTACACTACATTAGAGTATCTTGTTTTACACTACATTAGAGTATCTTGTTTTACACTACATTAGAGTGTCCTGGTTTACACTACACGAGAGTGTCCTGTTTTACACTACATTATAGTGTCCTGTTTTACACTACATTAGAGTGTCCTGTTTTACACTACATTAGATGTCCTGTTTTACACTACATTAGATGTCCTGTTTTACACTACATTAGAATGTCCTGTTTTACACTACATTAGAGTGTCCTGTTTTACACTACACGAGAGTGTCCTGTTTTATACTACATGAGAGTATCCTGTTTTACACTACACAAGAGTGTCCTGTTTTACACTACATTAGAGTATCCTGTTTTACACTACATTAGAGTGTCCTGTTTTACACTACATTAGAATGTCCTGTTTTACACTACATTAGAATGTCCTGTTTTACACTACATTAGAGTGTCTTGTTTTACACTACATTATAGTGTCCTGTTTTACACTATACGAGAGTGTCCTGTTTTACACTACATTAGAGTGTCCTGTTTTACACTACATTAGAGTGTCTTGTTTTACACTACATGAGAGTGTCCTGTTTTACACTACATTAGAGTGTCCTGTTTTACGTGTTTTATATTACGTAGATTTGTATGATATACAGTAAAACCTGTCTTAAGCAGCCATGCAAGGTAATCACAGAAAGTGGCTGCTTAGCACAAGTGGCTGCTTAATAGAGGTCAAATGTATAATAAAACAACATATTGGGTATAATACAGGTTGGCTGCTTAATAGAGGTGACCACTAACACAGGTTTGACTGTAGTGGAATGCATTTGCTCGGCTTCATCAGGGCATATTTATTGTTTGTAGGATGTGTCTAGAAAACAAATCGTTGATGAATACATTGGAAACAAGGCTGGAAGAGCTGCGTAAAGTTACATCTCAGAAGATTGGTATGTTTCATGTACCATTTATTTGATGTTAGTTTCATGGTCCAAATGAACCGTCATCGCTTAATGGTTACTGTCATTGACTTCAAATCACTTGCACCTCGTCCCTGTAGGTTGGAATGCCACTGAGGGTGTCAACATTGTTTCATGTGATTAAGCTATTTAACTGACTTGCAGAAGATTGGTGGTTCTATCTGTGTGTCTGTTCGTACCTGAAATACTGCTCGAAGGGACACCCGGGGTCTTCATATCCCAATAATAGCTGGAGAGTTGCCATATGACCTAAGCTGTCCGTGCGTCTTTTAACCCCAAAAACTAAATAACATATATAGCGATACATCTGCCCGAAAAAATAAAATATAGGTCAAACCTTCCAGATTTCATGTAGCAGAGGAAGATCTCAGGTGCCTCTACAAATTGTGTTTCAGGCACTGGGTATAACCACTTACCTTCCGATAGCCCGTTGGTTAGCGTAATACTCGCATCATAAAATTCTGCACTACTGGTGGGAGCAATTTATTTGTAGTCTGACTATACCTACTCGACCACAGAGGCCCCATTGTATGATATTTATCGCAGTAATAAGTTGTACCCGATACATAGTTCCCACGGCCTGTGAAAATAGTCAAAAACACTGATAAGATCTTATCTTGGCAACCATTTTGACTGGCAAGTTTTATTAACGGCAATTTCATGATAATTCTTTAATTGCAATAACTTTATTCATTTTGGTTTCTTAATATAAAATTTGGTATGATTTTTAATGTATTAAAATGCACTTTTTAAATATTAATTTATTTTTTGACAATGATGTATGGATTATAAATTATAGTTAACTTGCACCTATTTTTGAAAGTCTATTTTCACAGTTGAAATGGTAAATTATTATTTATTCGTTATGGATATGAAATTTGTGAAATGATACAAAAAATATGTCCATTGGGAGCTTTCCAACAATGTATGAACCACGGTGATGGGATGAAAAATAAATATTTTATGAAGAAAACAAAATTACGCTACTATATATTATATATAATATCTGATCAACTTTGCCAATCAAAATGGCAGCCACAGTAGGAATGATGACGTCACACGGGAACTATGTATTATATATAATATCTGATCAACTTTGCCAATCAAAATGGCAGCCACAGTAGGAATGATGACGTCACACGGGAACTATGTATTGTGAAGATTTTAATGAATGCCCGTGTATATATTATAATATTGTAATACTAAAGTATGTTGCACATACCTATAGAACCCAATTGTCAAAGTGTGTACATATCGGTAATTATTTCTAAAACTGGAGTAAGGCAAAATGATGTGACACCAATCTTAAAATGTTATTAGCTTCTTCAATGGTCGTAGTGCCAACTATTTTATTCAAATGGAGAGAAATCTAAACAACTGGGCTCATTCTAAATGGCGACTGGGGCGATAGTTGCCCTAGGGACCATGACTTCGCCCTAAAAACCTTTTTACAATTTTCATACAAAATATTGTCCGATAAGATACACTGGCCCATTATAAAGCACTCCTTCTATTCAAAATTGTTACAGACGTATATGTAGTCCAGTGGTAACACGCTGGACTGATAATCCATGGGATTTGCACTATCCTCCAAAATCTAAAATAACTAATCTCTTCAGGAGGCGTCGCTCATATGGGCAACCGGTAGCGACGATAAATAAACGTAAAAAACACAAAATTGTCAAATTGTGACTTTTAGCCCTATTTTGTTGAAATTTATTAAATAACACCATTTAAGAACGCAATCGTGCACTTTCTCACTTCTCCCAAAAATTCTGACCTAGAATGAACCCTGAAATTATATTTCTGTTCCATATTGTGCCATGTTGTATTTTGTAGCTGTAGAAAGAGATAACGACGAGTTATTAGCATTGTTAGACATTCAAGAGCGTGCTAAATATGAGATGTCAAGAAGCGTATCCTCGGAGGAAAACTATTGCACATTTTCCAGCACAGAGGTAATTAAATTTGAAGAGAGAAACACCTCTGCAAACTTAGAACAACTGAACAACAACAACAGAACAAACGTTTATTTCTGAGGTGTACACTACATACATAGTCATATATAGTTACAAAATTGTGGAATGCTTGTATATAAATATAGATCTACAGTCTACATCCGCTATGTCGAATTCCGTCGGACCGAACAAAATACTTCGACATAACCGAAATTTGACTTAACGAAATTCGATATAAACAGAGCCAGTTATATGTAAAATGATAGTGTCTGAAACAGGACTTTGATCAAATATAGCAATACATGTACATACCGTATTTATCTATATATAACGCGTACGGACATTTTGCTGAAAAAAACGGGAATTCCGATGTATAACGCACGTGGAAATAGCAATTTCACAAGATCAATTGTTTAAGATCTGCTAAATTGTGCATTAAAAAATTCTGTTCTGTTCTATTCTGTTAAGAAGAATGGTGCAAACGAAACTTTACATAGGACGTAGAGTGACGTTCCACCCATGGGTAAGGAATCTCCTTGAAGATAATATTGTTGGTGTGGTGTGCGGCCGCCTGGCCTATGAAAACCTGACTAGCTTTAGAACAATCTGCTATATATGCTCATAAAGATGACAATGGACTTAAAACAATTCCTAATATTCTAATCTACAAATTCGCACCCGTGCGTGCATAATATTTCTTCTTTTGTTTCTAGGTTGCAAACAATGACCAGTCACGGTCCCGCATAATTGAATTTGCTAATCTAGAAATGTCAGTAATTCTAAACACCTTTGAGATATAACCAGGAGTCCCTCAGTTTCCTTCTGTTCAATAACTATTTTGCAAACAATGACCCGTCAGACTCGTGCATAATTGAATTTGTTAATGGCGACACATCCTGATCACCTTCGATATCCGATAAGGAAGCCCTCGTGGGACATACTCGTGACATACTTAGCTTTCTTTTGTTCAATAACTATTTTGCACACGACACTTGATGTGCAACTGGTACAATATTTTTAATTGTGAAATTGGACTGGTAATCCGCAGGTTTGATCCCCCGTCTGACCCTAATAAAATTAACAGTCTTTCAGATGGGATGTTAAACCGAGGTCTCATGTCGGTGTTTTGCACTGTGTATGTAAAAGAACCAGGAGACCACTTGTATACCGGTACTGCAGGTGTTAGTTGTACAACAATTGTTACAGACATTTTATACAGAAATATGTGTTTAATGTAGGAATGGCAATGAATATTCGAATATTCGCTCAAACGTCCGAATACTATTCCAGTATTCGAATATTCGGTCAAAATATATAATATTTGCAAAAATAATATAAACTGTCCCGGCCGATCTCCTCACGACGTGCACGTCGTGACCGGGGCACATTCCGCAGCAGCAGCGTAGGATTCTGGGATCTTCTGGTCGTCGATCTTGCAGATAGGAAATCTCTCTAACTGGGCACATCAGGCCAGATCCACCGCCTCTTGAAGAGTGTAGAGTGTTTTGACTCCCAGGTTGCCACACTCTACACTGGTTGTCGATCTTGCGAAGGGGGAATCTCTCCAGGTATGTGGATCCACGGCTATGGCACATCAGGACAGATCTGCCATCTCTTCTAGGTGGTGTTATAGCTTCGCACTAGATTTTCGACCTTTTCGTTTAGAAGAGATGGCGGACCTGAGGGAGCGGCAACGGTCGTGGATCCACGCTCATCTGGACTTGCTTGCGACAATCGACGACCAGATGTCTAACTGTCAGATCCGTATTAATGCTGCTGCGGGGTGACCAACAGTGAGGAGTGTGGCCCTACAAAGGACCACGTACAGACCAGGCCTTGTCAACCTGGCGGGCACAGAAAGAAGTAACCACCTGATGACGTCTTCATAAGCTACACAGAATACAGAACCTTCAGAGAATACCGGACTAATCAACGTAGAAGAACAGGAATAATCATCATAGAAGCATAGGAATAATCATCGCAGAACACGTATAATCATCATCGAATAACCACCACAGAAGAATCGCCTTAGGACAAGAAGAATCACCTTAGACAAGAAGAATCACCTTAGGACATAACCATCTTAGAAAATACAGTCGCCCAAATGCATTTATGCGGTGGCGACTTTAAATAAAACTACATACTACTACTATAAACTGTCATAAATCTGTTGCTTTCTTTTACAATTTGAAGCCATCATAAAACCTTCCAATACAAAAGAAATTGCCCCAGGATGTTTGAATATACAATGTTGTGGTCGCATCAATCGCAAGTGTTAATTGACACTCTGCCATTTAATTGGATAATTACAGTAGGTGCTAAGGTGTTTAATTATGATGTCAAAACTGTTTAGATGAGAAAATTCCTTTAAAATATTACAGACAAGCTGCAACATCCACCCCGTGTTTCTTAAATTTATAATTAACTGCTCAATATTACCCAAAAGTACTATATAAAATACGATCTTTATGATGTTGTCCTCAAAAAAATGCCGCCCACTCAGTCATACGTTTGGAAAGACTACAATCGTGCAGGGAATAAGAAAACTGCTAGGTGCAAATTGGATTTAACAGATTTGGGTACAAGATCAATCTGAATAATCATTTGAAAAACAAACACACTTCAACGGAAAGCAGTTCAAGTGACATCAAGCCGATTTTTGAATCATTTGTGAAAGCGCCCATAAATGTACAGTGGCCGATAACAATGAATGAATCGTAATCATATTTGCATGGCCTTACAGGAAGAAGATAATGCTTAGTAATTTAAAAGTAGCTTAATTTGGCATTTCTTATAAGAGTTTGAGTGATTTTGAGTTTGTAATAGAATTATAACGAATATTCGAATACCTTACTGACCGGATATTCGAATCGTTAAAATCGCTATTCGTTGCCATCCCTAGTTTAATGTGCATCTCTATTTCAGCTTGCCGTGCTGGGAGCCTGCCGATGCCGGGTCACTAGTCCCGAACCTTGTGGGTGTGCTCATGCTGCGGCAAACCTCAAGAAAGAAATCGTCAAAATGAAACGAGAGGTAGGTCTCGAGTTTCTGTATAATGCTGTTCTTGTATGTTTACTTGGCGTGTGATGATGTTTACTATGCACAAATGTCCACATGACTGAGTGGCAAAGTCACTTAGCAACAGCAATATCTGAAGATGCTGTCATCTACCGCAACAGGTTGAACAAATAAAACTTTTATTTATTTTACAACGATTGCGAAGCAAGTTCTAACAACTTATATTAATCACTCTCGTTGGCGCTGATGAAAGCGTAAATGTGGTCATTCGTGTGGGAAGAAACCGGAGTATCCGGAGAAAACCTGTCTGTCCGGTCTGGCGACCACTGTACCATCTCACATACTTCCCGGTCCAAGGATCGAACCCGGGTTGCATTGGTGAGAAGCGAGTGCGCTAATCGCGCAGCCTAAAAACTGATGCAATTATTATAAACAATATCATTTCTTTTTGAAAGCCTTATTCCTAAAAAATGTCGCTGTATGTGAATGCCCTATATTTTATTCCAGCGATTTTAATCAAGCATACTAAAAGTAATGCAGTCAAACCTGTGCTAGTGGTGACCTTTTATATACAGTCAAACCTGTGTTAGTGGTCACCTCCATTAATAGTCAAACCTGTGTTAGTGGTCACCTCCATTAATACAGTCAAACCTGTGTTAGTGGTCACCTCCATTAATACAGTCAAACCTGTGCTAGTGGTCACCTTCATTAATACAGTCAAACCTGTGCTAGTGGTCACCTTCATTAATACAGTCAAACCTGTGTTAGTGGTCACCTCCATTAATACAGTCAAACCTGTGTTAGTGGTCACCTCCATTATACAGTCAAACCTGTGTTAGTGATCACCTCCATTAATACAGTCAAACCTGTGTTAGTGGTCACCTCCATTAATACAGTCAAACCTGTGTTAGTGGTCACCTCCATTATACAGTGAAACCTGTGTTAGTGGTCACCTCCATTATACAGTCAAACCTGTGTTAGTGGTCACCTCCATTATACAGTGAAACCTGTGTTAGTGGTCACCTCCATTAATACAGTCAAACCTGTGTTAGTGGTCACCTCCATTAATACAGCCAAACCTGTGTTAGTGGTCACCTCCATTAATACAGTCAAACCTGTGTTAGTGGTCACCTCCATTAATACAGCCAACCTGTGTTAGTGGTCACCCGTGTTAGTGGTCACCTCCATTAATACAGCCAACCTGTGTTAGTGGTCACCCGTGTTAGTGGTCACCTCCATTAATACAGTCAAACTTGTGTTAGTGGTCACCTCCATTAATACAGTGAAACCTGTGTTAGTGGTCACCTCCATTAATACAGTCAAACCTGTGTTAGTGGTCACCTCCATTAATACAGTCAAACCTGTGTTAGTGGTCACCTCCATTAATACAGTCAAACCTGTGTTAGTGGTCACCTCCATTAATACAGTCAAACCTGTGTTAGTGGTCACCTTCATTAATACAGTCAAACCTGTGTTAGTGGTCACCTCCATTAATACAGTCAAACCTGTGCTAGTGGTCACCTTCATTAATACAGTCAAACCTGTGTTAGTGGTCACCTCCATTAATACAGTCAAACCTGTGTTAGTGGTCACCTCCATTAATACAGTCAAACCTGTGCTAGTGGTCACCTTCATTAATACAGTCAAACCTGTGCTAGTGGTCACCTTCATTAATACAGTCAAACCTGTGTTAGTGGTCACCTCCATTAATACAGTCAAACCTGTGTTAGTGGTCACCTTCATTAATACAGTCAAACCTGTGTTAGTGGTCACCTCCATTAATACAGTCAAACCTGTGTTAGTGGTCACCTCCATTAATACAGTCAAACCTGTGTTAGTGGTCACCTTCATTAATACAGTCAAACCTGTGTTAGTGGTCACCTTCATTAATACAGTCAAACCTGTGTTAGTGGTCACCTCCATTAATACAATCAAACCTGTGTTAGTGGTCACCTCCATTAATACAGTCAAACCTGTGTTAGTGGTCACCTCCATTAATACAGTCAAACCTGTGTTAGTGGTCACCTTCATTAATACAGTCAAACCTGTGTTAGTGGTCACCTCCATTAATACAGTCAAACCTGTGTTAGTGGTCACCTCCATTACTACAGTCAAACCTGTGCTAGTGGTCACCTCAATTAATACAGTCAAACTTGTGTTAGTGGTCACCTCCATTAATACAGTCAAACCTGTGTTAGTGGTCACCTCCATTATACAGTCAAACCTGTGTTAGTGGTCACCTCCATTAATACAGTCAAACCTGTGTTAGTGGTCACCTCCATTAATACAGTCAATGTTCATGCAGTGGATAAGTAGTGGCCATATCTATCCCACCTCCATAGATATTACTGGGACTACATGACATGCTGGCCTTTATTATGAACATTGGTTTGGCTACAACATTGTATGTCGTATTGGTAATGGCGTCAAGAGGTGCTTCTATGAGGGAAAGGGTTTATGAACATTGGTTTGGCTACTACATTGTATGTGGTATTGGTAATGGCATCAAGAGGTGCTTCTATGGGGAAAGGGTTTAGGAACATTGGTTTGGCTACTACATTGTCAATATATGTCGTATTGGTAATGGCGTCAAGAAGTGCTTCTATGAGGGAAAGGGTTTATGAACATTGGTTTGGCTACTACATTGTTAATGTATGTCGTATTGGTAATGTCGTCAAGAGGTGCTTCTATGAGGGAAAGGGTTTATGAACATTGGTTTGGCTACTACATTGTTAATGTATGTTGTATTGGTAATGGCGTCAAGAGGTGCTTCTATGGGGGAAAGGGTTTATGAACATTGGTTTGGCTACTACATTGTCAATGTATGTCGTGTTGGTAATGGCGTCAAGAGGTGCTTCTATGAGGGAAAGGGTTTATGAACATTGGTTTGGCTACTACATTGTCAATGTATGTCGTATTGGTAATGGCGTCAATAGGTGCTTCTATGAGGGAAAGGGTTTATGAACATTGGTTTGGCTACTACATTGTTAATGTATGTCATATTGGTAATGGCGTCAGGAGGTGCTTCTATGAGGGAAAGGGTTTATGAACATTGATTTGGCTACTACATATGTCGTATTGGTAATGGCGTCAAGAGGTGCTTCTATGGGGGAAAGGGTTTATGAACATTGGTTTGGCTAAAACAATGTGTTTATGAACATTGGTTTGGCTAAAACAATGTATGTCGTATTGGTAATGGCGTCAAGAGGTGCTTCTATGAGTGAAAGGGTTAAAACAGATGGATGTAATACTTGTTTTCTAACAATACAATTGTATGATAGCAACATATTTGGAAAATGGCGACAGTCATTTTGAACTGGAAAATAACTATTATCTAATAAAATCAACACTTAATCAAATTGATGCAATTATCAAAATTCCTTGTTTTTAAGTCAGCTATAAAAAAAAAAAAATTTTTTTGTTTTTACTATTTTCAAACAAAATTGTGTCTAGTAAGATACACTGGCCCATTATAATGCACTCCCTCTATTCAAATGTATTTAATGGTTGTACTGTACATTTTAACCCTATTTTCCAGAAGTATATTAAAGAACACTATTTAAGGAAGTGATCACGCGCTTTCTCACTTCTCCCAAATATTCTGACCTAGAATGAACCCTGTAAACACCAAAACAAACGTTATTTATAAAACATTTAATGACATACAGATTCAGCTGTACAAGAATAGACGTGACGAGGCGTTCTACACGGTGGATGCCTACAGGAAGGCCTTCGAGGAACAACTACAGCGCAATAAATCCCTCACCCTCCAGCTGGCCAACATTTGTAGCGGGAGAAACAATGCTAGTAGCTTACCGGGAAGATCAAAGGCAAAACTAGCTCTCCGATGGTTGATAGGAAGTATAAACGATGAAGGTTGGTTCATGTTTATAACAAACTGTGTCATAGTCAGTGTATGTTTATAACAAACTGTGTACATAGTTCAGTGTATGTTTATAACAAACTGTGTACATAGTTCAGTGTATGTTTATAACAAACTGTGTACATAGTTCAGTGTATGTTTATAACAAACTGTGTACATAGTTCAGTGTATGTTTATAACAAACTGTGTACATAGTTCAGTGTATGTTTATAACAAACTGTGTACATAGTTCAGTGGATGTTTATAACAAACTGTGTACATAGTTCAGTGTATGTTTATAACAAACTGTGTACATAGTTCAGTGGATGTTTATAACACAGTGTGTTTATAGTGTAGAGGATGTTTATAACAAGTGTGTTTATAGTGCAGTGGATGTTTATAACACAGTGTGTTTATAGTATAGTGTATGTTTATAACACAGTGTGTTTATAGTGCAGTGGATGTTTATAACACAGTGTGTTTATAGTGTAGTGTATGTTTATAACACTGTGTTTATAGTGTAGTGGATGTTTATAACACAGTGTGTTTATAGTGCAGTGGATGTTTATAACACAGTGTGTTTATAGTGCAGTGGATGTTTATAACACAGTGTGTTTATAGTGTAGTGGATGTTTATAACACAGTGTGTTTATAGTGCAGTTGATGTTTATAACACAGTGTGTTTATAGTGCAGTGTATGTTGTGTGTTTATAGTGTAGTGGATGTTTATAACTCAGTGTGTTTATAGTGCAGTGTATGTTTATAACACAGTGTGTTTATAGTGCAGTGTATGTTGTGTGTTTATAGTGCAGTGGATGTTTATAATACAGTGTGTTTATAGTGCAGTGGATGTTTATAACACAGCGTGTTTATAGTGCAGTGTATGTTGTGTGTTTATAGTGCAGTGGATGTTTATAACACAGTGTGTTTATAGTGCAGTGGATGTTTATAACACAGCGTGTTTATAGTGCAGTGTATGTTGTGTGTTTATAGTGCAGTGGATGTTTATAACACAGTGTGTTTATAGTGCAGTGGATGTTTATAATACAGTGTGTTTATAGTGTAGTGTATGTTTATAACAAGCAGGACATGTAACTACAGATGTGCATGCTAAGCTATTTAACGTTAACCCTGAACATTCTGAATAAATTGGAAGGAATATGCAAACAACATAGATTCAGATCAGCCGTGTAGTAGCACCGTTTCTGATCAGGATCTATGTTGTTTGCTATTCAGCCAAGTGTTTGAGCTCCACTATCCGAAATAGCAAGCAGCATAGACCCTGATCAGATGGCATGTTCTGTGAAAATGCAACTTTAGTTGTGATTAGCATTTTAATGATGATGCATTTTCCAATTTTTTAATGTACATCAATGTCACAAAATGTACATCAATGTTGCAAAATGTACATCAATGTCACATAATATACATCAATGTTGCAAAATGTACATCAATGTTGCAAAATGTACATCAATGTTGCAAAATGTACATCAATGTTGCAAAATGTACATCAATGTCGCAAAATATACATCAATGTTGCAAAATATACATCAATGTTGCAAAATGTACATCAATGTCACAAAATGTACATCAATGTCGCAAAATGTACATCAATGTCGCAAAATATACATCAATGTTGCAAAATATACATCAATGTTGCAAAATGTACATCAATGTCGCAAAATGTACATCAATGTCACAAAATATACATCAATGTTGCAAAATGTACATCAATGTTGCAAAATGTACATCAATGTTGCAAAATGTACATCAATGTTGCAAAATGTACATCAATGTTGCAAAATGTACATCAATGTCACATAATATACATCAATGTTGCAAAATGTACATCAATGTTGCAAAATGTACATCAATATTTATAAGTATACTATTCATAGCATATATTTCGGACTTCAATCATTATTTTACCCTTTTATTCATATTTGCCTCTATGCCCTCTTGTGGGCATGCCATTGTTACGGAATGTTTGATTCTCTACGGTACGTCTCGGTTATATTTTTAGAAATGCCAGAGGATGCTGTGAGCATGACGCCACCAGGGCCAACAATGTCGCAACATGAGCTTACCGCCTATCTTACGGAAATGGTATGTTTGTTCTGAATGAATCGGGGCCTCAGTTTGATTGTGATTCGGTTTTGTGTTTTCAAATCTATTATTGGGGTGGCGAGTGCCACCCTTGTCACCCCAGGTGTGCCGCCACTGGCCAGACATAAAGCATCATCTTTGTCAGCTATTTAGAAATAATCATGTCCGGCATTTTTCAGTATTTTATGCAAATTTGTATTACCTTGATTGCGAAACAATTTCTTACAACATTGGTTTAATCGCTTCAAAACATCGTTAGGCAAGAAATTTAAGTTCATAATGCCTCTTCTCTCTCCATCACGGCGATGGAATCTATCAGGAATGTGGTCTCGAGGGCGATTAACCTAATGGAAGTCGTGGTAGCGAGCTCGCTTCAGGTGCGAAAAGCCCATAGTTCGCGCCCAGCTGTAGCCGTTACGATTGTGCCCTTAGGCAACAAATTTAAATTCCACGTTGCCTCTTTCTTCTCTCTCCATCATGGTGATGGATTCCACCAGGAATGAGGTCTCGAGAGTGATTGATATAAGTTGTAGGAACTTGTTTCGCAATCGAGCTAAAATAACTTTATATAAACTAAACTAGTATATATTGTAAAGAACTTGTTTCGCAATCGAGCTAAAATATCTTTGTATAAACTAAACTAGTATTGTAAAGAACTTGTTTCACAATCGAGCTAAAATATCTTTGTATAAACTAAACTAGTATTGTAAGAACTTGTTTCGCAATTGAGCTAAAATAACTTTATAGGCAATGGTTGAGAGTGCTACTGATTTATACAGAGTTGTGCACAAGATGTTGTATATTTCAGGTGAATGAGAAGAAGGAGGTACTAGCCCACCAGAAACTTGCCGCTCAAATACTGGCGGACAGAGTCCGAGTACTGGAAGGGAAGCTGGCACGATACGAGAAAGAAGATGCATTCCTATGACCAGAGGCATGCAGAGAATTACCAGAGGAATGTAGAGGATTACCAGAGGAATGCAGAGGTTTGTCAGAGGAACACAGAGGTTTGTCAGAGGAATGCAGAGGTTTGTCAGAGGCACACAGAGGTTTGTCAGAGGAACACAGAGGTCAGAGGAATGCAGAGGTTTACCAGAGGCACACAGAGGTTTAACAGAAGCACGCAGAGGTTTAACAGAAGCACGCAGAGGTTTACCAGAGGCACGCAGAGGTTTAACAGAAGCATGCAGAGGTTTACCAGAGGCACACAGAGGTTTACCAGAGACACACAGAGGTTTACCAGAAGTTTGTCAGAGGCACACAGAGGTTTACCAGAGGCATACAGAGGTTTAACAGAGGCACGCACAGGTTTACCAGAGGCACACAGAGGTTTACCCGAGGCACGCAGAGGTTTGTCAGAGGAATACAGAGGTTTATCAGAGGAATGCAGAGGTTTATAAGAGGCATTCATTGGTTTATAAGAGGAATGCTGTGCTGTAGTCTTTATCACTGTGTCCAACAGTTGCAAACCACCCCATGCAACCTGCTACAACAAATCACATGTCCAGTGTGTCACTGCTCAGTTAAAGAGTGTTCTGAGTAGAGCTGAACCACTGTGAAATATATATGTATGTAGAGATGTGCTGTAAAACCATTGTGTGCTACCATTATCAGGTGAGCTGAGCAGAGCTTGGACTAGGTTGGGTGTTTATCTAGATTGCAACTGTGTGTGTGTGTTACGTTTATTTATCATCGCTACCGGTTGCCCATATGAGCAACGCCTCCTGAAGAGATTAGTCATTTTAGATTTTGGAAGATAGTGCATGATACAGACAGAGACCAATTCCAGAGTCTCCTCTGGTTCTTTTACGTGCATGGTGTAAAGCACCGACACGAGACCTCGGTTTAACGTCCCATCTGAAAGACTGCTAATTATATTAGGGTCAGACGGGGGATCGAACCTGCGACACCTGGATTACCAGTCCAGCGTGAAAGATTGCCACAGGTTCAGGTCGTGTCTATTTATATGAAAAAGTTGGCAGTTTCTTACTGAGGTTGGTGCACCAAGTACTGGTTAACTGCTGCAGCATGCCCAGGATAGGTGTTGTTAAGTCGCCGTTGATTCTGAGATTGAACGCAGCTGAATCAATCAGAAACTTGAGACTGAGTTTGAAATTGCAGGTTTTATAATCTCCAGGCCTGGGCTTGAGGTTATAAATCTTTTCTCAGATCTCAAGCTCAAGAAACTTGATTGGTTGAGTTTGAATTTTACTCTCAGCTGAACCAATCAGAATCTTGAGTCTGAGTTTGAGATTGGAGGTTTTATAACCTCCAGGCCAGGTCTTCTTTTATTTTTTATTCTTTCTGTTTATTTATTATTTATTGTCTTTGATAGATGTTCAAGGGGTATGGAGTTATAATACACACTCTGTAGGCCCTCTTAGTCCCATTTAGTGCAATCTCAATTAACCGGTGCCATGTACTTTTTGGTGCGATAGTCACGTGCAGTGACCTGGAATCTATTAAGCATGCAAGTAGCTTGGCATAGATACAGGAAACAGTAGGGCTCATTCTAGGGGATGATGATTTGGGCCGTAGGGCTTGGCCCTTTTTAAAAAAATTTTTTTACAATTTTCATACAAAATTAAAATTGTGTCCAGTAAAATACACTGGCCACTATAGAACACTCCTGCTATTCAAATGTATTTAATGGTGATACTGTGCATTTTAACCATTTTTAGTTATTAACCCATTTCATTCGGGATACATTTAAAGGCCTTTGCAAACAACATAGATCCAGATCAGCCGCAGCGTGACGCTGCATGCTGATCAGGATCTATGTTGTTTTCTACATAGCCAAGTGTCTTAGCAAGATCATCTCAATAGCAAACAGCATAGAGCCTGATCAGACAGCAAGTTCCTTGGCAGCTGATCTGGCATTATGTTCTTTGCAAATACTGTTTGAACGGTATCCAGAATGAAATGGGTTAAATAACGCCATTGAAAGACGTGATCGCACACTTTCTTACTTCTCCCAAACATTCTGACCCAAAATGAGCCATGTAACAGTAGTAAATATGCACATTGAGTTAGTTAGTGGTATAGCTGACTGTAGATTTTCAAGGAGGTCGGTGGTGGGGGTATCTGGATCGTTAGTGATATAGCTGACTCTAGAAACTCAAGGAGATTGGTGGTGGATCGACATTTGCAATGGAGTTTAGAAGCAATTTCCTGCGTTTTCTGATTTAATGAGTTTAGACGTATAATTATGTACTGACCATTCAGCTCTCTAGCAGTCAACATTTTATATTTTATACAGCAAAGGGATATTTTTGTATTTTATTTATTTAATTTTTCATTTATTTATATTTTTGCTTTGTAAATTTTGGCTACGAGCCTGGGAGAATAACTAATAATTGTACAATATCATTCAAAAAATGTCATTTACCATGGGTGTACTGGTATTCGACCCAGAGTTCTAGCCCCGCTGGAGCCGTTACGATTGTGCCCTTAGGCAGAGCATTTAAATTCCACATGCCTCATATATCAACTTATATTAATCACTCTCGAGACCTCATTCCTGATGGAATCCATCACCATGAAGGAGAGAGAAGAGGCAATGTGGAATTTAAATGCCTTGCCTAAGGGCACAATCGGCAGTCTTAGCTTCTGCCATATAATCCAAGTACCTGCTACTGAAAGCAATGAGCAACAAATTCGAAAACTGAGTGTCCGGAAAAAGGGTGATTGGTTTATCAGGAGGATACATGAAATATACATTGAGAAATATACAGAAACATACATTTATATCAGGATATTTATTGAACTGAAAGCTCAAAGCTTAAGGTAATTCTACATACTAGATGTTGGTACCAGGTATATATGGCAATTTTAATAACTTGGCCAGGGTTCATTCTAGGTCAGAATTTTTGGGAGAAGTGAGAAAGTGCGTGATCGCTTCCTTAAATGGTGTTCTTTAATATACTTCTGCAAAATAGGATTAAAACGGGTGATTGATGATAATGCATTTTATTTCATATGATTATTCAGCAATTCATTGCATATACATCTGTAATAAAAAATGTATCAAATAAAATGATACATGAATCAGGCCCGTAGCCACACTGAGGCACACCGAGGCAGATGCCTCGGTTAAAATTTCCAAAGCAAACAAAAAATTAAATAAATAAAATGCCAAAAATATCCCTTTGTTGTATAAAATGTTGACTGCTAGAGAGCTGAAAGGTCAGTACATAATTATACGTCTAAACGCAGGAAATCGCTTCTATACCCCAACAACATGTCTCCGAATTCCCTAGATTACCTCGGTTGAAATATGCCTCTTGCTACGGTACTGCGAATGTTTGAATATTGATATTATATGGTTATCAGTTTGCTCCAAATATTGTAAAACACCAGGTGACCGATTAGGAATTTGTTGACATAACCTATGATATCTACAAGGCAGGCCCCAAGGTTATAAAACTTTTCTCAGATCTGTAAACTCAAGAAATTTGATTGGTTGATTGTGGGTTTCCCACTCAGCTGAACCAATCAGAAGCTTGAGACTGAGTTTGAGATTGGAGAAAAGTTTTATAACCCCCAGGGCCAGGACACGCTTTTTGTATAAATAAATATTTATTAAATATACATAAATTTGCTCTAATTCTAATAACTACCTCATGGTATGAAGAAGAAGATATTTAGCACTTTATAACGTTTGTTCTATGACCAAACAAATAGAATGTTTGGTATCTCAGGTGCGTCACATTTAATATGTAACCCCCGCATTAGATTAATTCAGGAAGTCGGGATAGCGCAGTGGATGCGCGTTCGCTTCATGTGCGAAAGGTCCGGAGTTCGAGCCTCACTGGAGCCATTACGATTGTGCTCTTAGGCAAGGCATTTAAATTCCACGTTGCCTCTTCTCTCTCCCTCATGGCGATGGATTCCATCAGTAATGAGGTCTCGAGAGTGATTAATATAAGTTGCAATAAATTGTTTCGCAATTGAGTCAAAATAAATGTGTATCAGCTAAGATTAATTCACTGCAGAAATCACATGCCATATAATTCACAAATGTATTCAAAATGCGGTCATGAGAATCTGTGCCTGGCGATTCGTGTAACTATGCAGTATTTACATAATGAATAATGCACTTGTCATCTGACCATGTATACATTAAATCCATTGAATTAAGCTAATCATATGGAGATTGTGAGCTTAGAGTAATGTTGATGGGATGCAAGATCATTTTAAGTTATAATGATCAATTACGATTTACACGAGAATACGCCACACTAGTAAGGTAGGCTGTTGTTCATATTATTACTGATATAAAGCTTGATTCTGTTTATTTCTTTATTGAATTATCAACAACTTTTATTTTATTTTTTTGTATAAACGTTTTTGTTTTTTTTACAATGATTATGGAACAAGTTTTAACAACTCTGGTTTCCTCCCACACGAATGACCACATTTACGCTTTCATCCTCGCTAACGAGAGCGATTAATACAAGTTGTTAATAAAATAATAAAATCGTTGTAAAATAAAATAAATAAAGTTTAAACTTTTAGTTTAAACAATGTTTTATTCAATAATGGTACATAACATAGGAATAGTTGCAATAGCACAGTTAGGATTGGGGGAAATGTTTTAGCTTAACTAAACAATATTTTATTCAAGAATGGTACATAACATAGGAATAGTTGCAATAGCACAGTTAGGATTGGGGGAAATGTTTTAGCTTAACTAAACAATATTTTATTCAAGAATGGTACATAACATAGGAATAGTTGCAATAGCACAGTTAGGATTGGGGGAAATGTTTTAGCTTAACTAAACAATATTTTATTCAAGAATGGTACATAACATAGGAATAGTTGCAATAGCACAGTTAGGATTGGGGGAAATGTTTTAGCTTAACTAAACAATATTTTATTCAAGAATGGTACATAACATAGGAATAGTTGCAATAGCACAGTTAGGATTGGGGGAAATGTTTTAGCTTAACTAAACAATATTTTATTCAAGAATGGTACATAACATAGGAATAGTTGCAATAGCACAGTTAGGATTGGGGGAAATGTTTTAGCTTAAACAATATTTTATTCAAGAATGGTACATAACATAGGAATAGTTGCAATAGCACAGTTAGGATTGGGGGAAATGTTTTAGCTTAAACAATATTTTATTCAATAATGGTACATAACATAGGAATAGTTGCAATAGCACAGTTAGGATTGGGGGAAATGTTTTAGCTTAAACAATATTTTATTCAATAATGGTACATAACATAGGAATAGTTGCAATAGCACAGTTAGGATTGGGGGAAATGTTTTAGCTTAAACAATATTTTATTCAAGAATGGTACATAACATAGGAATAGTTGCAATAGCACAGTTAGGATTTGGGGAAATGTTTTAGCTAAACAATATTTTATTCAAGAATGGACATAACATAGGAATAGTCCAATAGAACAGTTACGATTGTGCCTTAGCAAACAATATAAATTCCAAGAGTGTTATATAAAATAACTTGTTGCAATAGCATAAATTTGTATTAACAGCACTATTTAGTTTAAACATTATTTTATTCAAGAATGGTACATACCATAGGAATAGTTGCAATAGCACAGTTAGGATTGGGGGAAATGTTTTAGCTTAAACAATATTTTATTCAATAAGGTACATAACATAGGAATAGTTGCAATAGCACAGTTAGGATTGGGGAATGTTTTAGCTTAAACAATATTTTATTCAAGAATGGTACATAACATAGGAATAGTTGCAATAGCACAGTTAGGATTGGGGAAAACAACAAACAGAATGGTACACATAGAATAGTTGCAATAGCACAGTTAGGATTGGGGGAAATGTTTTAGCTTAAACAATATTTTATTCAATATGGTACATAACATAGGAATAGTTGCAATAGCACAGTTAGGATTGGGGGAAATGTTTTAGCTTAAACAATATTTTATTCAAGAATGGTACATAACATAGGAATAGTTGCAATAGCACAGTTAGGATTGGGGGAAATGTTTTAGCTTAAACAATATTTTATTCAATAATGGTACATAACATAGGAATAGTTGCAATAGCACAGTTAGGATTGGGGGAAATGTTTTAGCTTAAACAATATTTTATTCAATAATGGTACATAACATAGGAATAGTTGCAATAGCACAGTTAGGATTGGGGGAAATGTTTTAGCTTAAACAATATTTTATTCAAGAATGGTACATAACATAGGAATAGTTGCAATAGCACAGTTAGGATTGGGGGAAATGTTTTAGCTTAAACAATATTTTATTCAAGAATGGTACATAACATAGGAATAGTTGCAATAGCACAGTTAGGATTGGGGGAAATGTTTTAGCTTAAACAATATTTTATTCAAGAATGGTACATAACATAGGAATAGTTGCAATAGCACAGTTAGGATTGGGGGAAATGTTTTAGCTTAAACAATATTTTATTCAATAATGGTACATAACATAGGAATAGTTGCAATAGCACAGTTAGTATTGGGGGAAATGTTTTAGCTTAAACAATATTTTATTCAATAATGGTACATAACATAGGAATAGTTGCAATAGCACAGTTAGGATTGGGGGAAATGTTTTAGTTTAAACAATATTTTATTCAAGAATGGTACATAACATAGGAATAGTTGCAATAGCACAGTTAGGATTGGGAAAAATAACTTATTCGAATCCCTTTCCTTGGATGGGCCTCTTTTATGCAAGCATACACTTATAAAATGGTCCATGTGCGGTAATGTAAGCGAGTGTTGAAAGCTCTTAGTTTATACAAATTTATTTTAGCTCAATTGCGAAACAAGTACCTATAACTTATATATGACGTTTGTTTATTAGTTGAAATACTCAGTTTTTGATGCAAATATTTGGAAATAAATTATACCATAACATAGGAAATTACATTCTGTAGAAATTTGCGTGTTCACTGATGTAGTGTCACTTTAAACATGTATCATGAATATGTTGTATTCATGGTTTTTCTATTACCTCCCTTGGCCGATCAGTCTGATTTATCCCGAATGTATATTGGTCCTGTCCTTTGTTTTTACTGTTGTTCCCTAGCAACAGATGTTGGATTATGATAAATGTGGTTTTATCAAAAGCATGTTTATTAATTGATAACAAATGTTTACAAATAAGTATCCATTGAATATACTGTAGGATATCTGTCGAGATTTAATAATTCGATAATTGTAAGATGAGATTAGAAAACGGATGACATTTGATAGCATGTGGTGCAAAGGAAACCATGATGAAAACAGAGGAAACCAATTCAAAATACCTCAATACCTCAGGGGCAGTAACTCAGTAACTAATCTTGTCTCTACCTCGCCTATCTGTGGAGTCCGCCTCCGTGGTCGAGTGGTTACGGTCGCTGACTTGTATACCACTGTAACCTATCATCACTGATGGTCACGGGTTCGAGCCCCGCTCAGACCGTGTTTCATTATATGAAAAAGTTGGCAGTTTCTTACAGAGGTTGGTGCACCCAAGTACTGGTTAACCGCTGGAGCCTGCCCAGGAAAGGTGTTGTTAGGTAAACTGCCCGCCAGCGATATAGCCCAAAATGGTGCTGATGCAGGCGTAAAACCCGAACAAACTATAATATATCCGTAAATATATTAATAACTTTTCAAAAATTCAATTCTTGAAGATTATTGTCTAGGAGTGACACTTTATATTGAGTCCATGTCTTATTTGAAAGTCTAAAAAACTTTGTAATTTCCCCAATTAGGCCATAATGTAAAACGACGTGACATCTTATTGAGAAATTAACACAATTGTGATATTTGACGCGAGCGTCTCTGCATTACAAACCATTAGAGGAATTACAAAATTGTGATCTTTTTACTAAAAAACATGAAATAGAATAATTTTAATAGCTAAATGTAGACCACTTGTGCCAAATGTAGAAATGTTGCATGTATAATTTTTGAATTGAATGATGCGGTATATTACCGGGTACACTAGGTGTTCATAATAAATTGAATTATCCTAATAGCTTGGCTTGTGTTTCTGTTTGTTCTATATGAATGTTATGACCCACTCAATAAGGTTTATATGAATGTATGATCAACCCAGCGCAAGGTATATATGAATGTATGATCAACCCAGCAAGGTTTATATGAATGTATGATCAACTCAGCAAGGTTTATATGAATGTATGATCAACCCAGCAAGGTTTATATGAATGTATGATCAACCCAGCAAGGTTTATATGAATGTATGATCAACCCAGCAAGGTTTATATGAATGTATGACCCACTTAGAAAGGTTTATATGAATGTATGATGAACTCAGAAAGGTTTATATGAATGTATGGCCCACCCAGAAAGGTTTATATGAATGTATGATCAACTCAGCAAGGTTTATATGAATGTATGATCAACCCAGCGCAAGGTTTATATGAATGTATGATCAACTCAGCAAGGTTTATATGAATGTATGATCAACCCAGCATGGTTTATATGAATGTATGATCAACCCAGCAAGGATTATATGAATGTATGACCCACCCATAAAGGCTTATATGAATGTATGACCCACCCATAAAGGCTTATATGAATGTATGACCCACCCATAAAGGCTTATATGAATGTATGACCCACCCATAAAGGCTTATATGAATGTATGACCCACCCATAAAGGTTTATATGAATGTATGGCCCACCCAGCAAGGTTTATATGAATGTATGACCCACTCAGCAAGGTTTATATGAATGTATGACCCACCCATAAAGGCTTATATGAATGTATGACCCACCCATAAAGGCTTATATGAATGTATGACCCACTCAGAAAGGCTTATATGAATGTATGATGAACTCAGACAGGTTTATATGAATGTATGGTTTATATGAATGTATGACCCACCCATAAAGGCTTATATGAATATATGACCCACTCAGAAAGGCTTATATGAATGTATGATGAACTCAGAAAGGTTTATATGAATGTATGGTTTATATGAATGTATGATCAACCCAGCAAGGTTAACCCAGCAAGGTTTATATGAATATATGACCAACTTGGAAAGGTTTATATGAATGTATGACCAACTCAGCCAGGTTTATATGAATCTATGACCAACTTTGCAAGGTTTATATGAATGTATGACCCACTTAGAAAGGTTTATATGAATGTATGACCAACTTGGAAAGGTTTATATGAATGTATGATCAACTCAGCCAGGTTTATATGAATCTATGACCAACTTTGCAAGGTTTATATGAATATATGACCAAATTGGAAAGGTTTATATGAATGTATGACCAACTTGGAAAGGTTTATATGAATGTATGACCAACTTGGAAAGGTTGATATGAATGTATGACCCACTTAGAAAGGTTTATGTGAATGTATGATCAACTCAGCAAGGTTTATATGAATGTATGACCAACTTGGAAAGGTTTATATGAATGTATGACCCACTTAGAAAGGTTTATATGAATGTATGATCAACTCAGTCTCAGCAAGGTTTATAAGAATGCATGACCCACTTAGAAAGGTTTATATGAATGTATGACCAACTTGGAAAGGTTTATATGAATGTATGACCAACTTGGAAAGGTTGATATGCTTGGAAAAGATTATATGAATGTATGACGAACTTAGAAAGGTTGATATGAATGTATGACGAACTTGGAAAGGCTTATCTGAATGTATGACGAACTTGGAAATGTACAAGCTGGGAGCAGGAATTACTGATATTCTACAAGTACTTTGAACCATGGCTACACCGGAATAACACTGTCCGTCTGTCCGTCGATATACAATGTGGGCCAGGTGGAAGGTTAGCCCTATGCGGATCCTGCCATCCTCTAAATAAGCACAATTATTATCATGGTGTCCGATCTCGCTCGGACCAGATCATACCGATCACTATGTGTGTTTTACGTTTATTTATCGTTGCTACCAGTTGCCCATATGAGCGACGCCTCCTGAAGAGATTAGTCATTTTAGATTTTTGGAGGATAGTGCAATGATACAGACAGAGACCCATTCCAGAGTCTCCTCTGGTTCATTTACGTGCACGGTGTAAAGCATCAACATGAGACCTCGGTTTAACGTCCCATCTGAAAGACTGTTAATTTACAACAGTTCTTATACAATAACCAATGAACAACAGTTCCTATACAATAACCAATGAACAACAGTTCCTATACAATAACCAATGAACAACAGTTCCTATACAATAACCAATGAACAACAGTTCCTATACAATAACCAATGAACAACAGTTCCTATACAATAACCAATGAACAACAGTTCCTATACAATAACCAATGAACAACAGTTCATATCAATAACCAATGAACAACAGTTCCTATACAATAACCAATGAACAACAGTTCCTATACAATAACCAATGAACAACAGTTCCTATACAATAACCAATGAACAACAGTTCCTATACAATAACCAATGAACAACAGTTCCTATACAATAACCAATGAACAATAGTTCCTATACAATAACCAATGAACAACAATTCCTATACAATAACCAATGAACAACAATTCCTATACAATAACCAATGAACAACAATTCCTATACAATAACCAATGAACAACAATTCCTATACAATAACCAATGAACAACATTTCTTATACAATAACCAATGAACAACAGTTCTTATACAATAACCAATGAACAACAGTTCCTATACAATAACCAATGAACAACAGTTCTTATACAATAACCAATGAACAACCATTCATATCAATAACCAATGAACAACAGTTCCTATACAATAACCAATGAGCAACAGTTCCTATACAATAACCAATGAACAACAGTTCATATCAATAACCAATGAACAACAGTTCTTATACAATAACCAATGAACAATAGTTCCTATACAATAACCAATGAACAACAGTTCCTATACAATAACCAATGAACAACAGTTCATATACAATAACCAATGAACAACAGTTCATATCAATAACCAATGAACAACAGTTCTTATACAATAACCAATGAACAACAGTTCCTATACAATAACCAATGAACAACAATTCCTATACAATAACCAATGAACAACAGTTCCTATACAATAACCAATGAACAACAGTTATTATACAATAACCAATGAACAACAGTTCATATCAATAACCAATGAACAACAGTTCTTATACAATAACCAATGAACAACAGTTCCTATACAATAACCAATGAACAACAGTTCCTATGCAATAACCAATGAACAACAGTTCCTATACACTAACCAATGAGCAACAGTTCTTATACAATGACCAATGAACAACAGTTCCTATACAATAACCAATGAACAACAGTTCTTATACAATGACCAATGAACAACAGTTCCTATACAATAACCAATGAACAACAGTTCTTATACAATAACCAATGAACAACAATTCCTATACAATAACCAATGAACAACAATTCCTATACAATAACCAATGAACAACAATTCCTATACAATAACCAATGAACAACAATTCCTATACAATAACCAATGAACAACAGTTCCTATACAATAACCAATGAACAACAGTTCCTATACAATAACCAATGAACAACAGTTCTTATACAATAACCAATGAACAACAGTTCATATCAATAACCAATGAACAACAGTTCCTATACAATAACCAATGAACAACAGTTCCTATACAATAACCAATGAACAACAGTTCCTATACAATAACCAATGAACAACAGTTCCTATACAATAACCAATGAACAACAGTTCCTATACAATAACCAATGAACAACAGTTCCTATACAATAACCAATGAACAACAGTTCTTATACAATAACCAATGAACAACAGTTCATATCAATAACCAATGAACAACAGTTCCTATACAATAACCAATGAACAACAATTCCTATACAATAACCAATGAACAACAGTTCCTATACAATAACCAATGAACAACAGTTCATATCAATAACCAATGAACAACAGTTCTTATCAATAACTATATATAGTAGGCATGCGGCATTTGTTTAGTATCTCAAGTTATCAAATAGAATGTATACGACTGCTATAGGACCACTGCCGGTTACATTGGACTAACAGACAGACGAATCTGTAGTCCAGTTGTAACACGCTGGACTGATAATCCAGGGATCGCAGGTTCGATCCCCCGTCTGACCCTAATAAAATTAACAGTCTTTCAGATGGGACGTTAAACCGAGGTCTCGTGTCGGTGCTTTACACCGTGCACGTAAAAGAACCAGATGAGACTCTGGAATGGGTCTCTGTCTGTATCATTGCACTATCCTCCAAAACTCTAAAATGACTAATCTCTTCAGGAGGCGTCGCTCATGTGGGCAACCGGTAGCGACGATAAATAAACGTATAACACAATTGGACTAACAGCCCCCCTCTCACACCCACTGAAACATGTCCAATCATATAATACTAATTGACGATCTAATAATTAAGCAATCTTCAGCCACGAGCTGTTGTTATTTTCGAAAATAACGTGACTTCTTATTTACCTAAGAGCCTTATTAACGCTGGATATATAAATGTATAATTAAACATCTTACAAAAACATGTACGCCCCTCTATCATGAAATCCTGGACCCGCCTCTGAAAACAATATGGCGACGATCGTCCACGGATGGATTTCTTATGTCAACATTTAAATATAGCGCTTGTACTCTCGGGGGCGTAGCTTGGCTGGAATAGATGTGTAGACCACTTAAGACGGGAGGGGGTCCGGGGGTCGTCCCCAGGAAAACTATTTATAGCGTATATAATTTAATCCTGGCCTCCCGATTTTTGTTGCAGATTTGGCATTTTTATTTTTTCGATTTTTCGGGGGAAAGTGTAGGCCACGGCCTACACGGCCTATAGAAACCTACGCCAATGACTCTGACCTATATATCGATGTCACATGACCTCGTAATAACCCTACTCTAAAACTAAACATATATTATATAAGAAATACGAACTTGGGTGTTCACGATAGCCTGGGTACCAGACTCAGGCGCGGCGCTAGGAATATCTGGAGGGGGTTCGATACAAGTACGACGGCCCGTAGGGCAGGAGCCTGCTAGGGGGGTCCGGGGGCATGCTCCCCCGAACATTTTTTAATCTGGAAGCTCTGAAATGGCATTTCCTGCATTCTAGAGCTCAACATGTATGGTAAAACAGATGGCAGGAACAAGCATCAGCAGCTTCACAGCTCTCTGTGAAAGTTTGTTAAATCGTGTATCCATCTCACTGATGATGCAGTCAAGAAGTGGAATGGCAACTGTACGGCGATAATATTCTTCTGGCGTATCAGCGGGCTGATTTTGACGATGGATCTGGCGTTTGGCAATGTGTGGCAAAGACGGATCAACGTTTAGTTTTTTGGCGATGCGTTCGGCTTGTTTGTAGATCTTTTTGAAACCTTCTTCAACGTTGTCACGTGTCGCTTTCATATCAGACGCGGTTTCATCAATCAACTGGTAAGTTTTTACCATGTCTATCGTTCGACCCTGAAGGTAGACGGTAACGCCATGAAGAGGGTTAGGTACTACAGCGACACCAGACCAACAATAAATCCGAAATCCGTCACAGCTTTAGCGTGAGCAATTGCATCTTTCTTTGAATCCGAGTCCCAGCCTTCCGTAAACGCCTTATCAAAAGCATCCATGTCCGGGTGAGTACCACTGATGATATCAAAGCACTCTACCAGGAATGGTAGGGCCAGGTAGAAA
Organism: Archivesica marissinica; assembly: GCA_014843695.1. NCBI lineage: Eukaryota > Metazoa > Mollusca > Bivalvia > Venerida > Vesicomyidae > Archivesica > Archivesica marissinica. Next base: position 54,421,482 of record CM026393.1, on the reverse strand, counting down.
TGCTCATAAGCGGTATCGCGCTCCGACCAATGGGTCTTGCACATGCCAATTATCACTTTTCTAGTGGTGGCATTGTGAACATGACGTTTTTCCGCTATCATTTCTATGAGCCTTTCCCGTTTTGGAGAGTAGTTGAAGAAGATAGCTACATCCTTCATGGTAGCAATCAGATGCTGTATGTTATTAGCTTTACAGCTAGCGGCAATGGAAATATTAAGAATATGGAGCATTTGGTGCATGCTGTGAAATGATTCCAGATACGCCTTTCTTCTCGCTAGACATGTTTGAGGCACCATCATAACACTGCCCCTGAAGCTGATGAATATCCAAACCAACATGTTTATGGAACTCCAGGATGGCATTAGCGATAGCTTCGCCAGTAATTCTATGAATGTTGATGAACTCAACGAACTCCTTTCGTATCTGTTTCACTTCTACAAAGCGAAAGCAAACTGATAGAATTTAATCATTGCTTGATGTTGCCTCATCCACCATTACAGTGTGAAAACCTGATTTCTTAATCTCTCTGTAATAATATCTGCTTGGATGATGGAGTGGCCAATCAAATGAATCATCTCATTTTGCGACTGGTTATGATGATATGAAGCATTCCTTGAGATGGGTTTCATCATATGATCGTACACCATTAACTAAAAAAGGGGGTTCATTCGCACCCCCCGAACCCGCCCTGGCGCCGCCCCTGCCAGTCTGTCGATTATTCACTTTTTAACTTCTGGCAAAATGTTGATATGATCAGAAACTCAATAAGGCCCAATTAATAGTCTCGGTGTTAAATTATATCTATTTGACTGACCAGGCAAGCTATATCGACGCCTGTTCCCAGGCTAGGTTCACGAGCGCTGATATGGTTATCAATTATACCCTTCATCTTCTTAAGGATCGTATTCTGATGTTTACAATTCGACTCCGACATTTACGAGATACTTGACAACGCTATGCATACATCTACGTCAAGTGTGGATTAAAACCAGTAATGTTTGTCAACTCCAGCTATGCTCCATCTTATGTTAAACAAGTGAAACTGTTTCCTCCTTTTTAACATATACAGACATGCATGAGTTAGCAGTCACCTTTCTTAAACAGCCAGATCCCATATTTAACCCCTAAATAGGAACGAGGGTTACTATTACTGATTGTGTGCGTGCATGCGTGCGTGCTTGCGTGCGTTACGTTTATTTATCGTTGCTACATAATTATGAGCGACGCCTCCTGAAGAAATTAGTCATTTTAGATTTCTGGAGGATAGTGCAATGATACAGACAGCGACCCATTCCAGAATCTCCTCTGGTTCTTTTACGTGCACGGTGTAAAGCACCGACACAATACCTCGGTTTAAAGTCCCACCTGAACGACTTTTAATTTTATTAATAGTCAGACGGGGGATCGAACCTGCAATCACTGGATTCCCAGTCCAGTGTTTAATAGCACAAACCTTTAAATACTTTGAGCAAAGCTAGTAGTTATGCTATATTTCGGGTTTTACGCCTGCATCAGCACCATTTTGGGCTATATCGCCGGCGGGCGGTTTACCTAACAACACGTTTCCTGGGCAGGCTCCAGTGGTTAACCAGTACTTGGGTGCACCAACCTCCGTAAGAAACTGCCAACTTTTTCATATAAATGAGACACGGCCTGAGCGGGGCTCGAACCCGTGACCATCAGTGGCAAAGCTAGTAGCCTAACTCAATTTTAATAGAATTTGCAAATGGAAATGATCTTAGGGTTAGCCTGTTGCATTTTTGGCAACGGAACATCACTACACGTACTGTAAACACTCGTTGTTACTCATGAATATATGAATGTTTCCTTTATGCTTTCCAGTGATTGATTAGTTTATAGAAATATATTTTAACTCGATTGCGAAACAAGTTCTTACAACTTATAATCACTATCGAGACCTCATTCCTGATGGAATCCATCACTACGAGGGAGAGAGAAGAGGCAACGTGGAATTTAAATGCCTTGCCTAAGGGCACACTCGTAACGGCTCCAGCGGGGCTCGAACTCCGGACCTGAGGCTCAACGGTGAAATTATTGATTGAGTTTTCTCAGTGAAAGAATCCTTCATCAAAATGGTATTTTCCCTGTCACTGCTTGAGTTTCGTATTCCTCCGCGGTTGGATGTACTTTTGTATGTTAGCTATTTTCTGACAATCATGAACAGTACTATATAGTAATAAATCATATTCTAATGAATTAGTTTTTAATTCTGCCATCAAACATAAACTACCTTGAAACTTATACCGGAACTATTTCTTATTATGGACGTTCGCACTAACATAAGTGGTTGTGCGGTTGTGTATTGTAGAGAAATGAGGCACCAGACAGGGGCAGTTAAACGGAATTAAATATGATAACAACTATTATATTAGCCAAAATCATTGGAAATCTTCAAAGAAAAAAGATGTGTTTATTGTATAAGAACTGTTGTTCATTGGTTATTGATATGAACGGTTGTTCATTGGTTATTGATATGAACGGTTGTTCATTGGTTATTGATATGAACGGTTGTTCATTGGTTATTGTATAATAACTGTTGTTTATTGGTTATTGTATAAGAACTGTTGTTTATTGGTTATTTATATGAACTGTTGTTTATTGGTTATTTATATGAACTGTTGTTCATTGGTTATTGATATGAACTGTTGTTCATTGGTTATTGATATGAACTGTTGTTTATTGGTTATTGATATGAATTGTTGTTCATTGGTTATTTATATGAACTGTTGTTCATTGGTTATTGATATGAACTGTTGTTTATTGGTTATTGATATGAACTGTTGTTCATTGGTTATTTATATGAACTGTTGTTTATTGGTTATTGATATGAACTGTTGTTCATTGGTTATTGATATGAACTGTTGTTTATTGGTTATTTATATGAACTGTTGTTTATTGGTTATTGATATGAACTGTTGTTCATTGGTTATTGATAAGAACTGTTGTTCATTGGTTATTGATATGAACTGTTGTTCATTGGTTATTGATAAGAACTGTTGTTCATTGGTTATTGATAAGAACTGTTGTTCATTGGTTATTGTATAGGAACTGTTGTTCATTGGTTATTGATAAGAACTGTTGTTCATTGGTTATTGATATGAACTGTTGTTCATTGGTTATTGATAAGAACTGTTGTTCATTGGTTATTGATAAGAACTGTTGTTCATTGGTTATTGATATGAACTGTTGTTCATTGGTTATTGATAAGAACTGTTGTTCATTGGTTATTGATAAGAACTGTTGTTCATTGGTTATTGATAAGAACTGTTGTTCATTGGTTATTGTATAGGAACTGTTGTTCATTGGTTATTGATATGAACTGTTGTTCATTGGTTATTGATATGAACGGTTGTTCATTGGTTATTGATATGAACTGTTGTTCATTGGTTATTGATATGAACGGTTGTTCATTGGTTATTGATATGAACTGTTGTTCATTGGTTATTGATATGAACTGTTGTTCATTGGTTATTGATATGAACGGTTGTTTATTGGTTATTGATATGAACTGTTGTTCATTGGTTATTGATATGAACTGTTGTTCATTGGTTATTGATATGAACGGTTGTTCATTGGTTATTGATATGAACTGTTGTTCATTGGTTATTGATATGAACGGTTGTTCATTGGTTATTGATATGAACTGTTGTTCATTGGTTATTGATATGAACTGTTGTTCATTGGTTATTGATATGAACGGTTGTTTATTGGTTATTGATATGAACTGTTGTTCATTGGTTATTGATATGAACTGTTGTTCATTGGTTATTGATATGAACGGTTGTTCATTGGTTATTGATATGAACTGTTGTTCATTGGTTATTGATATGAACGGTTGTTCATTGGTTATTGTATAAGAACTGTTGTTCATTGGTTATTGATATGAACTGTTGTTCATTGGTTATTGATATGAACGGTTGTTCATTGGTTATTTATATGAACTGTGTAAAATAGGATTTTATTTCATTGAGTGTTTACCGAACTATGTATTATAATTAGGGATGGCAACGAATAGCGATTACAATATTCAAAATTACTCAAACTCTTATAAAAAATTGCCAAACTAACATAATTTCTGTTTTACGCGTAAACGTCATCTTCTTCAAATGATTATTGAGATTGATATTGTACCCGAATATGGTAAATCCAATTTGCATAGATTACACCTAGCAGTTTTCTTATTCTCAGAGCGAGTCAAGCGGGTTACATTTTTGAGGACAATATAATAGTTGTTTCCGAATATTCGAATACTTGAATATAATTCGAATATGTGGACGTTCGAGCGCATATTCGAATATTTGAATATTCGTTGTCATCCCGAATTATAATGAAATAAAATCTTATATATATATAAATACTAATAAACACACATATTCTCTATATACTCTCCTATCAGAAGAAAGCTACAGCTAAAGGAACAACTCCAAATGCAGTCAGTGCAATCTCCCTGTGGACGTTGAAACTTCATTTTTGTATTTAAACTACTAGTTATATATTTCTTTTTAAATGTAACCTTAACCGAAATAACAAATTATGGGCGATAGCTTTTTGAATTTTCGAGTTATTACATTTTGAAGTCATTATTTCCAATTTTGTTATCCCCCCCCCCCCCCCATAGGCCGTTGTGCAAACTGACACGACGTCAAAGTCGCCATTTTGTGAGTCTAATCAAGACCATAATGCAAAGCGACATGTTTAATTACGATTTTTCTCGAAACACAAGAAGTTCGCGCTCAGTTGTAACCGTTACGATTGGTGTAACTTTCTATTTTGGAGTTTCCCTCGAGTTTTACTTTATGTTCATGAACCCATTATTGATGTTGATGCTGCTGATGATGTGTGTATATTATTTGAATACTCAGCCCGGCCATAGATTATGCTACAAGCACCAACATATATAAAGGCAGTGCGTGAGTCACGCTGTACCAACACGCATCTATATTCGTTAGCGTATGGATATTTTGGATGGATGATAGTATTTGATTACTCAGCCCGACCATAAATATGGTCGCTTTAGGAGTCACTCTAAACTGTCCTCGTATCTCTTGTAATTATGAGTCTTTAACCAAACATTCACTTCTATGGCCTAATACAAGAGAGGAAATGTCTTTGTTGACACACTTGGGAAATTGTACAATTAGTTCATACATGTATATGCAGTTATGCATTTACTTGAAGTGCTGTATATCCCCCTGCACCCGTAGTCTCATTTCGCGAGTCAGTATTATTAACTACTTCTTGCTAGTTATGCGGGAACTAGTCAGAATATAGGTCATGATGACATCACTAATCAGCTGACTGGCACAATGTGTCAACGGAAGTGAATAAACATTTAATCCCGGGGTCAGCAGACGAACTACACACTCCTCTCTCTCTCTCTCTCTCTCTCTCTCTCTCTCTCTATTTTTCGCGCCTAAATTATCGGTTCTCTTTTCGAGCGTAAATTACTAAATATTTTGTGCCTGGTGTGTAAATTTATCGGGACAGAGTTTGCAGGTGGTCAGTTATGTAATATAGAAGCCGACTGGCTTGATGTGGGTAAAATCTTAGCAATATTAGATAACATCACAGATGTTTAGGAGCCACTATGTTTGTGTTCTTCAGTTCGATCGTGTGTATAAGAAACGGAATGTATTAACTAAATCAGATAATCAGATCATATTAGGCTACCACCGATAGAGTGAGTAGTGTGTATCTCAAATTTATTATATAGTACGCATTATGCTACCACCGCAAAGTTAGTAGCTCGTGTCTCAATTTGATTATATGGAACACATTAGGCTCCCACCGGTAGACTGAGTAGCGTGTATCTCAAGTTGATTATATATACTGAGTCAAAAAAGAAACGATACCTGGTGTTTATGTGTCTATAATTTCAACATTTATTAAGAAAATTCTTTGAAAATTCATAGATGATAGTCCAACATGTTTGAAAGAGGAGCACATAAAGCATAACGAGCCTCCGAAACTGTCTGCTGCATGATGACGTAATTCGTCGGACAGGGGTCTAATGGAGTTTTCACACAGACGTCAATACCGAGTATGGGCACCATTTGCGTCTCTCACTGCAATGCACCGCCGTCGCATCGAACGGAAGAGTGTCTGAATCTCTTGCTGGTCAATATTTGTCCACTCCTGACGCAAAACATCCCTCAGTTGGTTTAACGTTATCGGCTGACGTCGTCTGACGCGGCGGTCTAACGTATCCCACAAATGTTCTATGGGTGACAAGTCTGGTGACAAAGCAGGCCACGGCAGGGTTTCAATATTGTTCTGCTCCAATAATGTGGTGGAAATCCGAGCAGTATGACACCTGGCGTTGTCCTGTTGGAACAGTGTGACGTTTCTGTTGGCGTTAAAGAACGGCACAACAACTGGCGCAAGGATTTCATCACAGTACCGCTGGGCGTTTAGGTTCTCGTCCACCACTAACAGTTCAGTGCGACTGCCGAAGGTGATACCGCCCCACGCCATAACGCTTCCGCCCCCGAACAGATCGACCTGACGTACACATGCGTCGGCGTAACGTTCACCGCGTCTGCGATATACCCGCTCTCTGCCATCCGCTCGACGCAAACAGAACCGCGATTCATCGCTAAACATCACCGAATTCCACTGTAACCGAGTCCAGCGAGCACGTTCCGTCGTCCATTCCCGCCGTACGTCACGGTGACGTCGTGTCAGGATGGGTCCAACGTATGGCCGATAGGCACGAATGCCACGTTCACCGAGCCGGTTCCTGACTGTTTGTGCACTGATGCGAGTGTTGGTCATCCCAGGAGTAACGGCAGCTGTGTGCGTAGCAGATAGGAACCGGTCACGTAAATGTGACGTCCGAATGTGACGGTCCTGTTCACGCGTCGTCACACGTGGTCGACCAGATCTTGGACGGTCGTCCACCGATCCATGTGTTCGATAACGTCGAAGTAGACGTGTTATCGTGATCCGCGTAACCCCGAGTCGATTTGCGACGTCACGCTGACGTAAACCGCCGTCAATCATGCCAATGGCACGCATTCTCTGATTGCGGTTTAGCCTAGGCATTTTGTTAGAGGTAACAATGGGTATGTAAGGTGTTTTTCCTCGATGATAATGCAATACCAGTACAATAAACCGGTTTTCCGATTTGTACATGTGCAGGAAGTTGTCTTTGTTGAGGAGCACGTGCAAATCGTTCCAGGATTTGCGGGTGTTTATTTACCTGTGTTTATGGTTGGCTGACGTTGCAATAAGATACCCGGTACTGATACGTAATAATATATTAAACCTTTCTATGGTTTTATCCGTTTTACGTCATGTTTAGTTTGGTATCGTTTCTTTTTTGACTCAGTATAGAACACATAAACTGTCTCTATGGTACTTAGAGATTCTGGATATTCTGAGACTTGTAACGTATAAAGATTAGTCATGTATTACAAATTACATTTAACAAAGATAGTTCAGCAATAAGAAGAAACATAGAGTTTCGGTGAACATTATCAATTTGTTTATTGACGAAAGTGAATGGAAGTTACTAAATCAGAAACATTGATGAGATTATCGGAATAGAGTAATTACGGATTAAAGAGACTGCATCTAATTATCCGGTATAGCCGAGACGGCGGACACCTAGAGGAAGGGGTTCGACATTAGAGGAAGATATATATACCTTACACCGTTAATTGAACACGAATGCCTTTGTTTACATTAGTAACGTGTGTGTACAATCGCCCAATGATGTATCGGTCCACTGCGCATTGAATACACGTAGTAAGGAATGTGAGTCGCGTGATAATTTCAATTAAATTCAACTTTATTGCCATAATCAGCAAACTAGTTGTCCATTTACAAACACAAACAACTATGGCAAAGACAAATGCAAATACAAATACAAATGGTAATGAATATTAAATATATACATAATGGCATGTATATTTATACATTTTCATACAACATACATTTAAGAAACAATTAAAATGTCCAGGGCATTTTTCCTTATTAACATACATTCTTTAATATATTTAGATACTTTTACTTGCAAATGTTTATTTTTGTCGACATAAGCATGAAATATTTCTGTACACAAGGCCATGAAATATTATTAAAATATGTTTTTCTTACTGTTCTATATGTGTCACAACATAGCATAAAATGATATTCTGATTCAACTGCATGTTGACTACATAACTTACACAATTTGTTTTCTCTTTCAATACCTCTATACCGACCAAATTCAATCTCTAAGTTGTGAGAAGACAATCTTAATCTAGAAAAATGTTTTCTTAAGTCATCATTGGTAATATTACAAAGATAATCTTCAAATACAAAATCGGTTTTATATTTACAATAGTAATCCAATTTTGACATAGTGTGACATAGAAACAAAGAAAGTAAACTGTCATTTTGAAATAAGAGGCGAGATTATGCTAATTTAAAGCGCGTGCACAGCCGGCAGTTTAATTATAAGGAAAGCGAACGTGTAAATAACTTAGCTAAATGAAACCCGAAAGCATTTTGGAAAAGTGTTAAATCTCCGTATAAACCTAAAGGTCCAAATATTAATAATGTTTCAATTGAAGATATGTTTAATCATTTTGATAACCTGTATGACTCGCAACCGGAACAGGATCACGATAATGTTGATATCACGGACAATCTTATTTATGACAATGACCTAGATATAGAGTTTACTGAGTCGGAGATAAGAAATGATGTGCAAAATAATTCGAAAAGCCCTGGAACAGACCAATTAATTGCCGAAGTATTTAAATATTCGTTCGATATAATCGCGGCTTTCCTGACTAAACTATACAATACTATTTTCAGCTCTGGAGTTTTCCCCACAAAGTTGGGGAGAAGGTATTATTATACCGATATTCAAGGGTGGTAACCGTGAAGCCAACTTTTATCGAGGAATTACTCTTAATAATATAATTTCAAAAATATATTCAAAACTATTAGTGTAGTAGATAAGGACCACAAAATGATGATTTCGTTCGGAAGGTGTAAAAAGCACCAACTTTTCACACAAGTAACATGAGGGTGTATACTTTCCAAAACGCCCGGAAGACAATCACGAGAGGCCCTTTGATTCCATTGTTGGGGCCCCAAAAAGGGACCATTAACAGAAATTTAAAAAAAAACACTTTTTAAAGTTCCAATAATTTAATTAATTGTTACTACTTTAATTGTTTTCACAATATAATTAATATAGAAGGCATAGTAGTATCTAATGTTTTACATACAAATAATAATGTTGTACTCGTTTGATGAAAATGAGGCCCTTAAATGGTAATTTTTCCTGTTTTAGAGAAATATAAAATACAACGTTTTTTCTTTTTGTTCCCAGTGAGGGAAAAGTAAATGAACTTAGTTCTGTTGGTAGAATAAAATCAGTACTTGATCATGTGTGTGTATATATGTCTTTGTTTGTCATCCGAGGCCCTGTTAACAGCCATTGTACTAGTCGGTTAATTTGGCAAATTGCATATTTTCAATAATAACGATAATTACAATTAAACAAAGATAAGTGAACAGGTTGTACACTATATCTGAATTGTACAACACACTAAACTATTAGTAAAATACTTATCTTTGAACATGTATAATATAATGAGGCCCTTCAAAGGGTAATATTTATAATAGTGAGGCCCTTAATGTAATTACAGAAAGAAGATTCGAAAACAATCTTATTTGTCTAAAATATATCAATCTTAACATGTGAATGGAATATGTCTATATGCATGTTATTGTGTATTGTGCATTTAACACTGCATCAATATACACAGTGTACTATATTCAACAAACAGTTTCTCTTTCACATTGTCCACCACACACAACTGTGATGTAAGTTACATTTGATCAATTCGTATCAACTCTTTGAAGTGTACTCCAGTGTGGTATCCAATGGTTGCTTTCTCCTGTCCATCCCAACTCTGGAGATGGCAGATAAGGGCATCTGATGAGCATCTGGTCCCATATGTGGCCACTCTGGTAGACAGCTCTTAGTACATGCTGGACGAGTGCACTATGTGATGGTGGAACCTTGTCAATAGTCCTATTACCATAACAAAACATATGTTTCCTAGCATCATTTCCTAGCTCATATGGCATGTTCTGTAGTACATAAGAACAACAAAGCTCTCGGGCACTGCTGTGTCTTCACCAGGAACGTGATCAGGTGCTGAAGATAATCTCTTGAAAAATGCATAGATTTCCATATGTTGAATACCGTCCTCATACCAACACCATTTAATGCAGAGACCGTTTCACAGCCGGAGATAGCATGGAATAGTAAGAGTCGCCAAGGGACCTCTTGACCGAACTTGTCAGATATTTCGTGTCAAGGTATGAAGCAGAAATGCTTGGCATGGCAAAAGGCAACCCACAGACAGCAAGTAGAAGCTGTATGTAAATTGAGCACAGCATTTGCTAACACCACAACGTTAGTATCAATAGCCTGGATAAGTACTCTCTTGCAACCTGTATTGAAAGAATGCACTGCATGGAGAAGCATTATGTCTTCTGCTTCTTCATGGTTACAGGGTTGAAGGTCAGTCACATCAAGATTTCAGGACATTATCTTCATGTGTTGATATAACAGTTTTACCGGCCATGAAAGTGTAGCTCTCAATGCATTGTGATAGGTACTCATATAATGCAAGCCAACCACTCCCATCTAACCAATCTCCAATAACCTTCAAGAAGGCCACCCATCAACACCATGCCATTTCCAGGTTCATACCCAGTACTGTGTGGGCCATAACCATTGTATCTTCTTGGTTAATCGACCGTTAATACTGTGATCTGGCCAGGGTTCTTAGCTTCAGTGACATGTTTTATAACTGGCATTCCATGCTTTACTTTAGCCGCAGTGAACGCAGAGTCACGAAACAATGGGAATAGTGCTGTTATGGCTGGCGCTCTTGTGTCAATTGAGAGGTGTTGTGCAAAGAATGGTGACCAAGGCTCACAGTCATACTCGACAACCGGTTGTGGAGTGTTGGCCTTCAAATGTTACAGGAGGGACATCTTTGTACTTCTCTGGTAGATATGTTGTGACTGATCGGCCTTGAGATGAGTTATATTTATACATTGCGCCTCATACTTTGTGTGACCGAGATTGCCGTGCCATGAAATGCATCCTTCGATTTTACTGACTGTGGATTGTGATCCATGCTGTGGTGTACATTCCGTTCCTGAGATTTGGTTGGCATACAATGCTAGTAGTTTCATATTCACCTAAGACAGTTTACTATGTATGTGGAGACCTGTATACCCCTGTTATAAGACACCGAACGAAACGCCTTTGTCATTTATTATTTTATCCACAAGCCATCACTTTCACATTGATAAGTTTAACCCCCTATCTATGCAATCAACTCAGAAACAATGATAGCCTTTTTCAATTAATCATCACCAGTATCGTACACATGAATCGACGTAGAATCAGTTGAAAGTGTATACTGTCTATTGTACTTGTTATAAAATGAGCACAAACAGTTTCCATGAGATTCTGCGCCTCTTGGTACCATATCCACCTTTTAATGTTTGGCTAGAATTTCGATATCTGACATCTCAGTTATGATATGTCACACTTTCGTATCTATTTCCATTGTTTCTACCTAATGTAGTCTACCATAAGATTTATTGTAAACGAAACAACTACCATGAAACGTTGTATCAAAACTCTTTCTAAGCCTCTTTGTCTCTATCGTTTCCATACACACTTGCTATCTCTTTACTGCTCTATCAATATTCTGCTGCTGAAGCAGGACATATGCCAGCCGGCATTTTGCTCCATCATTGCCACTCCCTCGGTCAAGTCATTCCAAAGTTTTAATTGTTCCTGTGGCAATGCATTGTGTGGACTCAGGTTGATAAGGCATTCACTCAGTGAAGAATACGCCAAAGGTGTTCGTGATTTCTCGGAAGTCTTCTTTTGGCATAGGCAATACTGACTCCAGTTGGAACATCGTGCCCTGTACAACTCATATGTCGAAGGTTGCTCAGACCCAACAGCATGTCCTGATGTGGATTCCTAAAACGTAGAATACATTATTGATTGTCTATCAAAATGTAACCAATACAAGATTGTACAGAACGACAGCAATACCTCAGAATTATCACCAATGCATATTGACAACTGCACATAGGTACTAGTTGATTTTTATCCAGGAAAGTGTCCTAGTTCGGGTTCGATCCAGGTAAAATAGTTGCCACTGAACGTTCAGGTCTCAATGTCAGTTGTTTCCGTGTGTACAATTTGGGTTCAAAATGAGCATGTTTGGCAAATACTGTCTGGACATTTCTGGCAGGTAAATTTCCTCCTTCAGCTTCAAAAAAGTTTACTTTAAGGTATGCCGGGGTAACTACTCTAGGCGGAATGACATTGTAAGCATATCAAAACAAACAAACAAGCATTCAATACAATACAATACAATACATATATTTTATTCAGCATTAAACATTTCATATTAATGTTTACAAACATATAATATATAATACAACTTGTTTATTTTTTTATTGCATAAAGCATATACATGCTAAGAGCAAAGCATAATTATGCATAATTACATACATAGTAAATACATGCAATTTTACAGAAGAGTTATTCAAGTGTAAATGGAAAAAGAAACTAAATGTCTGACTGTTTATTACGTTTGTTGTGTTCGCATTCTGTCTGCTGAATAAATAAATGTTGCTAAGTTGACTAATGACGTTTCCGATGTTTGATTCATTAATGTTATGTATTTATTAGATGTTGGCCATTTGCAAAAATAAGGCTTGAACTATTGTGATCTTAACTATCTATATTTGGGACAAACTAAGATAAAATGGTATTCTGATTCTACTTGGTTCATATTACAATTTAAACATTTCCTATTGTTTCTATCTATATTTAAATATCTTCCTGTTTCGATGGCTAATTTGTGTGAACTTATTCTGAGTCTAGTAAGGGCATATCTATATTTATTTTCAACTATACTGTCTAGATAGTGTTCCAGTCCGAAGGTGTGCTTAATTGAACTATAATTTACCAATTTCCGAGTGTTGCTGATGCTGGCATACCAACTTTGTTTATACATATCTAAAATTCTTTGTCTTATAGGGGCTATGTGTACATGTACCGTGTTTTGATTTTCCCATATATCGGACATGCCGATGTTATTTAATAATGTTTTTATATTTGAAGCCCAGTTGTTTTTATTTTGAGAATGTTCATTTTCGGTATCTTGTATAAGCATTTTGTATATTTGCTTTGTTAGCGAATTTTCATTACTGTTTATAACCTTGATCCAGTATTTGATCATTATTATTTGTCTACAGGTATGTAACGGTGTTCTACCTAATTCCCCATATAATCCGTCAATACACGTGGATGTTTTTACGCCCAATATCTTACGACAAAACTTTGAATGTATACGTTCTACTTCAATAGCTTCGTGGTTCCCCCATACCTCCGTGCAATAGTTTAACTTTGATGCTACCAATGTATCGAACAGTTTACATTTTTCCGAGATTTGGTGGAATATGATGAATAGATTGTGCATTGAATATGCTGCGTGTTGCGCTATTTTCTTTTTCGTTCTGTTCCAGTTTCCGTTTTTGAAAAAGTACACTCCTAGATATTTAAAAGATGTGACTATCTCTAAGTCAGTGTTATTCAGTTTAAAATTATATGTTGAGTGTCTACCATTTTCAAATATCATGACCTTAGTTTTTGCGGTATTAATTGTTAGTCTCCATATTCTGCAATACTGATCGATATCATCCAACATTAACTGTAAAGCTTCCGGTTTATAGGCAAATAATACGGCGTCGTCGGCAAAAAGCAATATACACAATTTTAATTCCTCATATGTGAAAATCCCAGGCAAGTCACTATTTATGCTTTGTACACTATCATTCATAAAGAGTAGAAATAGTAAACTGGATGCCGAATCTCCTTGTAATACTCCCGTTAGTGAGTCGAAACTGTCCGAAAACTGTGCTTTATAGCGTATACTTGCTTTTACTACACTGTACATGGCTTTTATAGCGTTTACGGTCTTTGAACTTAGGTTTTCGTTTATAAGTTTTTGAAATAACATGTTCCTATCCAGATTATCATATGCACGTTCGTAGTCCAAGAACGCGCAGTATACCTTTTGTTTTTCATTTAGCAATTTAGCTATGATCGAGTGAAATATGAATATACAGTCTGTTGTTGACCTGCCCTTTTGAAAACCAAATTGGTTAGGGTTAATTGTATTATTTTCATCTGCCCATTTACTTAATCGATTGTTTAGGATATGTGAGTATATTTTCCCCATTACATTTGTGAGGGTGATTCCTCTATAGTTATTAGATTTATTAACATCTCCTTTTTTTATAAATTGGTATTATAATACCCTCAGTCCAAGCTGCTGGATATTCACCATATTCGAAGAGCTTGTTATATAATTTTATCATAAATGGTGCAATGATATCGATTGTGTTTTTAAATACCTCTGCTATCAAGTTGTCGCTACCTGGACTTTTGTTATTATTAAGAGAGGTTATTGCCTTTCTATGTTCATGTTCTGTAATTGGCGTGTCTAATTGGTCATTGTGTAATTCGGGTATTTCCGGTTCATCGGGTAGCTTGTTTGGCTTATTGCCGTATACTCCTTTAAAATGTGTATAAAAATCGTTTACATTTAGCGTTTCACTTTTCGGGACAGACTTTTTGTATTGTTTTTTAATATTACGCCAGAACTGTCGCGGCTGTTTTCTGGCAGTCTCCATTATACTATTTCTTTCTTTTCGCATATGTATTCGCCTCGATTTATTTTTTATTTTATTATATTCATTTTTAACTTGTAAAAATAACCGTTTATTTTCCTGTGATTTATTCCTATTATAAATGTTCCTTACTCGATGAAATTCTTTACGTATACTATAACAATTAGCGTTGAACCACTTACTTCTCCGCAGATTCGGAGTTACATTAGTTAGATTTGAACGGTGTTTGCCAAATACAGTAAATGCGTGATCCTGCATGAATTGTGTGAATTTATTCACACTAGTGTCCGTACTACATTCGTAGATACTATCAATTAAATCGTGTAGTATGTTTTGTTTGTCCAATACCCTAGTACGCAATTCGTGTATTGAAGAATGTTCCCACGCTATGTAAACATCAGAGCTATTTTTCGCGTGCGTGATGTCCTGGCATGGGCGTTGTTTTACTATAGAAATTACTATGGCTGAATGATCCGAGAATTCGGTGAGATTATTTACTGCGAATTGTATTATATGTTTAAAATCATCTATATTTAATAAACAATAGTCTACGGTGCTACTGCCGTTATGGTTATGAAACGTATATTCGCCTATGCCTTCATCATTCGACATTCGGTCGTTTACTATTGATAAATTGGTTGTTTTGCATAGTGAAATTAATCGATGACCAAACTCGTCTACAGTATGATCCCTATTACCTCGTGGTAACATATCTATATTTGGTTGTATTGGGTTGTCATCATCTATATATCTATCATGTTGCAAACAATCGGATACATTAGATGTTCGACTGTTGAAATCTCCCATTACCATAATTTTACCTTGTGATTTATATCGTTCAATGTCTGTTTCTATTTGGTCAAACATGTTTATATCAAGATGGGCTATCACCCTAGAGTTTTTTGGTGGAATATATACATTGCAACAATACAAATCTTCGTCAACATTTAGGAGTTCTCTAGATACATTTACCCACATTATTCCACACTGTTGTTTATCAACAATATGAATTTTACCCTGTAAATTGGCCTTGTAATAGATGGAGACACCTCCACTGGTACGTCCTTTTTTAGTATGAATAGACTTATTACCTAAAATATGTTCACTTATAAATCCCTTAATATCCAAGTTCACAGGTGTGTTAAGATTTAACAACGTTTCAGTCAAAAATATTATGTCGTGCTCACATAAACTGTTAATAAAGTCACGATCACCAATTGTCCTAGCTAATCCATTCACTTCCATGATATGATACTCAGTGGCTCCTCTGGACCCCCTTAGCTTGCTGTGACGTCATCTTTCGTCGGTTTATATTCATTGCCGTTGATATAAAGGCGATCGCCTATGATTTTCGCATTCCTCCCGGCGTTCTGTTCGCGCTTCATAATATGATACAGTAATTTTCTGTTCTCACGCACTTCTCTAGGTCGCTGTATGCCGACTCCGAGGTTTGTAGTTTTTAATGTATCTTTGTTCTCGTATGCCTTATGACGAACGTTTTCTCGTTGCTTGTAATTATGGAATTTGGCAACTATGGGTCTTGGTTTCCTGGCTGCTGCTGCCCCCACTCTGTGTACCCTATCCAGTGTTATGTCTGACACATCGATTTGTAGCTTTTCATGTATGAATGTTTTAGCATCATTTCGCAGTTTTCATCTGGACCTTCCTGTAAACCATAGAACATAAGATTGTCCTGCATTGATCTCGATTCCAGATCGATGATTTTCGAATGAAGTGTTCGCATTCAGTACTCAACATCACATGTTATATAATAGTATATTAAATTACACACCAGAACCTCTGGTTGATTGTTGTCAACCTGTGACTGTGTTCCTATGTTTAATTCATGTTAATTTCTTGATTGTGTTAGTATTTTGGTAGCCATATGCATCCATGAGTAAATACAAATACATAGCATTTATATAGCGCACAAATTAAATATTATTCTAGTGCGCTTCACAATTACAGATGCCATTTTAACATAATTATGGAAATTTTAATATATGGAAATATAAATAAAAATGTATACATATATAGATATAACTAGGATTCTAGTAATTGGATAGGAACATAACATATATACTGTAATGGTGTAGATATCATGATAAAATAAGTGAGTGATTGGATTAACGATAAAAGTGGCAATATGAACCATAGACCCAAACACCGCCGTAAGAATGACAACTGTGATGTGGCCAGTACAATGAATGGGCCGGTACAGTGTCGCCCATCATCACACGACAGAGCTCGAACCCAAGTAGAATATGGTTGACTTGCCATGATATCTGAAATTAATGAACTTCATTAAAAATGTAAAATATTGTTATGCATACACCACCCACCTTTATAATTCTTGTTCTTTATGTTTATATTAATTAAACATGTTCAACGCCATAATATATACATGTGTTATCTATACAAACAAAATATACGAATAATACTTACATCTTGGCGTGATACAGCATGTAAAAACGCAACGAATTTTCGAACTTTCCCACTCTGAATTTTTCATGGAAATTTTGCTAAAAGGGAAACAACTCTGTTAACCAATTAAAAGTGGCTTCTGGCCATTACCTAAAGCATAATGCAGCATTTAGATCTTTGTAATTGTGTAAAGTAGTTATTTATTGTACAATAGTGGATACTGGCATAAAATTGTAATATTTATTATATTATTAATCGTAATTGGCCAATTTTAACAACATTCTGGGCCTCGTTTATAGCATTATTACTAATTAGGGCCTCAATTTTCATTTTTGTATTTAATTAAGTCATTTTTATACTGGTGTAACCTTTTTTCCTGATAACATACATCATTTGCACAAGTTATATACCATTTGTGACTGTAATAAATTAATTATATACATGCAAATTTACACAATTATGTGCCTCTTTGGGACCCCATCTCACGGGGGACTCAGGGCCTCTCGTGATTATTTTCCGGCCTATTATTTACAAGCTGGTTCTAAACTACCATCATGCCAAATTTGGTGCTTTTTACACCCTCTGAACATTCATGGTCCTTATCTACTACACTATATTGGTCAATTTGGTTTTCAGAAGAATAAATCAATCAGTTTCAATCAGTTTATTTCACATAAAACATTATTACAATGTTTAAAGTGTTATATACAAATTTTCAGAGAAGACATGTTATTATATAGATACCATTTTCTGAAGGTCATATACAAATTCAGAAAAACGGTTGCATGTAACAAGTAGATTTTGACGAATATAGATAATACATAATGGACAATCATGTTCTTTGACCAAACTCAAACAGAAACCCTTATCTTATTTGCAAAGTAGAGATACTTTGACAAATTATTTATTACAATTTTAGAGGTAGAATTTAACAATGAGGCAAACTTATTTAGGCTTGGCCAATGACAGAAATATGGTTTAAAGTACCTTATCCTCAAATCCCTGTAGTTAGGGCAGACCAATAAAAAGTGGAATTCAGATTCAAGTTTTTTCATACTACATGATTTACAGAGTCGTTGTTCCCGAGGTATATTGCTATATCGACCTGATTCTATAAATAAATGATGAGCAGACACCCGAAATCTAGACAGCGCAATAAGATATTTTCTCTCATATATACATTCAAGGTATATCTCGCGGTCAAAATTATGTTTAAAAATACAGTATGACTGTAGACGCGGGGAATTGTTTATGTCCGAATACCATGACTGATAATAGTTATCAAATATACGTTGTTTAATTAACATAAGAGTGTGGTTATCAATAACCTGGTCCCTCCATACATACGCAAACCCATGCTCATCAAGAATATTTTTAATATACATAGCCCAATTTTTATTTCGATATGTAACATTATTGTCCGCATCGTTTCTCATTGATGAGTACATTTTAAAAGTCAAAGATGATTCATCTTTAGCTAACAATTTTTTCCAGTATTTCAGCAGAGTAAATTTTCTAAATATATGCAGCGGCACACAGCCATGTTCCCCGTATAATGCTGATAAGTTTGTGGACTGCCTGACACCTAACAAACGTCGCAAAAATTTTACATGGACCATTTCAATGTCTGTAGCGGCATGTACACCCCATATTTCTGAACAGAAATTTAGAACAGAACCAACTAATATATCAAATAACTGTACTTTTCTAGACAGTGGTAATTCAATCTGGTGAAATACAGAAAACAAACTGTGTAATGAAAAAGAAGCGTGCTTAGCGATATGCTTTTGGGTACGTAGCCAGTATCCGTTTTTATATAGGTTAATACCTAGGTATTTAAACGAACTTACGTTTTCTATTTTTGTACCGTAAATGTATATATCAGCTGTAGTTGGCCGACCAATTTCAAAAATCATAACTTTGGTTTTGTTTATATTAATTTTCAGACCCCATGTTTCACCATAAGTCTCTACATCCTTAAGCATTAACTGCAGGGATTCTGGTGAACGCGCAAATAAAATCATGTCGTCTGCATACAAGATAAGAAATAGTTTCAAGTCATCAATTGACACGATATCATTACTATCCTAGTGACTGTATTTTTATTTTGCATGCCCTTATATGTAAAACACTTGCTGCCAAGAAAACAACTATATGTAGCCTACCTTGATTGGCAAATGATGTTTGATAACATTAATAGGATTTACTTATGGGGAAAATTGCTAAATTCAAATGTTAGCACTAGGTTTATAACGGCTCTAAAATCTATTAGTTTATACAAATTTATTTTAGCTCGATTGTGAAACAAGTTATTACAACCTATATTTATCACTCTCGAGACCTCATTCCTGATGGAATCCATCACCACGAGGGAGAGAGAAGAGGCAATGTGGAATTTAAATGCCTTGCCTAAGGGCACAATCGTAACGGCTCCAGCGGGGCTCGAACTCCAGACCTTTCGCACCTGAAGCGAACGCGCATCCACTGCGCTATCACGACTTCCACTCTAAAATATATGTATACAGTAGTACGATCATATATTAGCTATGGATCAAACAAGTCTGATTATATCACATCTAATATTGGGGTAAAACAAGGAGACCCGTCCAGTAGCATTTTGTGTCTATTCTTTTTGAATGATATATTAAACAATATTAATGCGGATCTAAATGGAATACTGAACATTGATGATTTACAGATATTTTTACTATTGTTTGCTGCTGATGATGCTGTTGTGTTTGCACACGATCCTGAATCATTGCAATCAATGTTGAACGATATTGAGACTTACTGTAATATGTGGTGCTTACGCATTAATACTGCATTAATACTAACAAAACAAAAATTATGATTTTTGAAAATGGTCGACATTCTCGACGTGATTCTTACATATATAAATCAATTATTGAGATTGTGGAATCGATTAAATATTTATGTGTTCATCTATACAAGAACGGTAATTGGAATCGAACACAAAAACGTGTAGCTCAGCACGCCTCTTTTTCTTTACATAAATTAATTATTGCTTTTAATCAAGTAGAATTCGCAACTTCTAGAAAGTTAAACATGTTTGACTCTCTTGTCGCACCAATTTTAAATTATTCAGCAGAATTATGGGGCTACCATGATGCATCCGATGTTGAATTAATAATTTCAAAATGTTGTAGAACAATACTATGCGTAAGGCGCTCAACAAACCTGAATGCACTATATGGAGAACTTGGTTGTCTCCCCATGTCGATACGCAGAAAACTATTAATGATAAAATACTGGTTAAAATTATTAACCTTACCAGAAGATTCTATACTTTATAAAACTTACCTAATGTTGAAAACTGATGTTGAAAATGGAAATTATCACAACAAAATGAACTGGGTTTATCAACTAAAAATATCGATACATGCGGACTGAGTTATTTGTGGTAAAACCAGTCAAAAATGCTTATTAATTACAATACTAAAATCACGCATATTAGACATATAAAGAAGAGTGTGTGACACTATCTCAACGTGTGGAGTTCTCCAACTGCTTGTATGGTAGTACCTGTCTCAACTTGTGGATGTCATACATCCGTTGATTTGAATGAATGGATTAGTAGGCATGCTGGTCTTCTTCTAGTAATATATGTCGGCCTCCACACACATTAACCACGCCCAATGTTGACCTAGTTTCCTACTATTGTAAATATGGCATTCTGGGTTCATGCTTTCCTACTTTCCTCAAATATGTCAGTATGGGTCCTTGTGGCTAGGGTGTCACGTAAATATGTCACTATAGGGCATGTGCCCATATCACCACCAACCACCGTGGGCTACCATGGACTGTGTTTAGCAGTCAATGGGGTCCATCCATGTATGCCTGGGATATGGAAATCCGACTTCAATGATTACTACAATTACTATGGCTGCAACTAATATGAATATAACAATCTCAGATATAATATATTGTTAACATGAATCCATACTGACATTTTGAAGGAAACTAGGTCAAAATGAACCCATGTAGACATATTGGAGAACACTAGGTCAACATGAACACATACTGCCATTCTTGTAAACAACATTTTTTATGAACCCATATCACCACCCATACTACTAATTTTCAACGATTGTTTATAATTAACGACGACAGCGTCATAATTTAACGTTAATGACGTGTCCGAGGTTTTGGGTAAAATGGAACAAATACCGGGAGACGAAATCGACAGAAATAAAGAACTGTATATAACTTGTGTGTCAAATTCATTCGTACCAATAGCATACATACAACACCTACCAGCGCGTTCAACTGTGGTAATCGAAACCTACATGGACATGCCAACTTGACGTTCTTTTTAACCCTGTACACTGTAACGGTGAAAATAACAGTCAAATATGGCATGCAATTTCATTATAATTATGTCGTAACGACACCTAATGAAATTAAGGATCTGATAACTAGTCTTGGAAGATATGAATTCATGTCCTAAGGTAAGAGTAAAATGGTTGGTTCGTACGTACTACGTTGGCATTGCATTGATAGAAAAGAAACAAACAAATAAACCAAAATCGTATTTAGATGCTGCAGAAAAAAGGGTCAGTTTTATGTTAGAATATAGATGTTACGTAGTTTGTTAGAATAGATGTTACGTAGTTTGTTAGAATATAGATGTTACGTAGTTTGTTAGAATATAGATGTTACGTAGTTTGTCAGGAATATAGATGTTACGTAGTTTGTCAGGAATATAGATGTTACGTAGTTTGTTAGAATATAGATGTTACGTAGTTTGTTAGAATATAGATGTTACGTAGTTTGTTAGAATATAGATGTTACGTAGTTTGTTAGAATATAGATGTTACGTAGTTTGTTAGAATATAGATGTTACGTAGTTTGTTAGAATATAGATGTTACGTAGTTTGTTAGAATATATATGTTACGTCGTTTGTTAGAATATAGATGTTACGTAGTTTGTTAGAATATAGATGTTACGTAGTTTGTTAGAATATAGATGTTACGTAGTTTGTTAGAATATATATGTTACGTAGTTTGTTAGAATATAGATGTTATGTAGTTTGTTAGAATATAGATGTTACGTAGTTTGTTAGAATATAGATGTTACGTAGTTTGTTAACTTATAAATGATTCCATGCAGTCGAAAGTCCACCATCGTCCCCGACCTCGACGTGAACCGCCTCGTAGCGGCGATGTACTGTTGCACCATGTAAAGTTTGTAAACACAACAGTATTGTGTAAGTAAACAAAAAGGGTTTACGAGTGTTTGGGGTTAAGTAGTAGCTATGTGGATGTATTTGTGCCGGGAGACTATGGACCGAACCGCTTTGAAGCTTTAATGAGTCTCTGGATCTTCAAGAACAATAGAGTATTGTCTTCGAATGAGAGATGCGATGAGAGAAATTATTTCTCTTGTAACACTTTATTCTTATATGTTATTTTCTGAATAAAATATGTTTAAACTAATGAGAGATGCTCGTCACCGAATAGTAGAGTGTTAAGTATTCTTGCACAAGTGAGACCAGAAAGGTACTGTTGACGTTGAGTGTTGTACTGCTGGCATTGAAGAAGGTAGTGGCTGACTGTCTATACCGACCCACATGCACATAGGGGAGAGTTTACAATATGTTTTCTGTGTAGGTCACGGTTGAGGGAACTACATCCTAATCGTAG
This sequence comes from Archivesica marissinica, assembly GCA_014843695.1. Classification (NCBI taxonomy): domain Eukaryota; kingdom Metazoa; phylum Mollusca; class Bivalvia; order Venerida; family Vesicomyidae; genus Archivesica; species Archivesica marissinica. The sequence continues at coordinate 54,398,628 of CM026393.1, read as the reverse complement.
TCGAGCATGGAGGACCTTGTTCCTTCTCGTGCCGATGGTATATAGTGGTTTTGGAACATATTAGTCATTATATATTTTGGAGGATAATGCAATGATACAAACACAGACACACTCCAGAGAGTTTCTCGTTCTTTTACGTGCACGGTGTAAAGCACCGACATGAGACCTCGGTTTTCAATCTCATCTGGTTCACAACTGGGACTAGTTGCACAGTCATTACGCCGCGTTCCAGACAGGTTCACAACTGGGACTAGTTGCACAGTCATTACGCCGCGTTCCAGACAGACAGGTTCACCACTGGGACTAGTTGCACAGTCATTACGCCGCGTTCCAGACAGATTCACAACTGGGACTAGTTGCACATTCATTACGCCGCGTTCCAGACATATTCACAACTGGGACTAGTTGCACATTCATTACGCCGCGTTCCAGACATATTCACCACTGTGACTAGTTGCACAGTCATTACGCCGCGTTCCAGACAGGTTCACCACTGTGACTAGTTGCACAGTCATTACGCCGCGTTCCAGACAGATTCACAACTGGGACTAGTTGCACAGTCATTACGCCGCGTTCCAGACAGGTTCACAACTGGGACTAGTTGCACAGTCATTGCACCGCGTTCCAGACAGGTTCACTCACCACTGTGACTGGTTGCACATTCATTACGCCGCGTTCCAGACAGATTCACAACTGGGACTGGTTGCACATTCATTACGCCGCGCTCCAGACAGGTTCACAACTGGGACTAGTTGCACAGTCATTACGCCGCGTTCCAGACAGGTTCACAACTGGGACTAGTTGCACAGTCATTGCACCGCGTTCCAGACAGGTTCACTCACCACTGTGACTGGTTGCACATTCATTACGCCGCGTTCCAGACAGATTCACAACTGGGACTGGTTGCACATTCATTACGCCGCGCTCCAGACAGGTTCACCACTGTGACTAGTTGCACAGTCATTACATCGCGTTCCAGACAGATTCACAACTGTGACTAGTTGCACAGTCATTACGCCGCGCTCCAGACAGGTTCACCACTGTGACTAGTTGCACAGTCATTACGCCGCGTTCCAGACAGGTTCACAACTGGGACTAGTTGCACAGTCATTACGCCGCGTTCCAGACAGGTTCACCATTGTGATTAGTTGCACAGTCATTACATCGCGTTCCAGACAGATTCACAACTGTGACTAGTTGCACAGTCATTATGCCGCGTTCCAGACAGATTAACAACTGGGACTAGATGTTACGTAGTTTGTTAGAATATATATGTTACGTAGTTTGTTAGAATATAGATGTTATGTAGTTTGTTAGAATATAGATGTTACGTAGTTTGTTAGAATATAGATGTTACGTAGTTTGTTAGAATATAGATGTTACGTAGTTTGTTAGAATATAGATGTTACGTAGTTTGTTAACTTATAAATGATTCCATGCAGTCGAAAGTCCACCATCGTCCCCGACCTCGACGTGAACCGCCTCGTAGCGGCGATGTACTGTTGCACCATGTAAAGTTTGTAAACACAACAGTATTGTGTAAGTAAACAAAAAGGGTTTACGAGTGTTTGGGGTTAAGTAGTAGCTATGTGGATGTATTTGTGCCGGGAGACTATGGACCGAACCGCTTTGAAGCTTTAATGAGTCTCTGGATCTTCAAGAACAATAGAGTATTGTCTTCGAATGAGAGATGCGATGAGAGAAATTATTTCTCTTGTAACACTTTATTCTTATATGTTATTTTCTGAATAAAATATGTTTAAACTAATGAGAGATGCTCGTCACCGAATAGTAGAGTGTTAAGTATTCTTGCACAAGTGAGACCAGAAAGGTACTGTTGACGTTGAGTGTTGTACTGCTGGCATTGAAGAAGGTAGTGGCTGACTGTCTATACCGACCCACATGCACATAGGGGAGAGTTTACAATATGTTTTCTGTGTAGGTCACGGTTGAGGGAACTACATCCTAATCGTAGTCGAGCATGGAGGACCTTGTTCCTTCTCGTGCCGATGGTATATAGTGGTTTTGGAACATATTAGTCATTATATATTTTGGAGGATAATGCAATGATACAAACACAGACACACTCCAGAGAGTTTCTCGTTCTTTTACGTGCACGGTGTAAAGCACCGACATGAGACCTCGGTTTTCAATCTCATCTGGTTCACAACTGGGACTAGTTGCACAGTCATTACGCCGCGTTCCAGACAGGTTCACAACTGGGACTAGTTGCACAGTCATTACGCCGCGTTCCAGACAGACAGGTTCACCACTGGGACTAGTTGCACAGTCATTACGCCGCGTTCCAGACAGACAGGTTCACCACTGGGACTAATTGCACAGTCATTACGCCGCGTTCCAGACAGACAGGTTCACCACTGGGACTAGTTGCACAGTCATTACGCCGCGTTCCAGACAGATTCACAACTGGGACTAGTTGCACATTCATTACGCCGCGTTCCAGACATATTCACAACTGGGACTAGTTGCACATTCATTACGCCGCGTTCCAGACATATTCACCACTGTGACTAGTTGCACAGTCATTACGCCGCGTTCCAGACAGGTTCACCACTGTGACTAGTTGCACAGTCATTACGCCGCGTTCCAGACAGATTCACAACTGGGACTAGTTGCACAGTCATTACGCCGCGTTCCAGACAGGTTCACAACTGGGACTAGTTGCACAGTCATTGCACCGCGTTCCAGACAGGTTCACTCACCACTGTGACTGGTTGCACATTCATTACGCCGCGTTCCAGACAGATTCACAACTGGGACTGGTTGCACATTCATTACGCCGCGCTCCAGACAGGTTCACCACTGTGACTAGTTGCACAGTCATTACGCCGCGTTCCAGACAGGTTCACAACTGGGACTAGTTGCACAGTCATTGCACCGCGTTCCAGACAGGTTCACTCACCACTGTGACTGGTTGCACATTCATTACGCCGCGTTCCAGACAGATTCACAACTGGGACTGGTTGCACATTCATTACGCCGCGCTCCAGACAGGTTCACCACTGTGACTAGTTGCACAGTCATTACATCGCGTTCCAGACAGATTCACAACTGTGACTAGTTGCACAGTCATTACGCCGCGCTCCAGACAGGTTCACCACTGTGACTAGTTGCACAGTCATTACGCCGCGTTCCAGACAGGTTCACAACTGGGACTAGTTGCACAGTCATTACGCCGCGTTCCAGACAGGTTCACCATTGTGATTAGTTGCACAGTCATTACATCGCGTTCCAGACAGATTCACAACTGTGACTAGTTGCACAGTCATTATGCCGCGTTCCAGACAGATTAACAACTGGGACTAGATGTTACGTAGTTTGTTAGAATATATATGTTACGTAGTTTGTTAGAATATAGATGTTATGTAGTTTGTTAGAATATAGATGTTACGTAGTTTGTTAGAATATAGATGTTACGTAGTTTGTTAGAATATAGATGTTACGTAGTTTGTTAGAATATAGATGTTACGTAGTTTGTTAGAATATAGATGTTACGTAGTTTGTTAACTTATAAATGATTCCATGCAGTCGAAAGTCCACCATCGTCCCCGACCTCGACGTGAACCGCCTCGTAGCGGCGATGTACTGTTGCACCATGTAAAGTTTGTAAACACAACAGTATTGTGTAAGTAAACAAAAAGGGTTTACGAGTGTTTGGGGTTAAGTAGTAGCTATGTGGATGTATTTGTGCCGGGAGACTATGGACCGAACCGCTTTGAAGCTTTAATGAGTCTCTGGATCTTCAAGAACAATAGAGTATTGTCTTCGAATGAGAGATGCGATGAGAGAAATTATTTCTCTTGTAACACTTTATTCTTATATGTTATTTTCTGAATAAAATATGTTTAAACTAATGAGAGATGCTCGTCACCGAATAGTAGAGTGTTAAGTATTCTTGCACAAGTGAGACCAGAAAGGTACTGTTGACGTTGAGTGTTGTACTGCTGGCATTGAAGAAGGTAGTGGCTGACTGTCTATACCGACCCACATGCACATAGGGGAGAGTTTACAATATGTTTTCTGTGTAGGTCACGGTTGAGGGAACTACATCCTAATCGTAGTCGAGCATGGAGGACCTTGTTCCTTCTCGTGCCGATGGTATATAGTGGTTTTGGAACATATTAGTCATTATATATTTTGGAGGATAATGCAATGATACAAACACAGACACACTCCAGAGAGTTTCTCGTTCTTTTACGTGCACGGTGTAAAGCACCGACATGAGACCTCGGTTTTCAATCTCATCTGGTTCACAACTGGGACTAGTTGCACAGTCATTACGCCGCGTTCCAGACAGGTTCACAACTGGGACTAGTTGCACAGTCATTACGCCGCGTTCCAGACAGACAGGTTCACCACTGTGACTAGTTGCACAGTCATTACGCCGCGTTCCAGACAGACAGGTTCACCACTGTGACTAGTTGCACAGTCATTATGCCGCGTTCCAGACAGATTCACCACTGTGACTGGTTGCACAGTCATTACGCTGCGTTCCAGACAGATTCACCACTGTGACTGGTTGCACAGTCATTACGCCGCGTTCCAGACAGGTGCACCACTGTGACTAGTTGCACAGTCATTACGCCGCGTTCCAGACAGGTGCACCACTGTGACTAGTTGCACAGTCATTACGCCGCGTTCCAGACAGGTTCACAATTGGGACTAGTTGCACAGTCATTGTACCGCGTTCCAGACAGACAGGTTCACCACTGTAACTGGTTGCACAGTCATTACGCCGCGTTCCAAACAGATTCACCACTGTGACTAGTTGCACAGTCATTACGCCGCGTTCCAGACAGGTTCACCACTGTGACTGGTTGCACAGTCATTACGCCGCGTTCCAGACAGGTTCACCATTGTGATTAGTTGCACAGTCATTACGCCGCGTTCCAGACAGATTCACAACTGTGACTAGTTGCACAGTCATTATGCCGCGTTCCAGACAGATTAACAACTGGGACTAGTTGCACAGTCATTACGCCGCGTTCCAGACAGATTCACAACTGGGACTAGTTGCACATTCATTACGCCGCGTTCCAGACATATTCACAACTGGGACTAGTTGCACATTCATTACGCCGCGTTCCAGACATATTCACCACTGTGACTAGTTGCACAGTCATTACGCCGCGTTCCAGACAGGTTCACCACTGTGACTAGTTGCACAGTCATTACGCCGCGTTCCAGACAGATTCACAACTGGGACTAGTTGCACAGTCATTACGCCGCGTTCCAGACAGGTTCACAACTGGGACTAGTTGCACAGTCATTGCACCGCGTTCCAGACAGGTTCACTCACCACTGTGACTGGTTGCACATTCATTACGCCGCGTTCCAGACAGATTCACAACTGGGACTAGTTGCACATTCATTACGCCGCGTTCCAGACAGATTCACAACTGGGACTAGTTGCACAGTCATTACGCCGCGTTCCAGACAGGTTCACAACTGGGACTAGTTGCACAGTCATTGCACCGCGTTCCAGACAGGTTCACTCACCACTGTGACTGGTTGCACATTCATTACGCCGCGTTCCAGACAGATTCACAACTGGGACTGGTTGCACATTCATTACGCCGCGCTCCAGTGCTTCGCATGCATTAAAATAAAGTTCAATCACTTGTTATGACATTGAGCAAACAAATGAAGTTTTGATCAATGATTTTAAGGGTTATCATATCAACCTATCAGTCCATGCTAAGATTGTACGGTGATGTAGGAATGTGTATGCATAAATGCATGTAGATCTTATCAGTTGATTAAACAAAATTTCGTGGATGTACTGCGGTGTACCTTTCTGTAATACAAATCACAACAAATATAGATTACACGTGACATGCAATGTACACATTGTTGCTAACACTATTGACACCATTTGCATATTGTTGCTAACACTATTGACACCATTTGCATATTGTTGCTAACACTATTGACACCATTTGCATATTGTTGCTAACACTATTTGCATATTGTTGCTAACACTATTGACACCATTTGCATATTGTTGCTAACACTATTGACACCATTTGCATATTGTTGCTAACACTATTGACACCATTTGCATATTGTTGCTAACACTATTGACACCATTTGCATATTGTTGCTAACACTATTGACACCATTTGCATATTGTTGCTAACACTATTGACACCATTTGCATATTGTTGCTAACACTATTGACACCATTTGCATATTGTTGCTAACACTATTGACACCATTTGCATATTGTTGCAAACACTATTGACACCATTTGCATATTGTTGCAAACACTATTGACACCATTTGCATATTGTTGCAAACACTATTGACACCATTTGCATATTGTTGCTAACACTATTGACACCATTTGCATATTGTTGCTAACACTATTGACACCATTTGCATATTGTTGCTAACACTATTGACACCATTTGCATATTGTTGCTAACACTATTGACACCATTTGCATATTGTTGCTAACACTATTGACACCATTTGCATATTGTTGCTAACACTATTGACACCATTTGCATATTGTTGCTAACACTATTGACACCATTTGCATATTGTTGCTAACACTATTGACACCATTTGCATATTGTTGCAAACACTATTGACACCATTTGCATATTGTTGCTAACACTATTGACACCATTTGCATATTGTTGCTAACACTATTGACACCATTTGCATATTGTTGCTAACACTATTGACACCATTTGCATATTGTTGCTAACACTATTGACACCATTTGCATATTGTTGCTAACACATCAACAGTACTCAAGACGAGATACAACTGCAACTAGATCTAAACACGATGGTTGAATGGTCCAACACCTGGCTAATGCGCTTCAATGCAGCTAAATGTCACCTACTCAAGACCACCAGACAACGCAAACATCTTCAGACCCAATATATCATCGAAGGGAACAACCTCCAGGAAGTACAACATCATCCGTACCTTGGAGTGGAATTGACCTCAGATTTAACATGGAAAACTCACATCAGCAACATAACTGGCAAAGCCAACAAGATTTTAAACCTACTGAGAAGATATCTTTATGGATGTAGCCAAGAAGTGAAATCAAGGGCATTCACATCACTTGTTCGACCACATTTGGAGTACTCATCTTCAGTTTGGGATCCTTACTTTAAACAAGATATCCAAGCCTTAGAAAAAGTTCAGCGCAAGGGCGCCCGTTTTGTCACTGGTGTCTACTCCTACAGAGAAAGTGTAACATCCATGCTTGATCAACTACAATGGCCGCCTCTACAGCAACGCAGAACCAACAGACGACTAGTAACATTTTACAAAGCTACCAACAATCTGTCTCCAGTCACCATCCCAGAGTATGTCACAACCTCCACCGGCCGCACAAGAACACACGACTTAGCCTACATCCAATTGCACACCAGTTATGAACAGTACAAGAACAGCTTCCTTCCTCGTACCATCAGGGACTGGAATGCGCTTCCTCCTGACCTGGTGCAGACCACATCTGTAGACGAGTTTGGCCTTCGTCTGCAAAGACTAACAGCCTAGACATTTGACACGTTTTTATCAGTTTTTAACTGTACATACGCCTTAGAGCTCTTAACCATTTTGATGATGTCACTTGCCCGTGATGCATTAGCCCTGGGCAGTACTGAAGTAGAAGTAGAAGTAGACTATTGACACCATTTGCATATGAAGAATTATCAAACCCACATGCAAGTTTCACGCGCGGTCCTTCCTAGAGACTGATCACAAAACCCCTACATTCCTTAATAGTGTAAGCAATAGCACATGTGATTAACCCTCAAACACGTCAAGGTAAGCAATTTATTATAAATGACTAGGGGATGAGTGTGGCGGTGTTCGGTTTCTTCCGTGTGTATTCTATTTCATTTTAGGTTAATATTACAATTTAGATTCTCTCCCCATATACGTTAAGGTAACAATTAATGACGCGACGGGTCGTAGATGCAAAGCGACATGACGCCATTTTGATCAATGCCTGTTTTGTGTGCAGTTTTCATCTTTGTGTTCTGCACCATGTTCGAGTTGTTGAACGAGTTTTGCTTAAAGGTGTTCGACTTATCTTGGAAATATCTGCAATGTCCGCCTTCAATTTGACCCAGTTGACACAAATGACTGTTGGTCATCCCGCAGCAGCATAAAATCGGATCCGCCAGTTAGCGTCGTCGTCTAGGTGGCTCCAGGGATGGCTCATACATCCACCATTTCTGTAAAACAGTGATGGTGAAGCGTATGTTGCTGCGAAACGTGCACTGGTCGGAACGTACACGCCGTGAGGTTGCTGCGAAACGTGCCCTGGTGATCGGAACGTACACGCCGTGAGGTTGCTGCGAAACGTGCGCTGGTCGGAACGTACACGCCGTGAGGTTGCTGCGAAACGTGCGCTGGCCGGAACGTACACGCAGTGAGGTTGCTGCGAGACGTGCACTGATCGGAACGCACACGCCGTGAGGTTGCTGTGAAACATGCGCTGGTCGGAACGTACACGCCGTGAGGTTGCTGCGAAACGTGCCCTGGTGATCGGAACGTACACGCCGTGAGGTTGCTGCGAGACGTGCACTGATCGGAACGCACACGCCGTGAGGTTGCTGTGAAACATGCGCTGGTCGGAACGTACACGCCGTGAGGTTGCTGCGAAACGTGCCCTAGTCGGAACGTACACGCCGTGATGTTGCTGCGAAACCTGCCTGGCCGGGACGTACACGCCGTGATGTTGCTGCGAAACATGCACCGATCAGGACGTACACGCCTTGAGGTTGCTGCGAAACGTGTCCTGGTCGGAACGTACACGCCGTGAGGTTGCTGCGAAACGTGCCCTTGTCGGGATGTACACGCCGTGAGGTTGCTGCGAAACATGCCCTGGCTGATCGGGACGTACACGCCGTGAGGTTGCTGCGAAATGTGCCCTAGTCGGGACGTACACGCCGTTAAGTTGCTGCGAAACGTGCCCTGGTCGGGACGTACACGCCGTGAGGTTGCTGCGAAACGTGCCCTTGTCGGGATGTACACGCCGTGAGGTTGCTGCGAAACATGCCCTGGCTGATCGGGACGTACACGCCGTGAGGTTGCTGCGAAATGTGCCCTAGTCGGGACGTACACGCCGTTAAGTTGCTGCGAAACGTGCCCTGGTCGGGACGTACACGCCGTGAGGTTGCTGCGAAACGTGCCCTGAGACACAAGTTACCTATCGTGCTAAGTTGAACGATCACAACATGCAAAGTTATCCATTTTCAAAATTAAGATGTCGAATCGGTAATCAAATATGTGAACAAATAAGGCTTAGTTGAGATGGTTAGAGTTTTAAAGCTTTTTTTATTGCATCGTATTTTTCCAATTATGGTTGCAATAATAATTTGAATACAACCTGGGAGACATGTTGCTTGCAGATGTTGTATGTACTCCAATGACATGAATCAATTGATCCGTGTAATAACATACATAAAGTTGTGACATCATATATGCCCTACCTGTTCACCATATATATAGGTAAAGCATGTGATAGCACAGAGTAGTATTTTAATTAAAGTCATTCTCATATTCTAAACAAATTGGATTTTAACTGAAATATAAACGATTGATAGGACCCGTTATGTAAGTCACTTTATAGTAATAGCTATATTTTAATCATGTAAGTCACAGTAATGTAATCTTGTTGTATCATACTCTGGCACAGACTGCGTATGTTTTGTTTTTGTTTTATGTTTATTTCTAGTCCCATAAATAAGACCTCCACATAAAAAAAATTCTGTTATTACGAGGTCTTATCGTTAAAGCTTATTTTCGCATAGCACTTTCCGCCCTGATCCGATGGCGGGATTGCTGACCAATATTTTGAAGCTTTTCGGACATGAACGGTTATAAATGTGTGCATTGGTGTTAAGAATAATCCTAAATATAGATATTAAGAACGTTAAAAATATATTGTCTAGCCGTTGTGCATATCATTTAGCTGTTTGAAATTGACAGGTTAGATTCTCCCATTTTTTTAGCACAGTCTTCACAAAAGAAATCCGAATTAATTATTTTTAGTACATTTCATGCGTATGAACAATTGGATATTAAACGAAATCTTATTTGGTTCACCGTAATGGCACGGAGATAAATCTTGTAAACATTTTCGTCTAATGATTTCTATTTTTGTTTTTCGCAATAATCAAATATTCAAAATGGACGATTTGGAATGGCGAAACTCTGCCATGAAATCTAAACATTGATTTCTTGTATAATATTGTGTCAAGAGACGTTATAGACTGTGCAGAATTCAAACAACGGTATGTGTGTTCATCTTGTTAACAATTTTAATGTATTAATACGACTTTTTAGAATATAAAATATGCTACGCGTAATTTAGGTTTAGCGTTTAGACTTTGAAAAATGCCTGGATAGTAAAATGTAATATTTTCAAGTCTAAATATTTGGACTAGTTTATTTCACGTTGCTACCGGTTGCCCAGTTGAGCGACGGGCAGTTTACCTAACAACACCTTGCATGGACAGGCTCCAGCGGTTACCCAGTATTTGGTACACCAACCTCTAAGAAACGGCCAACTTTTTCATATAAAGTGACACAGCCTGAGCAAGGCTCGAACCCGTGACCATCGGTGATGATAGGTTACAGTGGTATATAAGTAGCGACTTTAACCACTCGACCACCGATGCGGTGTTGTTACGTTTATTTATCGTCGCTACCGGTTGGTTGCCCGTATGAGCGACGCCTCCTGAAGAGATTAGTCATTTTAGAATTTTAGAGGGTATCTGAAAGACTTTCGTTTTATTAGGGCTAGACGGGGGTCGAACCTGCGATCCCTGGATTCTCAGTAAATCGTGTTTACCACTGGATTACATATACGTAGATACGGAGGTGGTCCATGTGTTTTTAGTATTAATAACAAAAGCATATTAACACCATCAATTAACACCCCGCCCAATGGACATATATGACACCAATACAAGCAAAGCGTTGTGGTAGCGGTTCATTTCAAGTGTGAAAGGCCTGGAGGTCGAACCCTACTGGAGCCATTACGAGTGTGCCCTTAGGCCAGGCATTTAAATTCTGAATGAGGTCTCGAGAGTGATTAATAAAAGATGTAGGACCTAAAATAATTATTAAAATACATTTGTATAAACTAATCTGTCATAGCCTCTTATTTGCAGTGCTACTTCAAAATGTTCTTTCACTACAGTTTATTGGCAGTATTTATAAAGAATATCATGAACCTTGTCGAGTGTTTTCATTTATGTAAGTGATATCAAGATTATCATGAACCTTGTCGAGTGTTTTCATTTATGTAAGTGATATCAAGAATATCATGAACCTTGTCGAGTGTTTTCATTTATGTAAGTGGATAGATGGTGGCAGATATAACATACATATACATGTATATTGTTAGTGCAAATTGGCCGTTCTCTTTTAGTGGTCATACGAATATTCCAAATGTCGATTGGCGCAGAGGTTAGCACGCTCGCTTCTCACCAATGCAATCCGGATTCGGTCCTCGGACCGGGAAGTATGTGAGATGGTACGGTGGTCGCCAGATCGGACAGGTGGGGTTTCTCCGGGTACTCCGGTTTCCTCCCACACGAATGACCACACATACGCTTTCATCCGAGATAACGAGAGTGATTAATATAGATAAAATATAAAATAATAATATTCCAAAGAAAGCATAAGACATAGTTTGAGCACAACACATAGCTTGACGGATCTGTAGTCCAGTGGTTAACACACTGGACTGGTAATCCAGGGATCACAGGTTCAATCCCCCGTCTGACCATAATAAGGTTAACAGTCTTTCCGATGGGACTTTACACCGAGGTCTCGTGTCGGTGCTTTACACCGTGCACGTAAAAGAACGAGAGGAGACTCTGGAATGGGTCTCTGTCTGTATCATTGCACTATCCTCCAACAATCTAAAATGACCAGCAGGCGTCGCTCATATGGGCAACCGGTAGCGACGATAAATAAACGTGAAAGACACACACACTTTATTTTAACTTGCTTGGATATGGCCGTAAAAAGTTGTTTGGGGTTTTGAACCCGAAACCATTGTCCAGACCCCAAGCGTCTGTGGTTCAAAATGTTCAGCTTTAGAATGCCTGGTTCGCTTCATAACTGAGTAAATTCAGAACACACAATGTGAAATAAATAACTGTTGAGTAGGCTAATTGAGTAATGTTTACCTCTCAGCTCGGGGGGGGGGGGTACATTTACAGTTGTCCATAATAAGTGGCGTAGCTAGCGATTTTGAATATGCAGACTCAGCATGTAAGAGGCGATGTTGCTTGAGAGGTCTGGGGGTATGCTTTCCCAGGACATTTTCGAATCGTAGAACGCCAATGGTGCACTCTGGCGTATATTAATATACGTATTAGACGTTCAAATTTTGATATTTTCATAGATGTACCCAATCATACACCCCTCCCACTACAGTTTTTATTGGATTTTCGTTTTTTTTTAAATTTCTTTTTCTGGGACAATCTGCAGGCCCGGGCCTTCAGTGCCTTATAGTAGCTACGTGCCTGATAATCCTATACTACCCGTATCAATAACGTGCATTATCTATAATCGTATGCAAATAACAGGTAACTAAGACTTGAATCCGCATCAACAATATATGTAATAATCGAGTATTAAAGTAATTCAATACATGATCATTACGCTATTAGTTCATTAAACCCCGCAAGAGTATAGGTGATCTTACATGAGTTGTGATCTGTAGTCCAGTGGTTAACACGTTGTACTGGTAATCCAGGGATCGCAGGTTCGATCCCCCGTCTGACCATAATAAAATTAACAATCTTTCAACTGGGACTTTAAACCGAGGTCGCGTGACCGTGCTGTACACCGTGCACGTAAAAGAACAAGAGGAGATTCTGGAATGGGTATTTGTCTGTATCATTGCAATAGCCTTCAACAATCTAAAATGACTAATCTCTTCAGGAGGCGTCGCTCATATGGGCAACCGGTAGGGACGATAAATAAACGTAAGACACACACGTGATTTCATACCATATTTTATGTAACGAAACCAGTTTCATAAAATCGGCCTTCGGCCTTCGTGATATATTTCTACGCATACGAACTCCAAACTCGGGTTATTCTGCGATATACTACGGTTGATACTTATTATTTCTTAAACAATTAATGATCCCAGTACTCGGGGGGAATATAACACATGGGGGCGGGAATACGAGGGAGGGAACACAAAATCACATCCTCAGTAACTTTCTATGTTTCATGTGAAAATTAACTTTCACTTATTGCAGTTTACTGCCACGAAATATTGGTTTAGTTGTATATTTATGTTCTTAGGGGTAACCCATATTAGTTTGGTCATTCGTAAATATGTTTAAAAAAATGTCCAAACGACAGGCTGAAGATATGAATGTGATATGTGAACGAACGATGTAGTTTTGTTTAAAGTCGCCACCGCATAAATGCATTTGGGCGACTGTACTCTCTAAGTTGTTTATGTTGATTTCTCTCTAAGTTGTTTATGTTGATGAAGCTGTGAAGGTATCCTCGTTCTTCGCAGGGTGACACGTCCTGTGTGTTTCTTCTTTCCTAACGGTCCTTTGTAGGGCCACCCTCCTCACTGTTGGTCACCCCGCAGCAGCATTTATACGGATCTGACAGTTAGACATCTGGTCGTCGATTGTCACTCAAGGGAACGTGGAAGCCATGACCGTTGCCGCTCCCTCAGATCCGCCGTCTCGTCTATCCGCCGGAGAAGTAGACGAAATATCGAAAGCTCGAAAACCCCAGCGAAGAAAGAGTGAGGCAACCGTGTAAACACTCTAGACGAGGCGGTGGATCTGTCCTGATGTGCCATAGCCATGGCCACACGTTAGAGAGATTTCCTATTCGCAAGATCGACGACCAGAAGATCCCAGAATCATACGCTGCTGCTGCGGAATGTGCCACGGTCACGACGTGCACGTCGTGAGGAGATCGACCGGGAAAATGATATGTGAACAACATTATAATTATAATATATGAGAGATGTGTTATTACCGGCTATATATCTGTATGACTGGTTATAATTATATGTACTCGGGGATCAGTTATGAACTATCATAGTACATATACACATTAAGACAATCCACTTATACTTAATCTTCATGATATAACCGTGGTACGCATATTTTAAACTTCGTAGTCTTAACTAAAGGTATTTTAGTACATAACTTTGTAATTTTAATGTACAATGTCTGGTGCTGGATGGATATGGGTGCAATACTTTATTGTCTTGTGACATGTCGATCACAGTATTATAGTATAACGCGACATTGCACATGTAACAAGGTATTCTCGTCACATGACCGTAGTCAAAATGGTAAACACATATTTATATGTACCATCTTAGACATCTTAGAAGTATACGTGCACCGGGTATTGTATCCACCCGGTCTACCCCCGCCTATCGCTGGCACAGATTCGTGTGTAAACGACAGTTTGAGATACGAAAACCGATCACACACTGAGGTTACAGCATGAGATTACAGCATGAGATTACAGCAGCCCTCATAGTCCTCTAAACATCTAGTGATAATAACTCCGATAGTGTGTGTGTTTTACGTTTATTTATCGTCGCTACCGGTTGCCTATATGAGCGACGCCTCCTGAAGAGATTAGTCTTTTTAGATTTTGGAGGATAGTGCAATGATACAGACAGAGACCCATTACAGAGTCACCTCTGGGTCTTTTACGTGCACGGTGTACAGCACCGACACGAGACCTCGGTTTAACGTCCCATCTGAAAGACTGTTAATTTTATTAGGGTCAGACGGGGGATCGAACCTGCGATCCCTGGATTACCAGTCCAGTGTTTTACCACTGGGCTACAGATCCGTCTGTTTAAACTCCGATAGGCAAAACCATCACCATTTTAATCAATATAGAAAACTCGGTCGCCTAAATGCATTTATGCGGTTGCGACTTTAAATAAATGTATTAGTCTGCCATTACGCTGAATACAAGCAGTCATGTGACACATATATAATGACACCAAAAAGAAACTGCGCATTAATTTAAACATATTTTGTTCAGTTCATTCAATATATATACGGTATAGTTTAAGCATATTTTATTCAGTTCATTCAATATATATACGGTATAGTTTAAACATATTTTATTCAGTTCATTCAATATATATACGGTATAGTTTAAACATATTTTATTCAGTTCATTCAATATATATACGGTGTAGTTTAAACATATTTTATTCAGTTCATTCAATATATATACGGTATAGTTTAAACATATTTTATTCAGTTCATTCAATATATATACGGTATAGTTTAAACATATTTTATTCAGTTCATTCAATATATATACGGTATAGTTTAAACATATTTTATTCAGTTCATTCAATATATATACGGTATAGTTTAAACATATTTTATTCAGTTAATTCAATATATATACGGTATAGTTTAAACATATTTTATTCAGTTCATTCAATATATATACGGTATAGTTTAAACATATTTTATTCAGTTCATTCAATATATATACGGTATAGTTTAAACATATTTTATTCAGAAAATAACATATAAGAATAAAGTGTTACAAGAGAAATAATTTGGATTGGAAAACAAGCATATTAAAATGCTTATACAAATTATATATACGGTATACAAATACACAAGATATCTGAAATGGATTGGAAAACAAGCTGAGAGCTTATTCCTTTCCATGAGGATGTTACAATATACATTGAGAACAGTTAGTGAGACATGCCGGGCATTGTCTTAAGTTCTCTAGCCCCGATTGGTCCTGGGTGCTTGCATGCGTACTTGTGTTTTACGTTTATTTATCGTCGCTACCGGTTGCCCATATGAGCGACGCCTCCTGAAGAGATTAGTTATTTAACTTATTTTAGATTTTGGAGGATAGTGCATGATACAGACAGAGACCAATTCCAGAATCTCCTCTGGTTCTTTTACGTGCACGGTGTAAAGCACCGACACGAGACCTCGGTTTAACGTTCCATCTGAAAGACTGTTAATTTTGTTAGGATCAGACGGGGGATCGAATCATGCATCAAACCTCTTTGTAGCTGCAATGTAAGCCTGGACAGTTAGAACGATGGATTTGTTGTTTTTGAATGGTAAACGAACGTCGCCATACAGAGAAACTGTGCATTGATATCATTTTAGAAACAAAAATAGGACGTCTACGAGCTTAAATATTGGGTAAATTAGTGCAATGTGTGATGGTTTATTTTCTTCACTCATTATAGTAAGATTCATAATTCTAAACTTTATAACACACAGTTTTTAAGCTGTCAGTATACTTCTCAATCGCGTGTATGTAAATCCTTGTATTATATTATAATATATAATATAAGACACACCTACTTCTAATGTGAAACACGTTCCTTATATTTCGGGTTTTACGCCTGCATCAGCACCATTTTTGGGCTATATCGCCGGCGGGCAGTTTACCTAGCAACACCATTCCTGGGCAGGCTCCAGCGGTTAACCAGTACTTGGGTGCACCAACTTCCGTAAGAAACTGCCAACTTGTTCATATAAATGAAACACGGTCTGAGCGGGGCTCGAACCCGTGACCATCAGTGATGATAGGTTACAGTGGTATACAAGTCAGCGACCTTAACCACTCGACCACGAAGGCGGACTAAACACGTTCCTAGATCATTAGATAAATCGCTCTAAATACCTTATTCCTGGCGGAATCCATCACCATGACGGAGAGAGAAGAGGACATGTGGATTTAAGAGGCTTGCCTAAAAACATCACCACCGTGGCCCTGGTGATACTCGAACTCACAACATCTCGATTACGAGCAGGACACCGTATCACTGTGCGAAAGTCCCGGAGTTCGAGCCCCACTGGAGCCGTTACGAATGTGCACTTAGGCAAGCCATTTAAATTCCACATTGCATCTTCTCTCTTTCCCTCGTGACGATGGACTACATCAGGAATGAGGCTTGAGAGTGATTAATATAAGTTGTAAGAACATGTTTCGCTATCGAGCTAAAATAAATGTGCATAAAAATGTCACCACGGAGTTATTTCAATATTATGAATATAAGTGGGGATTTCATTCTTTATCGTGAACGATTAGATACGGTGTTTTGATCCTGCTGTCTAGCCTGGGAATCCTTCCAGGTGTTATTACACGTGTGTACATATAAGAAATTATGATACTACTCAGTGTATTACACTGGATGCAAGCAAAGTTATGTGATAACTGTATATACATGCATACAATCCATTACATGTACATTAGATGATCAATACTAGCCTGGGAACAGGCGTCGATATATTTTGCCTGGTCAGTCAAATAAATATATTTTAACACCGAGACTATTAATTGGTCCGTATTGAGTTTCTGATCATATCATTTTGCCAGAAGTTAAAAAGTGAAAAATCGACAGACTGGAACCCAGGCTACCTGCTGTCTTGCCATTATGTATAGGATATAAGCCGAAAACGATCCAATATGTAAAATATTGGACTGTATGAGTCGCGTAGCGCCGAGGACAGTACCAATAGTTTACGTATTGGATCCGTTTGAGGCTTATATCTTACTTAAAACACACACTTATATACAACACGATCCTAATAAATAAAATAGATAATTTCGTACATTTACGCATAGAATATAATACTATGGCCTTCTGACACCAGTTCAATATTATTAATAATGGACTGCAAGTACAAAGGTATGACGTCACGACAGTGTTTTAAAGTAGGTGAAATTACATGTTCATACAGACGGATCTATAGCCCAGTGGTAACACGCTGGACTTGTAATCCAGGGATCGCAGGTTCGATCCCCCGTCTTACCCTAATAAAATTAACAGTCTTTCAGATGGGACGTTAAACCGAGGTCTCGTGTCGGTGCTTTACACCGTGCACGTAAAAGAACCAGAGGAGACTCTGGAATGAGTCTCTGTCTGTATCATTGCACTATCCTCCACACATCTAAAATGACTAATCTCTTCAGGAGGCGTCGCTCATATGGGCAACCGGTAGCAACGATAAATAAACGTAAAACACAAGTACGCATGCAAGCACCCAGGACCAATCGGGTCATTCTGTTCATGCGTGTGTGGCACGGGGGATGGGGTGGATCGGAAACTTAAGCTCAGTTGAGTAGCTTACCAATTCGTTTGAATACGGTTATTGTCATATTAAATTATTAGCCCTTAGCAGGCCGAATAAATTGGACGGAATGTGCAAACAACATAGAGCCAGATCAAGATCGTGTAACTTTTAGCGATCCATGCCAAGTACACATTATTCTAGACAAAGCCACATTACTCAAGGACACCAGAACAGAACAGAACATAAGTTTATTCATGACGTATACATAAGTACATAGTCATAATATATGCATATAATTACATTATGTTATGTTATATTTCGGGTTTTACGCCTGCATCAGCACCATTTTGGGCTATATCGCCGGCGGGCAGTTTACCTAACAACACTTTTCCTGGGCAGGCTCCAGCGGTTAACCAGTACTTGGGTGCACCAACCTCCGTAAGAAACCGCCAACTTTTTCATATAAATGAGACACGGTCTGGGCGGGGCTCGAACCCGTGACCATCAGTGATGATAGGTTACAGTGGTATACAAGTCAGCGACCTTAACCACGGAGGCGGACGCATATAATTACATATAAATAAACAAGTGATCAATAAAGCTATCGTATAGCTACTGTAATCTAATTTAATATTGAGGATGAACATTCTAGTTAGTCCTTTTGTGTAAATAAGAAGACAAAGCGTTCTATATTGAGTTCCTATGGTTTAAAGCATTCTTAAAGCAGCATTACATTGTATGAAATAAAAGATATTTGAAAAATTCAATTTTTACGTATGGGTAGCAATGCTGCTACACATTCTAACATTATACTTTGTATGCTCATGTTCATTTGGTAAACAGTGTTTTTTTGCGATAAAACAAACTCGAAACCGAAAGTAGGGCTTTCCGAGTAGATCGGTCACGCACTTGTTTACAACCGGAACGCATCGTCCACACTTGTTTACATTCGGAATGCATCGTCCCCATTTGTCCCACGTTGTCATTTTTAATTAAATTACTTGATATGTTGATTCATACCTCTGTTAGCTAAGTCTTTTAGGGACATTTCTACACTCCCGCGAGGGGTACGACATTAGAGGAAGATAGATAGTATTCCATGTTCAAAATATATACGTTGTTTTCTACATCCTCTGTTGTTTCACGCATGCGCGCTGTGCGTGTTTACATTTCGTGTGTTGATAAACAATCTCGCGTATACGACGGTTTAAATTTATTGGAATTTTATCGTTTCTGAGCGACTATTTCGATTTTTGTTAACACACACACATTAGTATTTATATTGTACCCAAGACATCCTTTTTTACGAAGTAATGCTGCTTTAATCAATCGAACAAAGTTTAATAAAACCTTTCTATTATCATTGTTCATTAAATAACAAAATTTATACATACTTGGTCTCGTGTAGTAGTACTGTTTAATAAGTACTTTCCTCAAATATGAGTAACACGGACAAATTAAAATAAAGTGATACTCATCTTCAATATCTCTAACATTACAACATTGACAATAACGCTCATTTCTCTGTATTCTATTGCTAGAGAATCTACCAGTATGGATTCTAAGCAGAAGTCAAGGACACCAACATTGGTATCTCGAGAGATTACCCACACAGGGATATCGGGGGCGGGCACATCAATTAATGTTCATTGTGGATTGAGACAAGGCTGTGTGTTATCACCCTTGTTGTTTAATTTATATATCAATGACCTAGCTGTATATCTTAAGTCCTTTGATATTGGTATTAATATAGATAATGAAAATGTTTGCATACTCCTATATGCTGATGACATTGTTTTACTAGCTAAAGATGAATATGACTTACAAATTTTGCTAAATGCTCTGAACGATTGGTGTTGTCTTAAGGACATGTCAATTAATGCCGGTAAGAGTAAGATAGTTCACTTCCGTCCAGATCGCCGGGCGAGGTGTGAGCATATATTTAAATGTGGAAATGAACAGTAATCCGTTGTTGACAGATATCCATACCTCGGTGTTGTTCTTCAGGAACACCTAGATGTTAATGTTACAGCTAAGATGGTTGCTCAGAGTGCAAGTCGTGCGTTAGGATTATTGATAGCTAAATGTAAAATGTCGGGAGGGGTACCGTATAATGTATTCACCAAGCTATACGACACTGTTGGTTGGCCTGTAATTGCTTATGGTGCCTCAATACGGGGATATAAATCCTTTCCTTGTATAAATGCTGTCCAAAACCGTGCTATGCGGTTTTATCTTGGTGTCGGCAAGTATACACCCAATGCAGCCGTTTCCGGTGAAATGGGTTGGCAACCTCCCATTGTCCGTCAATGGAAAACAGTTTCTACGTTTTGGGTACGAATTTCCAATACAAATAACTCGAGATTGAACCAACGAATTGCACTTTGGGCAAACGGGAAATCTGCTTCCTGTAAAAATTGGTTCTATTTTGTTAAGAAACATTTTACGGATAATGATTTTGCAGAATTTTGTAACTTATCTGCTCCAATTTCTAAGCCTCATTGTGTCGAATGTGTGGACAAATTTAGTATGAACAAATATATAACAGATTGGTATGCCTCTATAAATAGCATTCATAGTACTACTGGACGAGGTCGTAACAAATTAAGAACGTATTGTAAGTTTAAGCATGTATTTGAACCTGAGGAATATTGTAAAATGATTTTACCTACATTTAGTAAATTTAGATGCGGTGTTGCACCAATCCGTATAGAAACCGGAAGGTATGAGAATTTAAGATTAGACGATCGTAAATGTCCTTTTTGTAATGTGATAGAAGATGAACATCACGTTTTATTGGAATGTGCCATATATAATGATCTAAGAACTGTACAATTGCAGAAGGCAATATTAGCTGACCATAATTTCTGTAATATGACAAAACGTGATCAATTTCTATTTCTATTCAGTAATCAATCAGTGATAAGACTTTGTGCCAAAACCTGTTTTAATATACTACAGCGTCGTTACTTTTACCTATGTAAATAATGCCCTTTTTGTGTTAATTACTATATATCTATGATTTTTACAGACTACAGGCTTTAGAATGTAAATAAATATTAACTAATAGTAGTGTGGGATTTTATAATGTGATATGTTTTGTTGCAATATGTCTCTTATAATTCTATTCAGAATGGCTATGTACTTTAAATATGATTGTTTACATTTGTGTTTGCATTACATGTATGTACATAGATGAGACTTTAATAAAGATTAAAACTAAAACTAAAAACTAAAACATCACTTTGGTCTTGTTTCAAAGAGCTGCGTGACACCCAAGGTGTGACACACGTGGCAGTTTATAACGCATTTTTAGCCTAACGGTTTTGAATGACCTGTCTGTCTGTATGGTATACCCACAGAAAGTTCAAATTATTTAAACCAAGAGGAACTTTTATTTTTTGAAAACGCAGTAGTTGACATGTGTAATTATAATAAAGACGTATTAAAACTGGCGATGTCAATGCACAATTGCAAGATGTTACGGAATCGAATTTTGTTTACAATATATTTTGACTTTGAAGATGACGCTGTAACAATATATATTTCGGGTTTTACGCGCACGGTTATAAATAAAACGTTTATTTCTACAACTCGACCCATACCAATGGTGGTTTTTAATTTTCATGTTTTTGGTATTATTTTGACAAGCGTTGAATGGTGAAGACGATGCAGTGAAGCGCTGTGTTTTGGTCTACCGTCTATAGAGGGTAATTATTCAGCATAAATTATTGAACTTTGGGCTACGCTGTAACAAGTGCAAAATATTAAATAAGCCAGATATGAGTATACATGCATACCGCAAATCACCTGATATGAAAGTATATGATACTGAGCCGTAAATTGGTTGGTATTTGCAAAAACAATAATTTGTATATTCTTAATTGTCGTTTTAGCAAATATAAGGTTGGCCAGTTCATTTTAAAAATAGTTCGTTCATTGACTACACTATTTCGTCAGCAAGTATGTTAAATAAAATAATAATTTTAATAAAATTAACAGTCTTTCAGATGGGACGTTAAACCGAGGTCTCGTGTCGGTGCTTTACACCGTGCACGTAAAAGAACCAGAGGAGACTCTGGAATGGGTCTCTGTCTATATCATTGCACTATCCTCCAAAAATCTAAAATGACTAATCTCTTCAGGAGGCGTCGCTCATATGGGCAACCGGTAGCGACGATAAATAAACGTAAAACACACACACGATATCTACAAATGCCTTGGTGTTATGCTTAGTCCAACTAGTAAATTAAATAAAGCGCGAACATATTTGATCACACAGGCTAGAAAAGCAATGCATCGTCTTTATAAACGCATTTTTAAATATGCCTCCTGTGCAAAACCCCAATTTGCACGAAATATTTATTATTGTTATATATAAATAGTAATGTATTATATAAATACATTAAACTGTTTCTATATATGGCCAAATGTTTACCATGTAATATATATATATATGTTTTATGCATAATCGTCTGCTATTATTTTCGCGCCTAAAATTATCAATCTCGCTTCGCGCGGGAAATGACTTAAGATGTTAGGCCTAATCTCAGTTTATCAAGGCCGTGGTTGCAGGTGTCCAGTTATGTAATACAAAGGCACAGAACTGGTTTGATGGTGTAATATTAGATAACAAGGCCGTGGTTGCAGATGTCCAGTTATGTAATACAAAGGCACCGAACTGGTTTGATGGTGTAATATTAGATAACATAACAGATGTTTAGGAATAACAGATGTTTTAGGAATTGTTATATCATATATACACTGATTCAATTATGTATATAAGAAATGGATTTTATTAACATAGATGAGACACACTAGAGCCTAACTCCAGGAGCGAGAAAGGTCGTGATCTCAATCTAGTATATAGAACATATAAACTGTATTTAGGATACTTAGATATTATGGACATTATAAGAAATATAACTTATAAAGATTTGTCGAATAATTAAATTGTTCAGCCACAGAAGAAACATAGAGTTTCGGCGAACCATATCGAAGTTGATTAAAAGTTAATCTAATCAGAAACAGTGATTAGATTATAGTGATATTGAGTA
Source organism: Archivesica marissinica (assembly GCA_014843695.1). Lineage (NCBI taxonomy): Eukaryota > Metazoa > Mollusca > Bivalvia > Venerida > Vesicomyidae > Archivesica > Archivesica marissinica. The sequence goes on along the minus strand of CM026393.1, from coordinate 54,375,473 downwards.
ATGACGGATTAGAAAGATTGGATGTTCAATATACTGTGTAAGCGCATATTCGGCTCACACAAATGGATTGTTAAATAAGCTTTTAATGATACGATGTATATATATATATAGATCACTGATTATATATATATGGATATTTCTGATGCCAATATAAACAAGATATTATATAGAAGAAATGTAATATTGTGTTGAGTTATCATTAATACATATAATAACGAAGAAACCCCCTAGACAACTCCAGCGAGTCTACAATAGGATAGACCCTGGTAAGAGCCGTAGCAACCGAGACATATTATTACGAGAAGAAAAAGGAGAGTTTGCGACAATTGGGGACGCTCGTCCGGGATTGGAAATAAAGAAGAGGTGACATATCGTGACATATTGTGAAGGACACTAGAATTTATATATGGAATATTGTGAAGGACACTAGGATTTATACATGAAGAATACAAGGGACTATTAATTAACGTGGGAAAACAGAAGTGCATGCTAGACAGTGTTAGAATTTGGAAATAAGTGAAAGACGTCAACGAATTATTAAATTAATGAAATGGATTAAAGTATTGGAAATGTGCAAACTTTGAATATGTGATAAATTATATATTGGATTAACGGACGAGACAGACTTCGGTAAGTACCAGTTTTCTTTTCATAGAGGCTTAATATTATCATTAAAATTATATTAGTGATTTACTTCCTTTTATTGAACTCAATTCTATAATACATTTGGAGATACATTTTGGGGATTAAAAATTTTGGGAAATAAAAAAATAAAATGGCTACAACTAGGAGTGCTAATAAGGAAACTGAGGGGCCGGTTCACCCCGACTTGCAGACAACAGGTGATGAGATATGGGACAAATTAATGAGACTTCCCTTCTGTAATCAGGCAAATCTGGAACGTCAGGGTGAGATTTATGAGAAAGAAAGAGAGAGGGAAAGAGAGAGGGAAGAAGTAAAACAAAGAGAGAGAGAAAGAGAGAGGGAAGAAGTAAAACAAAGAGAAGAAAGAGAGAGGGAAAGAGAAGAAAGAGAAAGAGAGAGGGAAGAAATAAAACAAAGAGGGAAAAGAGAAGAGAAAGAAAGGGACAGGGAGGAAAGAATGCAAAGGGAGAAAATGCAGATGGAGATTCGCCTGAGAGAAATCCAGAGAGATCAGGAATCTCAGCAAAATAACCCCCTCCATACAGATAATAGGCCCTCTAAGACAAACATTTCTGTTCCTATTTGGACCCAAACTATGAGGCCAGATAAATTCTTCGCAACATGTGAGAGACTGTTCGAAGCTAGCCAGGTCGCCAAACAAACATGGGTGGGCCATATTATAGACAAGTTGGCCGACAAGGCCAGAAATATATATGCCACTCTTCCTGTCCAAGACGCTAATAATTACGATACCCTCAAGGCCGCCATCTTGGATGAATATAGACTCTCACCCACTGTATATAGAAAGAATTTCTTCTCTGGGGTAAAGAAACCTCAGCAGACATATTCCGAATTCATTAAGGAATTAAGGGAGCAAATGACTCTATGGACGGAGAACAATGATCCGAGCGAGGTCAACTGGATCGAGCTGCTCTTGAGATATCGATTCGATTCCCAGCTAAGTGATGAGCTTAATTTGTTCATTCTGGATAAGAAAGCATCTACTCTCCAGGAATGTATTTCCCTGGCTGATGAATATAACCTCCATCGCAGATTAGCGCCCAGGACACGGATTAATTCAAATCCGAATGTGAAACCCAGAGATACAGACCACCGACCTCCAGCCCCAAGGCCATATATCCCATCACCCATGTATCGACCCAATATTAGGATAGATAATTCCCAAGCTACCCATAGAACTCCCAGGATAGAAAAATATTGTAGTTATTGTAGGCGTAATGGCCACGGACGAACAGAGTGTTGGGCAGATCCCAATTCACCTAGGTACAGGGGTACTAGAAACCTAGCAAACGGACACCACGTGTCAAACACTACTCATAGTTCAGCCTTTATAACCAATGAGCCAGTGAACTCATATGAAAATACCGAGATGGTAAATCCATTACTTGTCAAATATACAGGTCAA
>CM026393.1:54352428-54372402 GCA_014843695.1 Archivesica marissinica | reverse complement strand
GCATAAATAATAACACCGCACAAGTGACGTATTTGAGAGATTCAGGTGCGACAATTAGTTTATTGTCGGCTACTGATCAGACCGCTGATCATTTAGAATACACAGGTGAACGGGTAACAATCCGCGGTGTCAATTATATCCCTGGTAATTATCCGATAGCAAAGATTAGCGTCGATTGTCCAATATACCAAGGAACATTGAAGGTGGCTGTATTAAAACACAGATGCACCGCGGGGGTGGATCTTATAATAGGTAACGACTGTGAAACTGCCCCTGTCACTGATTTGATTACCTGTGGCGTGGTTACACGCTCAAATAAGAAAATTATCCCGTTTGATGAAATTGTCACGTCCAACCCAGACTCAGAAAACACGACCGATACAAATCACAATGTCTTACCTTTTCGGAATACAATTGAGATCAATTCCCCCTCTGAGAAAGCCAGTACAGTTAAACCCCAAAATATTCCCTCTATTGACGATTTGAGTCCTGATAAATTATTGCAAGAACAGAATAATGACCCGACCTTAGCACCCCTCTGGGAAATGGCTCAAGAAGGAACACCTATTCGGCAAGGATATTACATCCAGCTCGAACCCCGACTACTTATGAGGAGAGAACAACCTCAAGACACGTCCAAAGTTCGACCCTGGAAAATATATGATCAGGTGGTAGTTCCACGGGGATTCCGTGATCATATAACGGGACTCGCCCATGACAGTTTAAGTACGGGACACCAGGGACCTAGTAAGACCCTGAAGCGCATTAAGCGCCGCTTCTTTTGGCCGGGAATCCGCGCAGATGTTAAACGATTCTGCCATAGCTGTGGGCCGTGCCAGAGAGCGGGTAAGGGACAGAAAGCCACTGTAGCCCCATTGAAACCCCTGCCCATTATATCCCAACCATTCAAATTTATATCCGCTGATTTCGTTGGACCCATGAAGAAAACTATAAATGGGAACCAGTATATCTTGAATTTTATTGATCATGCCACTAAATATACGGAATCTTTCCCATGCGCCGCAGCGACAGCTGTTAATGCACAAAAAGCCCTGATCGAGATAATATCTCGACATGGAAAACCCCAGACCCTGTTGACTGACCGAGGAAGCGCTTTCATAGCTGAAACATTCACACGCTTCCTAGCCGAGCACGATATACGTCACTTAACTAGCACGAGTTACAGGCCTCAAACCAACGGATCAATAGAGAAATATAATGGTACATTGAAAACCATGCTTAGAATCCTTGGGGAGAACTCTTTATCGTCTTGGGATGAGATGCTACCCTGGCTATTATTTGCATATAGAAGTGCAGAGCACTCTAGCACAGGATATTCTCCCTTCTACCTTCTATATGGGCGCGAACCTAGAGATAATCTAGATTCCACTTATGATCTCTGGGCTAGAAATGAGCGGGATGAAGGGATCCCCATAAATAACTATGTACAAGAATTATGTCATAGATTAGCTGAAGCGTTACGTGACGCCAGCGAGAATGCACAACAGGCCGCAGATGGTCGTAAAACAAAGTATGACAGAAGTAAGAAAGCGAAAATGCGTGTATTCCAGCGTGGTGAATTAGTGTTAGTACGATTACCGTTAAAAGGTAATAAGCTGAAGAATGCCCTCCAGGGACCGTATCCGGTACACGAAAAGGTAGCGTCGCATACCTATATTATATACATGCCTGATAAGAGAGTAAAATACCGTGTTATGCATGTAAACCAGTTGAAGCCCTGGACAGGTAGGGAGGAGGGTGCAGCTCTAGCTGATAGTAGTCCGGTGTATGAGTCCCAAGACCCTACCCTATTAGATTACCAAGCCCCTACGGACATTGAGAAAGAATTCGATCCTTGCAGTCCTCTTGAATCTGTACCTAAGAAAACCTGGCCGGATATCAGTCATTTAAACCCAGACCACAGGGACGATATTAGTCAGTTATTTGACCGTTACCCCCGTTTATTCTCTGGACAACTGGGACGTTTCCACGGTGTTACCCATGATATTGATGTGCAAGGTGCTTCACCCGTAGTCCAGCCTTACTACCGCATGTCTCCAGAAAAGAAACAAATATTAAAAACTGAGCTAGATCAAATGTTGGAGTTAGGAATTATCCGCCCTAGCAGAAGCCAGTGGGCCTCTCCCATAATATTGGTACGCAAATCAGACTCAGAATGGCGACCATGTATTGATTATCGGAAAATTAATGACCTGACTCGAGGAGAAGCCTTCCCCATCCCGAGATTAGACGATCTCATTGATCAGGTCGCAGGTTCGAGTCTGATATCAATTTTAGATCTTAATAAAGGTTACTGGCAGATTCCGCTAACCCCTCGAGCTAGTGAAATTGCAGCGTTCATAACCCCCTGGGGCTTGTTTGAACCATTAACTCTCCCATTTGGTTTAAAAAACGGTGGAGTTACCTTCCAGAGGGCCATAAACGAGATAATCGCTCAATCCCCGACAGAACCCATCCGTGATAGATTTGCCGACGCATATCTGGATGATATTGCTGTTCGATCCAATTTATGGTCACAGCACATAAATCACTTGGATTGGACATTTCATAGACTAGAGGATAGTGGTGTTACTTTGAATCCGAAGAAGTGTAAAATTGGGTCTGGAACAGTCAAGTACTTGGGACATGAATTAGGGTCGGGAAAAATCAAACCAATTTCCAGCAAGGTTGAGTGTATTAGTAATATCTCTCCCCCACAGACCAAGAAACAATTACGAGGATATCTGGGATCAGTAGGATTTTACAGGAAATTCATTCCCCAGTTCGCTGAGATCGCCGCTCCCCTGACTGACTTATTAAAGGGCAAGCGATCAGGGAACATCATAACTCAGTGGAGCGATAAACATCAACTTGCTTTCGAATCCTTAAAGAAAGCTTTAACCAATAAACCCATACTGAAGGCCCCTGACTTTAACCAAGAGTTCGAACTCTATACTGATGCTTCCGATTTGGGAATTTCGGCTGTACTGACTCAGACCGTTGACCAAGTACCACACCCAGTAGCATTTTATTCCCGAAAACTTATTCCACGAGAGAAAAACTACTCTACAATAGAGAAGGAATTATTAGCTATAGTGGCCGGTATCGAACATTTTCGCATATATGTAAGCACAAGCAAAACAATAATTAATTCAGATCATAATCCCCTTGTATGGTTAAGTAGGTCGAAAACGTCCAATCAACGCCTCTTAAGATGGGCACTGTGTCTCTCAGAATTTAATCTGACCATTAAACATATCAAAGGGACTCAAAATGTTCTAGCAGACTTTCTCAGTAGAGTTCAATGACTGTGATGTTTGACTTAGTAAATGTACTTGGTATTATTTCAGTTGTTCAGTAAATAGTTATTGCCTCTATGATTAGAATGTTGGTACCTAGCGAAAGAAATGCTATTTTAGGACATATGATGTATTGATATTATGATTGTTTTCTACTGTATATTCAAAGGAATGAAGATTTGTAAATCGGCCGATAGCGGGCGATGTCAAACTTCTCCCCGGGTAGGGAGGATTGTGCAAAACCCCAATTTGCACGAAATATTTATTATTGTTATATATAAATAGTAATGTATTATATAAATACATTAAACTGTTTCTATATATGGCCAAATGTTTACCATGTAATATATATATATTTGTTTTATGCATAATCGTCTGCTATTATTTTCGCGCCTAAAATTATCAATCTCGCTTCGCGCGGGAAATGACTTAAGATGTTAGGCCTAATCTCAGTTTATCAAGGCCGTGGTTGCAGGTGTCCAGTTATGTAATACAAAGGCACCGAACTGGTTTGATGGTGTAATATTAGATAACAATGCCGTGGTTGCAGATGTCCAGTTATGTAATACAAAGGCACCGAACTGGTTTGATGGTGTAATATTAGATAACATAACAGATGTTTAGGAATAACAGATGTTTTAGGAATTGTTATATCATATATACACTGATTCAATTATGTATATAAGAAATGGATTTTATTAACATAGATCAGACACACTAGAGCCTAACTCCAGGAGCGAGAAAGGTCGTGATCTCAATCTAGTATATAGAACATATAAACTGTATTTATGATACTTAGATATTATTGACATTATAAGAAATATAACTTATAAAGATTTGTCGAATAATTAAATTGTTCAGCCACAGAAGAAACATAGAGTTTCGGCGAACCATACCAGAAGTTGATTAAAAGTTAATCTAATCAGAAACAGTGATTAGATTATAGTGATATTGAGTAATGACGGATTAGAAAGATTGGATGTTAAATATACTGTGTAAGCGCATAGTCGGCTCACACAAATGGATTGTTAAATAAGCTTTTAATGATACGATGTATATATATATAGATCACTGATTATATATATATGGATATTTCTGATGCCAATTTAAACAAGATATTATATAGAAGAAATGTAATACTGTGTTGAGTTATCATTAATACATATAATAACGAAGAAACCCCCTAGACAACTCCAGCGAGTCTACAATAGGATAGACCCTGGTAAGAGCCGTAGCAACCGAGACATATTATTACGAGAAGAAAAAGGAGAGTTTGCGACACTCCCATGATATGTACACTTAACAACTCTTATAAGTGTGCATGTATAAATGGTCTCATATCAACGTCAATATTGACCCGATAATGATGAAATTTTCAGCAAATACAATTGAGATATATTTCATGATATTCCATTTATTTTATTTCATAACAAACACAAATTTAACACACATGACTAAGTAATGTGATGGTGCGTAAAAAGTCAATGTTGCAAAATGATAGTGTCAATGATAAAACTCAGGCCGATGAGAATTAATTATTCTAATATCGCGTATGCCCACCCTGACTGGATCACAGCTTGGCAACGTCGTCGCATGGAAGGGACATAACGTCGTACATAGTTCTGGGGTAGATTTGCCCACTCTTGCCCAATATTCGCACGGAGCTGGGCGATGGTATGTGGCACTGCGCCGGTCCTTCTTACGCGGCGATTCAATTCATCCCATAGATTTTCTATAATGTTTAAGTCGGGAGACTTCGGTGGTATGTCCATCACATTGATGTGGTTAGCATTCAGAAAGAATCGTGTCGCCCTAGCCCTGTGGGCTGGTGCGCCATCCTGCAGCAACCGCAATCCTCTAGTGTTCCTAAACATGGGTACATTTGAAACACGTCATGTTGGTACCGGGCGGCGTTTAGATTACCGTTAATGAACACGATGTTAGTCTTGTGATGTAAGGAGACACCATTACTGACCCACCAACGTACCTATCTCGTTCGATGACGCAGTTGTCGTTGAACCGTTTTCCCCGTTGTCGATATACCCGTGAACGACAGTCGTTTTCCTGTAGGCAGAACTTCTTTTCGTCAGTAAACAGGACCTGCCCCCATTCTGCCTGTGTTGTTCTAAGATGACGCCGAGCCCAACGATCTTGCAGTGCCCTATGCCTCTGAGTCAGTACAATAAATACCCTTAAAGGGCCGTCTACACCGCATGTTGGCGAGCGATCGAAGACGCCTTCTAACGGTCTGCGCAGAGATATGGCGTCCGTGCGTCCCACGCGTTTCTCCGGCCGTCTTGACAGCTGTACGTGTTCTCTGCTGACGATGCACATGTACGATGTGATTATCTTGTGCAGCTGTTGTACAACGCCCACGTGGTCTGCGAGGGAGGTTACAAACGTTGCCATTCGCTCTGTACTTAAGCATCAGCTTGCTGATGGTGTTGCTGTGTACACCCATGCGTCGCGCAACCTGCAAATGATACGGATAACATGAAATTAGTAATTAAAATATATAAATTATTTTTTATGGATATTTTCGATAAATAACTGAATGTTAGTGACTTTCAATTTTTATAACACAAAGAAACTTAATTAATTAGTGACATTGAATTAACTTTGAGACGCACCTCTGTTTGGTGTATACCGGCGTTGATGAAGCCGACGGCTATTCCCCGTTCCGCTATGGTCAGCCTGCCCATGTCATGTTTTTCTGATGTGTGGATCGTAATCAAGTCCACAACGACCAAATGCAGTTTTATTTTGTGCCAGCGCACCATTTCCTCGTGCATTGTGTTGATTTTGACGTTGCGTGGTTCAACGCGCCGTATCGATTAAATTGAACACGTGGAGCATGGGATAATACTCAAAATGTAGTCAATAGCTAGTACACAAAATTTCGTGCAAAAATATTGATAAATAAAAAAGTTATACGGAAATCAAAGATGCACACTTATAAGAGTTGTTAAGTGTATATGATATAAGCCGAAAACGATCCAATATGTAAACTATTGGACTGTATGGGGCCGGGGGCAGTACCAATAGTTTACATATTGGATCCGTTTCAGGCTTGCATCTTACTTAAAACACATATTTATACAACAAGATCCTACTAAATAAAATTGTTAATTTCGTACATTCGTAAGCATAGGATATGAATAAATACACTGGCCTTTTGACAGCAGTCCAATATTAATAATAATGGACTGCAAGTGCAAAGGTATGACGTCACGACAGTGTTTTAACTCCAGTTAAAACTATTTAACAACACTGTTCTTCCTCTCCTGACTTGTGCATGTGAGGTATGGGGAAGAGAAAATACTACAGATGTAGAAATACACGTTTACAAATTACAAAATCACGAAAACGCACACCAGCATATATGCTCTATGGAGAATTAGGTAGAAGCCTGCCCAGGAAAACATGTCTAAGTCCCCGCGAGGGGGTTGACATTAAAGGAACATACATACATACGATTCCCGCTTGATATTATCATTCGAACTAGACTTGTTATGTATTGTAGTACATTAATAATAGGCAAACTCCAGAAATCCTCGAATATAATATATCATAGCGATTACTATTATAAATGGTTTACATTTGTTAAACAAATATTCGACTCAACCAGCAAACCTGACATAATGTAAATACTAAAAACCAAAATACTATTACTTCAAATAACATACATCTTCTTATAAAACAGACACTTATTGGCAAGTTCCTAGCACAATAGCGAAGCAATCAGGCGCGTAGCTGCCATTAGGCCAAAAGGCCCGGGCCTGCACATCATTTTGACCAAAAAAATAAATATATATATAGAATTGTTATTGCTTTTGATGTACATGTATAGCTAAGCAGAACAGTGTATTATCATGTTTATTTGTTATAAAAACATGTCCGAATTTGTCTTTTAAATGCAGCAGAATGCGGGAAATTGCATCCTAAAAAACACAAAATTCCGGGGGTGCATGCCCCCGGACCCCCTGACAACCTCGTTCGCTACGCTCACTCAACATTCTTTACCCGGGCCTGCACATAATTTGCCTCCTGGCTACGCTCCTGGCAGTATACAATAATCTAATAAAGGTAAAATGTATAACCCGTATAAATACGAATATAAACTCAGAGCATCTAACATTATTACCAAACACATTTACTTACCAATGTTGAAGCTTAGAAGAGCAAACCATAAATTCTCAATCGAAATCGACCGTTTGTACAATATTCCTCATAGCGAACGAATATGCATCAACTACTCACGTGAGTTGTGTGACGAATTACATTATCTCCTCATTTGCAAATGTTTCCGAGAAAAACGTAAATAGTTGATTCCTGAATACTTCTACTATAAACATCCAAATGTGATAAACCGTCAATCAACTTGTTAACACCAAATCAGTACATCTATATCGTTTATTATGAAACACACACTTTGAAATTAGTAAGATATACATTATCTATCTTATATAAACACCATGTTACCGCATATACAACTTGTCTGAATGACATACCAGCGTATGATTGTTAATGGAACGCATGCTTTATGCGTGAGCTGTATCTATGCACGAAAGCACACTTTCCACGTGCCTTCCATAATTGTAAATTCTCCTAACCCGATTTCAACCAATCCCCAATCAATTAGTATTAACATATTTGACCGATCCACACACCTGTATCTGTATGGCAGGTTGGTCAGCCGCCAGCTAGTTAAATAATGGTTACGGGATGTATGTGAGGTGGTACGGTGGTCGCCAGATCGGACAGGTGTGGGTTTCTCCGGGAAGTCCGGTTTTCCTCCAACACGAATGGCCACATTTACGCTTTCATCCGAGCCAACGAGATTGATTAATATAAGTTGTTAAAGAAAGCTTGTTTCGCAATCGTTGTAAAATAAATAAGTTTGAACTTAAAACATAATGGTTACATAGTGCCTACCAGCCTGGCGCCAGGCATACAAGCATAGGATTCGGGAAGTACTGATGTTCATAAAAAGAGGTGTCTCATAAGTCAGAAATGGCTGGCCCTTTAAATAGGGGTGACACTATAATAAACAGACACTTTACTTTACTTTTATACACTGGCTTGGTTATATGTTTTAAAGTGATGTAGACGGATGCAAGGAACAGTATATATACTACTTATGATTGCTTTCCTCATGCTACATGATAAACTCACTTGTAATTGTTCTGTAACTTGCTATAATATGTGCAGTGTATATTTTGAGGCCACGACAGATTAAGTTTATATATCATAACCTTATGGGTGTTTACTATGTTGATCTTAACAATTAATTGATTATCGATAACACTGCCAGGTACTGTAGCAGTAATACAGACGGATCTGTAGTCCAGTGGTAACACGCTGAACTGGTAAAACAGGAATCGCAGGTTCGATCCCCCGTCTGACCCTAATAAAATTAACAGTCTTTCAGATGTGACATTAAACCGAGGTCTCGTATCGGTGCTGTACACCGTGCACGTAAAAGAACCAGAGGAGACTTTGGAATGGGGCTCTGTCTGTATCACTGCACTATCCTCCAACAATCTAAATCTCTTCAGAAGGCGTCGCTCATATGGGCAACCGGTAGCGACGATAAATAAACGTAAAACACACAAAATGTAACAGTAAACCAGACGGATCTGCAGTCCAGATGTTAACACATTGGACTGGTAAGCTTACAAGAGTAGAATTGACCATTCAATCAAACCATGCACTCGTCAACAGTTCTTCTGCGACCTGTGATACTCTTGTGCGTTTGTTTGTTCAGGCTTTACGCCTTCATCAGCCCCATTTTGGGCTATATCGCCGGCAGGCAGTTTACCTTACAACAACTTTCCTTGGACAGGTTCCAGCGGTTAACCAGTACTTGGTGCTCTAACTGAAGATACTCTGCACCAATGAGTTCACGTCTATGTATCTAGTACAGATCACGACGTACACCTCGGGAAAGGCTGTAACTAATAGATAGATAGATAGATTTCTTTATTTATAGAGGGTGACCTAATTAGTTTTGAACTAATCCTCCTTAGGGCACTCTTCAATTTGTTAACACTATAGAATAAATGTACATACACATAATTATAACATAGTTATGCCGTACAATATACATGCATAATGTTGTACAATGTAACTTAAACAACAGCCTAAGTAAATCAGGTACTTTGATAGAAATACAAAACGACATAAGCATATTGATTTACAATCATTATATATATATAACTGTCTAGTGTCTACCAATTAAAACGTTGTATCCATAATTTACATTTTGTCTTGAATATATTTAAAGATCTGGATGTCTTAATTTCAAATGGTAGACAATTCCATATCTTTGGACCAGAGTATTCTAATGATTTCTTATACATTTCACATCTAGGTCTTGGAATATAGAGATCCATATTTGAAACATTTCTCAATGTCATATCTGAAGTAACTGAATTGCAATGTATTAATTGAAAATGTTCATTCAAATAATTCGGTACAAGATTGTTCATAATTTTGTACATTGTTACTGCTTTTTGAAAAATAATCCGTTGGTCAAAAGTCATTATATTAATTTCAGACATTGATTCACGCAAAGAAATATAATCTTGGCCCAGAATGAATTTACAAGCTTGTCTCTGCAATCTTAATAATGTGTTGATATTTTGTTGTGTGGTGTTTCCCCATATGATACAACAATAATCAAAATGTGGTTGGATATATGCCTTGTAATAAAGTATTCTGTAGTTCAGATTCACAATATACCGTATTTTACCTAATAGCCAAATGTTAGTTGAAATCTTTTTCACAATATATTTGATATGTGAGTCCCATTTTAATGAATCCTGAATGTGTACTCAAGCAACTTCTCTGATTTGCTGGTTTTCAATAATATATTTTCATATTTAAGAGAGAGTGTAGGGTTAGGGAAAGCACATTTTCGCTGGGCTGTCATCATAAATAGAACTTTCGTTTTGTATGTATTAATCTTCATTCCATTTTGGAAACACCAGTATTTCAAGTCTTCCAAAGCTTGTTGTAATCTTGTTTCTAACACTTCTGTCTTATTATGGATATCATATAATGTAGTATCATCTGCATATAAATCGCTACCGGTGATTTTATTTGAAAACATTAGTGGTAAGTCATTGATAAAAAGTAAGAATAAAAGAGGTCCTAATATTGAGCCCTGCGGGACTCCACAATTAACAGTTCTATTTTCAGATAAAACGTCATTTATAGAAACAGTTTGCTTTCTATCACAAAGTTATGATTGAAAAAGCTTCAAAGTATTGTTGCTACATTTGTATAATGATAATTTCTTTAACAAAACAGTATGATCGACAAGATCAAAAGCTTTTCGAAAATCGACCATTACAATTCCAATCAAGTTTCCCTCATTCAGTGCTCGAATCCATTTATCTATCATATAAAGTAAAGCTGATTCAGTTGAGTGGCCAGTTCTGAAACCACTTTGTGTTTTGTGAAGTAAATTGAAGTGATCCAAAAAAGTCTGCAGCGATTTATGCACGTGTCTTTCAAAAGGTTTCGACAAAGATGGTAAAATTGAAATAGGTCTATAGTTATTGACGTCATTGGTTTTTCCACTTTTGAATAATGGTTTGACTTTTGCAAATTTCCAAGCTTCAGGGAAAGTTGATGATTTCAAACTCTTATTTATTATAACAGTTAAATGTTGTACAATGATATCAGCTGAAAGTTTTAACAGCTTTGGTCCAATATTATCGATTCCAGTAGCTTTTGAAACATTAAGTTCGAGTAATTGCTTTCTGATATTACTCTGTGTAACTTCTGGTATTTCAAACACTACATCAACAGGTACATGTTCATTAATAAAATCTTTTATATAGTCAAAGTTTAAGTGATCAGGGACTGGATGGATCTTTGATATTAGATGCAACATTGACAAAGAATTCATTAAATATATTTGCCATTTCAACATTTTGAGAGTAATCAGATCCTTGATGGTATATTGAGTTAATATTGTTTCCAGATTGTGTTGATTTTCCTGAACCAAACTCTTTAAAAATCTTCCAGACAGTACGTGGGTTATCTTTACCAGACTCTATTTTTCTTTCACATGACTCTTTCCTTACTGTATTAATCATTGCCGACACTTTGTTTCTAAGTAGTTTATATTGATTAACACCTTGCTCTGATTTATCTTGCTTCATTTTATCGCGTTCTTTCATAGTATCTAAGATTTCTGTTGTTATCCAGTCTGGTTGATATTTCCGTTTCACTCGCTGAGTTTTTATTGGAATATGCTTATGTACAATTTCTAAAAATAGTTTACACAACATATTTAATATTTCATTTGGATCATCATATATATAAACAAAGGTCCAGTCTGCAATACGTAAATCTTCGCAAAAGGACTCCTCATTGAAGTTTTTAAATGATCTATATGATATTGTTTCATGCATACTTTTATTATTTGAAAAGTTGACTTTACGATTACAGAATACTGAGTAATGATCACTGATAGAAAGCTTTGGTACATACATATTGGCAATGTTTTCTTCCATGTTAGTATATATGTGATCAATCAAAGATGCAGATGATCTAGTTACCCTAGTAGGTTCCGTTACTAACTGTGTAAGACCTAGTGGGATATAAAAATTTGCCCATTCATCATTTGTATAACAATCAGTGAGGTTTCTATTGAAATCACCTAATACAATTATTTCTTTATCTTCATAGAACATATTTTCGATAAACAATTCAAATCTGTTTTTCCACTCTATTTTAGAGTGAGGATGCCTATATACATTGCAAACAAAAAATGGTTTACAATATGGTTGCTAGAACGTGTGGCCTAACCCGTTTGCCTTTATTTAATTTGTCATGTTTGTATTCATATGTATAATTATGTAAAACGAATCCAGCAATAACATATGATTAAACTAAACGTACTCCTAATATGCATTTTTAATCGTTTTCAGAAGTGATTTACAGAAGGTGCAATGGAACATAGGAATACAGCGAAACAAACAGACAATGATGAACCCATCTCGAACCCACCAGGTGATGTGCTGTACGGAGTGGAAGATGTGCCATCACCACCTATGTGTTTCCTCTTTGGCCTACAGGTCTGCACTTTGTGCGTTTAGTCTATTTCCATTAAGCAAATGCTGAATTACCATATAATGATGCAATTCGTATGTGTTATATATATAATTATATTTAAAAAAAATATATACACCGGGGCTACATGCATGAATCCGCCATTTGCATGACCGCAAATCCGAAAAGCATTGCCTTATCAAATTGAAGTGTATGTGCTTTTCGTATGAAGTCTTATACCAAACATTTATATTGACACCATAACATAATGTGCAATTTTATACGGAGCGTTACTTTTTCGTTACATATTTTAGAATTATGAATGTTACTATCATGAGTGAAGAAAATAATATACATGACATTTTCGAAGTGCAAAAGGATTGGGCTACACGTTTTGAAAACATTAGCAACAGCCCTTTCCAAAAGGTCAACGTTGCTATCAATTTGCTCCGATGCACGTAGACTAAATAGGTAAGTTTTTCAAGACAATTGCTGTTTGGATTGAATAAGAAAATGACGGGAAATGCACTAATTTACCCAATATTTCGCATATTTTCTGCGCTGTTCCAGACATACTCTTCGATGCAGTAAGCGACAATGTGATAACCCAAACTTTCTTTGTCATGTTTTAATGCAGCAAGCGATCATGTGTATCAGCGGAACTCTGTCGATTCCCTTCATTCTGTCGGGGCTAATCTGTACCGGTGGCAATCACGAGGTCACGTCCACGTTACTCAGCATCACCATGTTTATGTGTGGAACTGCTACCATTCTTCAGACTATTTTCGGAATAAGGTAGACAATTCTTGTTTAAATATCCCCACGTGCATAGTTTCCGGTGATATCGTGTTTTCACCTAACTGTGGGAATAACTAATTGTGACAACTCCCGTGATATTTCACGCTCCAGTTACCAACAATGTAAATATACCTTGTACTATCAAAATCGATTTTGGCTGATATTAAAATGGAGATCCGAAAGGTTAATAAACGATTATAACTTCAAGCCTACCCATTTTTGACTAATTTCACTATTCCCATTCATGTACCATATATCTACATTAAAAAATCTAAGAAAAAGCAAACATTTTTCCAAAATGACATACTTAAATGTCGTCTGCAACACCAATATATTTACGAATAAATAATGTCATAATAGTTTCACTGTTTCATGTTTACGAGTTTCATCCGTAATTACATAACAATGATTATGAACAATATTCATTTTCACATATTTTTCGCCATCAGATCCATGAGTTTGTCACGGAATCTCGCCGACTCAGCTCCATGGTTGTGTAGGCCTAGTTATTCTCAGATGGGCAGAGTGTGTTGTGTGCGATGAGGGAGTCCATTTACGGTTCTGCACCAGTCAGAATACTAAGTAATTAGGAGTTAATGGTGACGACTTCGTATACCCCATGTGTTTGTCTAAGTCAAGCTAAATATTAGTGCTGTAGATACAGTATATAGACACAAGTTGGCCCAACTGTTGGAGGTCTTCTGTGATAAACACCGCGTATGCTAGTGGGATCCTCTTCAAATTCCGAGTCAAAATCATCCTCTGATATAGGGGCAGAAATTGTGGGGTGGATTCCACTTGGACCTGGAGCTGGTTCTTCATCAGGATTTAGTGATCCTTTGGGTGTTTGTCCTGGCACTGCCCTACCGTTGACCGACGTGGCTTTGCTTGACGTGTTTGACCTCCGCTTGTGTGGGAATTTCTGTGGTTAGGTGTATTTGCACTCGCCGTGTGTTCATTGATCTGTTCAAACACGCAATCATCTGATAATATCAGATTTATTTGAATAGACACAAACCATGTTTACACTTATTTTATAGCTGAAGAGCTTTGAACCGACTATGTCAGACATGTAAATAGTTATGAAAGACTGTAAAGTAATAAACTATTAAACATGGCCGCTACATGAACAAACAAATATCACATGATATTATGCATAAATCAGCAAAAATGCTACATCACTGGTAATAGTAACTTAAATTAAGAATATAGACTCAATCACCCATAAATATGTTTTAAAAGACGAGCCTTGCCTTGCTCAACGTTTTCTTGACCTTTGCCACATGTGCAGTAGTTCACCACCGAGTTTCTCTGAGAAGGACTGTGGATCAGCTGCTGGCTGTTTGTCTGCTTCACCAATACCAACCGTGGCAGTTGTTGACGGGAGTAGTACATGCGTCTCTTTGACTGTAAACAAACGGGCGCCATTTTGAATACGTTTTATAGTAACTCATTTGCATATAAGGGAATATAAAGTAGGTCACGCGCGTGCGCGTCACTATATAGCCTATTGATGACGTATCGCGCAACTACCGAGCTCTTTGTTTTTTAGTAAACCCGGCTCTTTGCATATAAGTTAATATAAGTAGGTCACGCGCGTGCGCGTTTATTGATGACGTATCGCGCAACTACCGTGTACGAAGGCGTATCTAGTAACGAGTCTCTACGCGGCGTCCATTTTGGATGACCTCGGTTTATCGGATAATCTTATAATTCGCGAATAATGCGACATATGTCCGCTATTATATATCCGGAGCGTCGTCGCATTTCTTCGAAGACACTAGTCAGAATAATCGGTGGCCCCGCCACGTACCCGGATGACACCCTCACGCTTCCAGTCGCATCCGTTCTCGAGTCAATAACATCCGAACAGAGCCGCTTCCAACTGGTCCGTACCGGGGGGTACCTCCATTCTCCGCCCACACAAGGATTCAGATCCGGGCTGGCCCGGGGTAGAGTTATCGCTGCATCGGCCCTCATTTACGGTACGCGCTATGTGAGACCGTGTACCGAGGTCGTGTAGCGAGTGGTTGTCGCGGGACAACGACTGGATGTCACGGATATCCGGTTACCCGATGGTGACCAAATCCAGCTCGCAATCATGGGTCGCCACCTCCGTACGACAGGAAGTCGCGATAGCGCAGCTTCAGGTCCGGAGTTCGAGCCCCGTTGGAGCCGTTACGAGCGTCGCCATTTGAATTCTCTCTCCGTCAGGAACGATAAGTCGGAATAACTCGTTTCGCGATCGAGCTAAAATAAATTTGTATAAAAAACGACGTTCTTTTACGACATCGATATACCGATCTGTACAGTAACAGAGTGAAAGTGGTGTATAAGAAAACGAAGCGACTACACTACACTACATACCCTATTACAGCGACCAATGGAAACGAACCGCTCTATAAATAGCCAGCGCGTACGTTTCTATAAATAACGACTACGAACCGCTTTATAAATAGCGATCTCGTACCATTCTATAAATATAGACTACGAACCTATCCATAAATAACCAACGCTTCTATATAAATATAGTCCGATTAGAACGGTCTTAGTACTCAAGCGGCTTCAACGAATATACGGGTAAGTTCATTATATTATTCGAGCTAGGCGTACGTTTTTATCGAGTAAGAAATCATAATTACAAACTTAACCTATGTACGAAAATGAATAATATATATCCTTACGTATACTTCCATAAAAACGCGAGAAATTATTAATAATCCGTAATGTACGTTTTACAGGGATTCCATCAGGAATGAGATATACATAGCGATAAGTCGTAACAACTTGTTTCGCGATCTAGCAATTTTGTAATAAAATAATATTATCCATTCTATATGAGACGCTGGATGCAACGATTAATATAAATGTTCAAATTATAAAACCCGTCCGCGCGAACGTATGTCTGGTGTCAATAGAGGTTAGTCATATAAATAACGCGTATATCTCCGAATAAATCATATCGGTTAGTATGACGCATACTATCTCGTCTGTTCGATACAACGGAATGGCTCCAATAATGAATGCGATGTATGAGGTTATATGTTGACCCTAAATAACCTTATCCGGGAATGCGAGAAAAATCGCCAGCTCAGTAGGCACACAACATGACATCATAGTAATTAATACGATTACATAAAGAAATTGCTCTCACATACAACTGAATTGTCCAAATTGAACAGACGCAAACAACTATAACTTAATAATCGGCAAATCGATCTTAATTAACATGTAACACTCGTATAGCCTCAATGAGAACTAAATATTAATTACCCCCAGCTTATAAAATCAATACTTTCCACAAAACATTATTAGACTCGTTTCAAGTTTGACACGCGTACATTTTGAATCGCAAACCCCACGCTGTATCTCCGAGTGATAGTTCGCTCAATTAGTTTTATAATTAACTGCAAACATAAACATTAGCATAAATTGTGAAAATAAGAATGTAACATCATTATAGCAAGAATACTTAAAACATCTAAACATAACGTCATATCATATTTACAATCATACTAACATAATGTATATATATATATACACACATATCTATTGTCCGTCTGTATGTCCGTCCGTCCGTCCGTCCGTCTGGCGGTCTGTCTGTCGGTGGAGCATCTTCTGCCTCGTGCACTGTCCTCCGAAACAAAGGCTTTGCCGATGCATATGTCTCAAGTGTGTGTGCGTGTGTGCGTGTGCGTGTGTATGAGGAGATGGTTGCGTTATGTGTACATATTGTTGAAAATATATAAGGTGCTCAGGGAACACAGAATGTATGTGTGTATACATATTGTTGAAAATATATAAAGTGTTCAGCGAACACAGTGTGCGTGCGTGCGTGCGTGCGCGCGCGTGCGTGCGTGATAAGAATGTAATATTTGGCAAGTTACTGATTCACTCTATCAGGTTGTATGTTGTTTGCGGTTATTTTATATAATGTATGTCTATTTACATTACCACGATAATTTATTATGTATAGTTTAAGTATTGGTTTCAAATGTTCAAACTTTATTCAACAACTTAGGTACATACGCATACTGAACTGCAAAAGCATCATATACTATAACACATATTACATAATATCAGCATAATATCAATGGCGTCTCAGAATACGGTTATAAAATCATATTATTTCCAGGGAACGACAATACCAGTTTTACATGAGTTTACGTTGCTTGAAAGTATACATATTGTGTAAGGGGATCATTCTTGTATTTATTCGCAGTGTCTACTATGATAAAGATTAAGGAGGTAATAATAATAGTGTGTATACGTTGTTTTGCGTTTATTTATCATCACTGATTTCAATGTAAACATTAATAAGTGACAATGCAGGTATCAAACAGCCTAGTATAAGGAGTCTAAGGGAGATTCCATTCAAGCAAAGAGTACGAAGGCGTATGTTCGGTGCCCATCTCGGACGATCTAGTAACAGCGTATAAGTCTCTACGCGAGAGCGGCAGCCATTTTGGATGGCATATTAGTTTATAACGCCTTCTCTGTTTTCTGTTTTAATTTTTAAATTTGTTTTAAATTGTATTTTAATTTTAAACTAGTATGTTGGGTAGGACTAAATGATAAATGTTCTTGAACCTTTGAGAGTGTATATTACTCTGACGCAATATGCATTTAGACCTGAACGGCCTAAATAACCAACGGTATATTCAAACCATTTTTCCGTAATTATTCTACCATTTGATAGATAAGTTGTATTGTCAGGAAACTGTATACACATGTATATAGTCTCTAAACAAACAGACCTATCAAGAAATAATGATGTTTCATGTATATTTCCGTGAATATGCTTTATGAATACATGTTCACTTATATCAGTGTATAAAGAAAGCATTTTGAGTTTTGAAATCGTTCAGAGAGCTACCCCCCTGTGTAGCCCCTGTAATTAATTAGTGCCACATATACATATTTTGAATATTGGATGATATCTAATTAACATATCCCGTAGCTTCCAAAACAAATCATGGAATCGCTATCTGTAGACATCATTCACGTAATATTTTATGTCTCAAATAATCTTAAGAATTTAGCTAGGAATTAAAGACAAATTTCTAACCACCGTGGGACCAAATCTGACGCAGGTAATTATAAATAGCGCGTGCCCGTGAACGAATCATTCAGTTTATAATATTTATCCAACCTCTTCAACACGAAACATGTTTTTTATAGAACAATTGACTTCAGCATTTCAACCAATTTTTATAATACCAAATCACGACATTATACAATATTTAGTCGCATCGGGGTATGGTACATACGAATTACAGAAATCTACCATTACAGTCGTCCACGGAGAAACCTCAAGACTTATATCTACCAGCAAATTTGACAATAACCTAGGAGACCAATTTGTCGAATTACAAGATCTACACACTATATCACCATATCTACGTACATTCCTACAAGATATATCCACTATCTCACCATATTTACATACATTACTACAAGATATACGCACTATCTTACCATATATACATTCATTACTACAAGATCTACACACTATTTCACCATATCTACGTTCATTACTACAAGATATACACGCTGTCTCACCATATCTACATACATTACTACAAGATCTCCACACTATTTCATCATATCTACATACATTCCTACAAGATCTACACACTATTTCACCATATCTACATACATTAATACAATATATACACACTCTCTCACCATATCCTACTATACTAACATAAATAGTACATTGTGTCCGCTACTATACTAACAGAAATAGTACATTGTGTCCCCGCTACTATACTAACAGAAATAGTACATTGTGTCCACGCTACTATACTAACAGAAAGAGTACATTGTGTCCCCGCTACTATACTAACAGAAATAGTACATTGTGTCCCCGCTACTATACTAACAGAAATAGTACATTGTGTCCCCGCTACTATACTAACAGAAATAGTACATTGTGTCCCCGCTACTATACTAACATAAATAGTACAATGTGTTCCGCTACTATACTAGCAGAAATAGTACATTGTGTCCCGCTACTATACTAACATAAATAGTACATTGTGTACCGCTACTATACTAACAGAAATAGTACATGGTGTCGCGCTACTATACTAACAGAAATAGTACATTGTGTTCCACTACTATGCTAACAGAAATAGTACATTGTGTCCCGCTACTATATTAACAGAAATAGTACATTGTGTTACGCTACTATACCAACATAAATAGTACATTGTGTCCCGCTACTATACTAACATAAATAGTACATTGTGTCCCGCTACTATACTAACAAAATAGTACATTGTTCCCGATACTATACAACAGAAATAGACATTGTGTCCAGCTACTATAATAACAGAAATAGTACATTGTGTCCCGCTACATACTAACATAAATAGTACATTGTGTCACGCTAATATACTAAACAGAAATAGTACATGTGTCCCACTACTATACTAACTAAATAGTAATTGTGCCCGCTACTATACTAAAACATAAATAGTACATTTTGTCCCCGCTACTTACTAACAGAAAAAACACACACAAAACAAAATAGTACATTGTGTCCCGCTACTATACTAACAGAAATAGTACATTTTGTCCCGCTACTATACTAACATAAATAGTACATTGTGTCCCGCTACTATACTAACATAAATAGTACATTGTGTCCCGCTACTATACAAACATAAATAATACATTGTGTCCCTCTACTAAACTAACATAAATAGTACATTGTGTTCCGCTACTATACTAACATAAATATTACATTGTGTCCCGCTACTATACTAACATAAATAGTACATTTTGTCCCGCTACTATACTAACA
>CM026393.1:54251616-54351428 GCA_014843695.1 Archivesica marissinica | reverse complement strand
CACTATCTTACCATATCTACATTCATTACTACAAGATCTACACGCTATTTCACCATATCTACGTTCATTACTACAAGATATACACGCTGTCTCACCATATCTACATACATTACTACAAGATCTCCACACTATTTCATCATATCTACATACATTCCTACAAGATCTACACACTATTTCACCATATCTACACACATTAATACAATATATACACACTATCTCACCATATCTACGTATATTACAACAATATATATCCACTATCTCACCATATCTACATTCATTACTACAAGATCTACACACTATTTCATCATATATACGTTCATTACTACAAGATCCACATACTATTTCACCATATATACATTCATTACTACAAGACCTACACGCCATATATACGTACATTCCTACAAGATATATCCACTATCTCACCATATTTACATTCATTAATACAAGATCTACACGCTATATCACCATATCTACATACATTCCTACAAGATATATCCACTATCTCACCATATTTACATATATTACTACAATAACTACACGCTGTCTCACCATATCTGCATACATTTCTACAAGATAAACGCACTATCTCATCATATCTACATTCATTACTACAAGATCTACGCGCTATCTCACCATATCTACATACATTCCTACAAGATATATCCACTATCTCACCATATTTACATATATTACTACAATAACTACACGCTGTCTCACCATATCTGCATACATTTCTACAAGATAAACGCACTATCTCATCATATCTACATTCATTATTGCAAGATATACACACTATCTCATCATATATACGTACATTACTACAAGATATAAGCACTATCTCACCAAATCTACTTACATTACTACGAGATATACGCGCTGTCTCACCATATCTAAATACATTACTCTTCTAATCGGTCGCTATTTATAGAAGCGTACGTAATCGCTATTTATGGATCGGTTCGTAGTCGATATTTATAGAATGGTACGCGATCGCTATTTATAAAGCGGTTCGTAGTCGTTATTTATAGAAACGTACGCGCTGGCTATTTATAGAGCGGTTCGTTTCCATTGGTCGCTGTAATAGGGTATGTAGTGTAGTGTAGTCGCTTCGTTTTCTTATACACCACTTTCACTCTGTTACTGTACAGATCGGTATATCGATGTCGTAAAAGAACGTCGTTTTTTTATACAAATTTATTTTAGCTCGATCGCGAAACGAGTTATTCCGACTTATCGTTCCTGACGGAGAGAGAATTCAAATGGCGACGCTCGTAACAGCTCCAACGGGGCTCGAACTCCGGACCTGAAGCTGCGCTATCGCGACTTCCTGTCGTACGGAGGTGGCGACCCATGATTGCGAGCTGGATTTGGTCACCATCGGGTAACCGGATATCCGTGACATCCAGTCGTTGTCCCGCGACAACCACTCGCTACACGACCTCGGTACACGGTCTCACATAGCGCGTACCGTAAATGAGGGCCGATGCAGCGATAACTCTACCCCGGGCCAGCCCGGATCTGAATCCTTTTGTGGGCGGAGAATGGAGGTACACCCCGGTACGGACCAGTTGGAAGCGGCTCTGTTCGGATGTTATTGACTCGAGAACGGATGCGACTGGAAGCGTGAGGGTGTCATCCGGGTACGTGGCGGGGCCACCGATTATTCTGACTAGTGTCTTCGAAGAAATGCGACGACGCTCCGGATATATAATAACGGACATATGTCGCATTATTCGCGAATTATAAGATTATCCGATAAACCGAGGTCATCCAAAATGGACGCCGCGTAGAGACTCGTTACTAGATACGCCTTCGTACACGGTAGTTGCGCGATACGTCATCAATAAACGCGCACGCGCGTGACCTACTTATATTAACTTATATGCAAAGAGCCGGGTTTACTAAAAAACAAAGAGCTCGGTAGTTGCGCGATACGTCATCAATAGGCTATATAGTGACGCGCACGCGCGTGACCTACTTTATATTCCCTTATATGCAAATGAGTTACTATAAAACGTATTCAAAATGGCGCCCGTTTGTTTACAGTAGAGACGCATGTACTACTGACGGGCATGAAAATGATAGTGCAGTGACTTTATTTACCTGTCTGATCTCCATTATCAGCGAAAATCGACTATGAAAGTACACGAAATTGTTTATTTTACCATGAGTGCCGGTAACTAGCGTGTAAAATCTCGCGACTTGCTATTCTCAGTTAGGCGAAAACGCGTTATCGCCGAAAACTCTACACGCGGGAATGCTTGTTCTTCAGTCGTGTTGTAGCCTGGGAACAGGCGTCGATATATTTTGCCTGGTCAATCAAATAAATATATTTTAAAAACGAGACTATTAATTGGGCCGTATTGAGTTTCTGATCATATCAACTCAGAAGTTAAAAAGTGAAAAATCGACAGACTGGCACCCAGGCTAGCCGTGTTCCACAGTTAGGCGGTCGAAAGCTTGTGATGTCATTCCGGATTACTGGGAACGAGGTACCGGAATTTTATTGATTTTTTGTCAGAAAGTAAAAGTAGATATTCTTAGAGATTCTTATGAATGAAAGGTATACTATTATTTATTCGGTCACTTAGAAGAATTGTTTGTAGCGTATGAACATTTAAAATCTATAGACGTCCGTTATGTCATCCATCGAACGCAATTCAAACTACATCCGTTATGTCGAATTCCGTCGGACCGAACAAAATACTTCGACATAACCGAAGTTTGACGTAACGGATATTGATCATATTTCCCAAGATGATGTTTCTCAAAGATCACAAGCCTTACATTTGTTCCATAATAAATTATCTTCCAAGTTGTCATTGTCTGTTAAAAATTTGACGTAACGAAATTTGACATAAACAGGGTCAGTTATATGTAAAATGATAGTATCTGAAACGGGACTTTGACCTGACTTCGAGATAACATGAGAATTTGATATAACCAATTTTGATATAACGGATGTAGACTGTATTTGTAATTTGGCAGTTTCAGACTTATTAATCTAAAATTTCAAGCATGGCTTTACCGTTATAACACAACTTGGCATTGTCTTTATATCGCTCGAAATAACCTTTTAGATGCACAATTAAATAGAAATACATAGGCAAGATAGTAAACATAAGCTTGCTAGTCTTATTTCTTTCATTCAAAATCATGGAAATATCATGCATGATTTGTGTTAATACTGTTGGATATTAGCACTTGTCTATTCAAATTGATATGTTGTTGTTTTGTTACATGTACATGTTTTGAATGTGTGTAATTATTGTGTATATTGTTCAGGAAATAAAATTTGAAAAAAGAAAGAAGAGAGTAAAAAGGACACATATTGCATACATACAGTCAAACCTGTCTATAAAGGCCACCTTCGGGAAAGTAAAAATAAAGTGGCATTTGTTGGCAGGTGGCCTCTCAATAGAAGGTTAAAATGCATTGAAAATGGCTCGATGGGAGAGAAAAATGGTGGTCTTTAGAGACAGGTTTTTCATATGCGGCCTTTATTCGGAGGTGGCCTTTATCACATGTTTGACTGTATACAGTATATGTTTATTGATTAAAGAATATATTGTAGATTTTTATTATTACATTTACGACATAGATTAAATACCGTCAGCTATGTTGCAGACTTGGTATCATACAGGGAGGATCGCACACTTTCGTGACACCTATCGTGGCTATGATGGCAGTTGACAAGTGGAAATGTCCGGAATCGGGTACGTGATTATTGAGTTAGTGATCGTCAACATCCCCGATATCGGCCGGCGCCTGATTTCGGCCTTTGTTTATTCGCGTGATTATTGTTTACATCCGGAACGCGAATTAAGTCATTTCTATCAAACAGCTGCTTTGGTACTTATGGGGTTCACATATTACTTATCAAAGAGCAAACTGCGCGTAAAAGTTAAACAATGTATGCAAATGTTGATGTTTTCGTTAATCCCATTTATGTGTAGCCTAAAAGTCCTTTAAACAGAGGTGAATATAAAGAAATATGTGTTTGTTTTTGTAAAATGAGAAATGTCATCATCTGCTCAGGAAGGTCACGTGATAGTTATGTGACAATGTCATAATGGGCATTTTACAGGTCAATTCAAATATAGTGTTCCGCTTACAGCTTTTTAACATTTTTTCTTCAAAAATACTATTGTCCAAGTTATTTACTATTTATGCTAATTCAGTTTCGTTCATTTTTTTTCAAATCCAACCTGGCGTCTCTATTCACCAAGTGCACTGACAAATGCATACCAGGCTGTTAGAGACATGGGATTGCCAGTACAATCGGCAGCAAGACAGTATGGTGTGCCACTCTCCACATTAAATGACATTTCTCTCCATGTAGCAACTTATCCCATATTGAAGAGTAATCATAATTTGCTGGGTGTTAAATTCCTCCGTTTCGAGTAACAATTATTACTTTGCCCAATGTTAATTAGCTTTTTGGAACTTAACTGTAATCAACATTTCTGTTACATGCATTTTCAAGGTCGGCCGATAATAGGTACTTTTTCGACACCATGTTGAAATCACAAGCGAGTGAAAGTGTATTCTATTTTGAACATTTGTTATGCAATCACAGTTTAGACAATTGCATTGAATGCAGAAATTATCATTTTGCCTAGTAATATTATTCCACTTGCCCTAAAAGAGACTGACTAGAAGACATTCACCGAAAAACATTAGACGGCCAATTACCGGTACACCAATGGTACTATGATGATGGTAGAAGATAAGTGGAAATATCCGGAATCCGGTACTTGATCATACATGACTCGTAACACATAATATCGTTGACCCTATGGTCACGTACCGGAATCCGTGACGTGATCATACCGGACTGGTAAGTTCATAACAAATATCGTTGCTATCACCAGGCAACAAATTCGAGAATTAAATGTATATATATACTAATAAAGATGTATCTTTGATGGAATCCTTCGTATCTCGTTTTCATGTAATAATAATCATATAATGTAGGTGTTCGTTTTCTATGTCCTCTAGTATATAGTGTATGTTATAAACCTGTATACTGTATATATCACGATGAAAAATAAAATTAAAACACAGACACAAGGCACAATACCATGGTATGCACTATAGTCGTATACCTATAGTAGTCTTAAATAATGGTAACTATGGAAATAAAATAATAATGCTGAAATATCCACCAAAGAAACGGAGCTGCGAAAATAACCGAACAGACGGATCTGTATTCCAGTGGTTAACACGTTGGGTTGGTAATCCAGGGATCGCAGGTTCGATTCCCCGTCTGACCCTAATACAATTAACAGTCTTTCAGATGGGACTTTAAACCGATGTCTCGTGTCGGTGCTTTACACCGTGCATGAAAAATAACCAGAAGAGACTCTGGAATGGGTCTCTGTCTGTATCATTGCACAATCCTCCATACATCTAAATGACTAGTCTCTTCAGGTAGCGACGATAAATAAACGTCAAAATAAGATTATATATTTTTCAACCATGTTCAAGTACATTTTTTTTCGTTACCGCAAAACATGGGTATTAGTGGTTTTGTAAGGAATATAATTACGAATAGCAACTTTTTAAAAATAAATTGTGTCATTTTGTACAGGAATATGGACTAAAGAAATGTATAAAAGTAAAGTGTTTGTTTATAATAGGGCCAGCCATTTCTGACTTTTGAGACACCTCTTTTTATGAACATCAATACTTCCCGAATCCTATGCGTGTATGCCAGGCGCCAGGCTGGTAGGCAATCGGTAACCATTATTTAACTAGCTGGCGGCTCACCAACCGGCCATATCAGAACGAACCCCTCCGTAGGCAGACGCCTTAACTACTAGGCCACGGAGACGGTATATGTGGGACACGCTATGGCACACACACATTCATATACGTCTATTTCAGTTGCAGACGTTGGACTGAATGGTACAGATAGCGGGTTATATAGCGAAGAAATCTGGAAGAGCAGAATGCGAGAAGTATATATCCAATATGCATAATTTATTGTATATCGTTATAATGCATGAAGTATCCGATTCCATGTATGTGAAATACATTCACTTAGAACTGTCTTATAAACCTATACACAGGAAACATTCGTTCTTTCCCCGGGTGTTGGAATATAGATTATGACACTTGTTGTTATATCACTGACCTTGTGTCGTTCTTTCCCCGGGTGTTGGAATATAGATTATGACACTTGTTGTTATATCACTGACCTGGGTGTTGGTTGTTTGTTGTTGTTTTCACTGACCTGACTGACGACTTCTCTTATTATTACAGATCCAAGGAAACCTGATACTTGCTTCCATAACACAACTCGTACTTGGCTGTACCGGTTTAGTTGGCGTTCTGGTACAGTTTGTTGGACCACTTACCATCGCCCCTACCATATCTTTGATCGGAATATCGCTCACTGGCGTCGTGATTCAATTTAATAAGCAACACTGGGGTGTGGCAGTTTTGTAAGTTTCAATATATTGTTTAACCCATTCAACACCAAGTAACTCACATGGACTGGTCCATGATATTCATAAACCAATAAATGTATCAGAAAATCACATTTGGACAAGTTCATTTATCAAAATGGGTAATTATGTCTAAAAATAGTCATATCACTGGCAAAAGGTGCAGATCCTGATGAGACGGCTCGTCACGAGCCGGCTCATCTGGATCTACACTTTTTGTAAGCCTATTTAGAGGTCTGTGGTGGTGAAAGGGTTAATACGCTTGACGTGAACAATTATTTTGATTTCAAATCATACCATAAACATAGTTGTCAATAACAATATACAGTCGCATGTTTTCTCAAACCAAGTGCTCGTTTTTCCAGGGCTATGAGCTTGATGCTGATGTTCACTCTGTACCTCGCTAAAATAAAGCTTCCGCTTCCGACATGGTCAATGAAACACCGTTGTCATACGGTTGGATATCCGATCTTTCAACTATTTCCGGTAACAGCGTGTTAGAGTGATTGTATAGTATCCAAGCTCTAGTGAAATGTTTACGTAATGAAACCAGGACTTCAATTTATATGATACACTCTAGATAAACATAAGTTTATAAGTTTTCTGACCATCTTTTAGCTGGAGCCGTTACGATTGTGCCCTTAGGCAAGGCATTTAAATTCCACATTGCCTCTACTCTCTCCCTCGTGGCGATGAATTCCATCAGGAATGAGGTCTCGAGAGTGATAAATATAAGTTGTAATAACTTGTTTCACAATCGAGCTAAAATAAATTTGTATAAACTAAATAAATTGCCGTCAAAATGTAAACTTAGATAGAAGAGTCTGGCAATATCTTTTCGTTATTTAAACTTCCTTTGCTCCCATTTTCGTAGACTTTGACATTTATGTTACTGTTATCAGTGTAAAACAATGGATGCGGCAAATATATTTGGTTTCGTTACTGACGGGGAACTAGAAGCTAGGAACCTATTGTTGGACTAAAGTAAGCTCAGAAAACAATTTTAAACACTTTAAAATTCTGAATCGAGAGTGCATGTGTTTTACGTTTATTTATCGTCGCTACCGGTTGCCCATATGAGCGACGCCTCCTGAAGAGATTAGTCATTTTAGATTTTTGGAGGATAGTGCAATGGTACAGACAGAGACCCATTCCAGAGGAGTCTCCTCTGGTTCTTTTACGTGCACGGTGTAAAGCACCGACACGAGACCTCGGTTTAACATCCCATCTGAAAGACTGTTAATTTTATTATGGTCAGACGAGGGATCGAACCTGCGATCTCTGGATTACCAGTCCAGCGTTTTAGAAAGCCGCCATTTTATACTAACCCTATATGAGATATTTACTGACCCTTCAAGTCCCATGTTGGGCCACCACGTGACCGCCTTTAACCAATGGAGAGGATATAATTTAATGGAAGGTGCAATGAGTAAACTTAGTGAATGTTTATAAATACCAACAGTGGCCTTCTGGAACGTAAATACTGTTCAGCCAAGCGTTGGTACCTGTTTGGGCTTTGACACATGTTGGCATGGCTGTTGTTTTGAAGTGACATTGCTACCATGATGCCCATCATATATCTAAAATGTAACACAAATTACTCCATAATCACAATAGCAAAAATAAAAGTGGGACTATTTGATTGTCCGCCATTAGTATGTTCCTACGCGTCAAGTGATATTGCTCCTTAAGACATTTTATGCCGTGTTCTATCTGCAGGTGATATTAAGTATATGTGTTAGCTGGCTGTTTTGCCTGGTCCTGACGGTCACTGATGTGTTCCCAAATAACTCCACGGAATCCGGCTATATGGCGCGCACAGACGCACGTATTGATATTCTCGAGAAAGCGCCATGGTTGTATTGGCCTCTTCCTTGTATGTATTTTGGCATTTCCATATGTGCTAACGAGTTTCTAGCGCTTCTAATAAGTCCTAATATGTTCTAAAATGAGTTTTAAGTGTTTAGTTTAAACGTATTTTATTTTATCAATATTTACATCATGTTGTAACATTAATATACAAGAACAAATAGATTAAATCAGAAGCTAGTAGCTTATTTAGATTTTCTCTATGACAAACATAATTTTCATAAACTATGGCAGAGTGTATATACATTTATGAACGTGACAAGTTTTATTCAACTGTAATGATATAAGTGTAAGTAAAAATAATATGGAGATGATGAAGTATTCAATCAGACTTTTAAGTGTTTCTAATATGTTCTAGAGATGTTTATGTGATATATGTGGCCATCTTTAAAGCTTATGAATAACATGGTGTACTTAATAAATATCAGCCTGAAACTGGTTTAAGTACTATTTATTCCAGAGCGAATCGACCCCGATGTTAATAGGCGACTTGAAATTGGAAAAATCGCTATACCCTTGAAATTCTACGATTAGATAGCATTTCCTAAATTTAATAATTGCTTTGCAAAATAATTGTACATGTAAACGTTATCGCTCACAGTTTGAGTTTTAATTTAATGAAAGTTCAACTTTGTTCAAAACATACATCTTACATAGTAACGGTGTTTCTTATCAGTTTTATGGAGCACGTGAATATATTCGGATTTGAGTCAGATACGGCCATTGCAATTGTTCAAATATACTATCATATATACATTTCAGTTCAGTTTGGTACCCCCACAGTGAGCGCGGCAGGTTATGTTGCTTTCTTGGCCGCCACCATAGCTTCGGTTATAGAATCAATCGGTGACTACTACGCCGCTGCACGGTTATCCGGCGCCCCACCGCCACCGCCTCACGCCATTAACCGAGGCATTGCCATGGAGGGACTCTGTAGTATATTTTCCGGTATAGTAGGTTCGGGACATGGGACAACTTCCTACAGTGGTAATATCGGTGCTATTGGAATAACCAAGGTATGTTCTTGCCAAAACTATTTTTTAATGGATTCACACCTATTCCACTAGTGGCGTCATATAGTGACGTCATATATAGGAATACGTTCATTTAATATATCTGTATTCATAATATATTACAAATGTTGGGCCCCAATGTGAAACATATAATATACATGCACGTTGTATGCTGCGACAGTAAGACGCAGTACCATATAGTAACGGTTTACTATCCCCCGTCTGACCCTAATACAATTAAGTCTTTCAGATGGGACGATAAACCGAGCTCTCGTGTCGGTGCTTTACATCGTGCACGTAAAAGAACTAGAGGAGACTCTGGAATGGGTCTCTGTCTGTATCATTGCACTATCCTCCAACATTCTAAAATTACTAATCTCTACCGGAGGCGTCGCTGATATGGGCAACCGGTAGCGACGATAAATAAACATAAAACACACACACGTATTACTATCTATGAGATCGCGGATAATATAGGAGTCTAGCATGTGGGTATAAACAATATTGCGGATAAACAATTCCTAGAATACTCTGCTTATACAATTCAATTCAATATATGTATTGCATTAAATATGATAAAGTACAGTGGAAAGGCATGGATACATTTTCAGAAGAGCATAGATTGTTGTGGTGTCTAAAATTGTTGATTTCTTGCTAAATTTGCGTAATATATAAATGTGGATACATTGTATATGCACAATTTAAGAAAGCTATAAGGAATCAACATATTGTATTATGCACATGTATCGGTAAACGGTTATTATTTATAAAACAGGTTTGAAACTCCTAAAAGGTTGCTACTATACAAAACCACAAAACCAGTAAACCACAAAACCAGTAAACTACAAAACCAGTAAGCCACAAAACCAGTAAATCACAAAACCAGTAAACCACAAAACCAGTAAACCACAAAACCAGTAAACCACAAAGCCAGTAAACCACAAAACCAGTAAGCCACATAACCAGTAAACCACAAAACCAGTAAACCACAAAACCAGTAAACCACAAAGCCAGTAAACCACAAAACCAGTAAGCCACATAATCAGTAAACCACAAAACCAGTAAACCACAAAACCAGTAAACCACAAAACCAGTAAACCACAAAGCCAGTAAACCACAAAACCAGTAAACCACAAAACCAGTAAACCACAAAACCAGTAAACCACAAAACCAGTAAACCACAAAACCAGTAAACCACAAAGCCAGTAAACCACAAAACCAGTAAACCACAAAACCAGTAAACCACAAAACCAGTAAACCACAAAATCAGTAAACCACAAAACCAGTAAACCACAAAACCAGTAAACCACAAAACCAGTATTACCAACGTTTTGCAATAACGAAATACATCCGTTGTAAAATTTTAAAGTACTTAGTTTAAACTTTATTTATTTTACAACGATTGCGAAGTAAGTTTTAACAACTTATATTAATCACTCTGGTTGGCTCGGGTGAAAGCGTAAATGTGGTCATTCATGTGGGAGGAAACCGGAGTACCCGAACCGGAGAAAACCCACCTGTCCGATTTGGCGACCACAATACAATCTCACATACTTCCCGGTCCGATGATCGAACCCGGATTTCATTGGTGAGAAGCGCGCACGCTTAAAGTACAGTCAAACTTGTATGGAAGTGGCCACCAAAGGGAAGGGCAAAAAGTAGTCTCTAAGCAGGAATGGTCTCTTAATATAGACTAATTTAAGCCTTAACAACACAAACTGGATCTGAAAAAATGGTCTCTTAATACAAGTGGCCGCTTAATAAACGTGGTCTTTCAAGCAAGTTTGACTGTACTTAAACATTGTTGAAAAATATATCTTGAAACAAATAGATCTTATTTTTACTATTATAGTCGTTTTTACATTCGGCCATGTTCGCTGCTCCATTTCTCCGTAACACATTATAATATCAATGCAATTAATGTGCGTATAACATCTTCAGCATGTTTTTAAATTATTAAAATGGCTAGCATTAAAAAAGTGACACTGGCATAGTGTGAAATCTCGTTTACGAACAGGAATATCACTTTAAATTATTGATGATCTGTTTACAGGTGGCAAGCCGATCGGTATTCCTAACAGCGGGTATAATACTCGTAATATGTGGTGTGGTTGGGAAGTTTGGGGCTGTGTTAACGTTAATTCCTGATCCGGTTATTGGAGGGACGCTAACTGTACTATTTGGTATGGTCACCGCAGTGGGCATTTCAACATTAAAATTCATAGACTTGGAATCAACAAGAAACCTCACAATTTTAGGGGTGTCACTTATTCTAGGATTGATGATACCCCAGTATGTCAACGACCCGGAACATGAACACGTAATAAACACAGGTATATTGCTTGTAAATTGATACATGTTTTTATTGTAAACTGAACTGATATAATTATATAACAATTGCAAGGAAATGACACGGACACTAGAAATTACTATATACAGTTATATATAATTCATCTATTGAAAATTAACTTTATTTTTAGAGTCACATTTCAGTTCAAACTGACAATCACATGCTCCAAAAAGGAAATGTAGTCCAGTGGTAACACGCTGTACTGGTAATCCAGGGATCGCAGATTCGATCCCCCGTCTGACCCTAATAAAATTAACAGTCTTTCAGATGGGACGTTAAACCGAGGTCTCGTGTCGGTGCTGTACACCGTGTACGTAAAAGAACCAGAGGAGACTCTAGAATGGGTCTCTGTCTGTATCATTGCACTATCCTCCAAAATCTAAAATGACTAATCTCTTCAGGAGGCGTCGCTCATATGGGCAACCGGTAGCGACGATAAATAAACGTAAAACACACACACCAAAAAGGTAGCGACATGTATCAAGCAATTACATTCATTACAAAACCAGTATTACCAAAATGTGCAGTCCATCCTTTTTAACATTTTATTGTACAGTCATACTTGCTCGAAAGACCACGTCTATTAAGAGACCACTTGTATTAAAAGATCACCTTTTCAGTTCCCGTCGGTGTTGTTATGGAACACATTAGCCTGTATTAAGAAACCATTCCTGCGTAGAGATCGCTTTTGCCCTTCCATTTAGTGGTCTAGTAATAGAAGTTTGACTGTACTTGAATATTGCGGAAAATATATATTCTTACTTTGACTATGATGGTGTTTTCCCCCATTCGACACGCTTCGTAGCTCCATCTCTCCAACAAATAATAGCATGGAATTTATGTGTAAATCACTGTGAGCGTGCTTAATTAAACTCGCTAGCACAAACAAGAGGGCCATGGAGGTCCTGGATCGCCGGAGATCTAAAGCTGAAAGGGCTATAAAACATACGTTGCTTAATAGTGGTAACCGTTAGCACAGGCTTGGTTGTATATAAAAGTGCTGGGCATTGAGCTTTTTCTGAGAATAAGATTTTGTAAAGAGTTGTACTGTATAAGTCTATGCAAAGTATGTGACCCCTACAACGGGGTCAATTATGACCCCAGGATTATCATTTGAGCAATCTTAGGTAAGGGTCCACTATGTAATGCAACATGTAAAAGAGTAAAGCTCTGGCCATTGTGGTTTCTGAGAACATAATTTATAATGAGCTATATTGTGTAAATCAATGTAAATTATGTAACCCTACAGTGTTCAAATAGAACCACCTGATCACAATTTCAGTAATCTTACTAAAGGTTCACTAGGTGATACTACATCCCAAATATTAAAAATCTGGCCATTGTGGTTTCTGAGAAGAATAGTTTTAATGAGGTTTACTATATGAGTCTATGTAAAAGTCTATGTGACCCCTACCCTGGGGTCAATAATTATGACCCCATGCTAACCATTTGAACAAACTTAGTAGAGGTCCACTGGTACATGTCAAATAATACTAATAGCGATGTGCAGTGTGGTTGATGTGAAGAACAGTTTTAAAGCGACACTACATCGGCGAAAACGCAAATGTCTGCAGAATGCAATTTGCTATTATATAGTATAAATATTTTCCAAATATTTGCCTCAAAAACTGAGTATTTCAACAAATAAACAAACGTCGTATACGCGGTTTGTTGACATAACAAAATAATGTAAATATGGTCGACATTCATGCGTAATACAACGCGTTTATCCTGAATAACACGAGGTATGGTACATATTTACCGTGATATCTCACATGTGTGCCTATGCATATTTATTTGTAGACTACTCTTAGTTAAATCATCTCTAATCGAAAGAGTATTGACTTCAATGACAAACAAACGTCAATTTAGGAGCGCGGATGACCGTTATATAAAATTATACTTTCACTTTTGAAAGTTTGTATACCACAAAAACACTGTTTATTGATTCAATGTTCGAATGTATTCAGAAGAAGAAGGTGTAGTAGCAATGCATTTATACATGAAAAAATGCACTTTATTTGCTTTTTGCGATGTAATTCCGCTTTAAAGAGTTTTACTATAAAGCCTATGTGAAATATCTGACCCTTTCAGTGTGGTCTAATATGACCTCATGATCACAATTTGAGCACACTTAGTAAAGGTCCACTAGGTAATGTTACCTGCTAGCTATCAACGATATTGTGGTCTATGAGAAGTAGATGTTTACAGATTTACTGTATACACTTTGTAATTCGGCAATGTATCAATTATGCTTAAAACCCAATGTGAACCATGTTTTTTTTTAGAGAATCGATACGGATTGAGGTGACTTTCGCTGTAAATACGAAGGATCCGACTTTTGAAATGTGGCACCCTTATGACCTATGGACGTAGTTTATTTACATATTGATCTGATTTGAAAGACGATCACCCCAAATGCCCAAATGATCATTGCTCTGGTATTTCATGATGACTGTACCAGTGGTGCAGGAGGAGATGTTGTTTGAAGTGAAATGTTGACGCCGCACGACGTACGACGACGGACAAAAGGGCCATCACAAAATCTCACTTTCAGCACTTTGTACTCTGACTGAGGAGTTAAAGTCGGAAAACTCTCATGCAAGTTCTTTCTTTGAACAAGACTATTAAGAACTGTTTCACACATACAACATGTGCATTTCATTATATGCTACATATGAATCACTTTAACTAGCCTGGGTTCCAGTCTGTCTAATTTTTCACTTTTTATCTTCTGGTAAAATGACGTTAATATGATCAGAAACTCAATACGGCCCAATTAATGGTCTCCATGTTAAAATATATGTATTTAACTGACCAGGCAAAATATATCAACGTCTGTTCCCAGGCTACACTTTACCATCAGTTGCGCAACTTATTTTACGTGTACAGGTTCGGAGGAACTAGACCAAGTCATCAAAGTTTTACTCGGCACTGCAATGTTTGTCGGTGGAGTTGTTGGTTGTGTGTTGGACAATACAGTACCTGGTATGTTCTAATTTACCTCTTATTAATTACTAGTTTCCTTTTTACAAATATGTTTAACCCTTTCCCTCATAGAAGCACCTCTCGACGCCATTACCAATACGACATACATTGACAATGTAGTCGCCAAACCAATGTTCATAATAAAGGCCAGAATCTCATGTAGTCCCAGAAATATCTATGGAGGTGGGATAGATATGGCGACTACTTATCCACTGCATGATAGCTAAATGGCTGTCGTCTGTATGGAGATATAATAGTATATGAACCTAAATCTCTATGAAGGAAAGGGTTAAAGAAACTGCGGAATAGTAAGAACTGCTAAAATGCAGTGCCCCTTTCCAATATGTTTTCCAATGAATTATTTGAGTTTTCTCAGTGAAAGAAAATGCTATCTTTCACTGTTATGAAATGGTGGAAGTTGGAATGTTCTTTTCACATTCCTGTATTTCATATTCTTCCACGGTTGTATGTATTTTTGTATGTAACTATTTTCTGAACAACGTAAGCAATTAGTTTGTAATTTTGTATGTTCTAATGAATTTGTTTTGTCTGTCATTTTCAATTTTGAGAGCAGACCAAATCTACATGTAACTTGAAAATTATACAGGAACGAATTTGTATTGCAAGTTCACACTAAGTGGCTGTACGGTTGTAATCAGATTCTCCACCATGCAATGTCTGTAGGAACGAAAGTTTGGTGATGTGCCGGAAAACTAACGAACATTTCCGATCCGAGAATGTAACATTTTTCTCATATTTCTGACAACCACTTTTTCTTTATATGAATAGGGACAGACGAAGAACGGGGCATCATATCATGGCGTAAAAACCATCTCATCACCAGTGATCACATACAGCCAAACCAGTCCTTAGCGATATACGAGTATCCGTACGTCACAAACTACTTGAAGCGCATCAAGTACTGTTCCTACATACCAGTGTCACCCGTGTTCAATAAAGAAATAGCAATCAAGTGCCCATGTTCACATTCGGATAAAAAACATGACAAGGTAGCTGAAGGATATGATAATCAAGTTACTTTAGATGACTTAGCGATTGTCGTGGATTCAACAAACTCCATGAATACTGACGTAAAAATGTGATTGTTTGTTTCTGTTGATGAATGCACTTGTGTATGGTAAAGTTGATGTTTATTTTTATTAGAATAATAAATAGGATTTTATTTCATCGAGTGATCACCGAAATTTGTATTTTCATAAGTGGCGTTAGCCACGACTGGAAGGACATATTTCATTGATCACGAGATCATATTGACATAAACACAACTCTTCTTCTTCTGTTATGAGTTCCAATGGCTTTGGCTAATATAATATTTGTTTTCAAATTTTATTCATTTTAACTGCCCTGTCCTTAGCCTCATTGCACTATGTGACACAACAGCACAACCACTTCTGTTATTGTGAACGTCCGCAAATAAGATATAGTTCCTGTATAATTTTGAAGTTAGTTTCTTGATTGCTGTCAAAATTAAAAACTATAGACAAAACAAATGCATTAGAATATATTACTTAATAACTGTTCATGCTTGTCAGATAATATAGCTAAAATACAAAAGTACATCTAACCGCGGAGGAATACGAAACGCAAGAGGAAATGGCATCTTTCATTGTTTCAAAACGGTGTAAGATGGAGTTTTCTTTCACTGAGAAAACTTTATCATTTAAGAAATATTCGTATAACATTCCCGTTGATCTATTTAATGTGAAAATGGTTGTGCATAGGTCAGGCCGTCCCTATTAGAGTGTATAGTTGATATGGCTTATGCT
Source organism: Archivesica marissinica (assembly GCA_014843695.1). Taxonomy (NCBI): domain Eukaryota; kingdom Metazoa; phylum Mollusca; class Bivalvia; order Venerida; family Vesicomyidae; genus Archivesica; species Archivesica marissinica. The sequence goes on along the minus strand of CM026393.1, from coordinate 54,334,969 downwards.
AGATATATATTAGATCAATAATATGTTCCTCGACCGTGCCCGGATTTTTACTAGGAAATCCCATGGTGACATTCTGAATCCAGTTCTTGATACACATTCTTTAAACATACCAAGAAAGCGTTGGTGCACCATCGGTCGCAACAGAAGAACTGCTGTTAATTTTATAGCTTGGCTGAAAGGATAATTGTACTGTAAAAAGATTATAGTAAAACTTATAATGTTCATAGCAAAAGAACCTACATTAATTACTTCCCTTTATCGTAATAGCACCATTTGCTTCATCGAATACTTCGCCAATGTAGATGTTAAAGATATTTATTAATGTCCAACCCCGCTCAGACCGTGTCTAATTTATATTAAAACGTTGGCAGTTTCATACGGCCGTCTGATCAGGCTCTATGCTGTTTGCTATTCAGATAGTTGAGTTAAAACAATTGTCTTAATAGCACACAACATAGATCATGATCAGACGCGGTGCAACAATCTGGATCTATGTTGTTTACACATTCCGTCCAATTTATTCGAGAGGTAAAGGGTCAATAACTCGCAAGAAGTTCAGATGAATTCCAATGGGCACGCACGCACGCACGCACGCACGCACGCACGCACGCACGCACGCACGCACGCACGCACGCACGCACGCATGCGTACTCATTCAATGGGCACTAGGCAATGTATAGTATATCCGGTACATATATGTGTGGCACTTAGTTTCCACATTGTCTATGCTCTCCCTCATGGCAATGAATGCCATCAGGAATTAGTTCAAATATCATAAACACATATTTATGTAGAGGTCTTTATATATAGGACTAATCAGGAATGAGCTAGGTATCGAGAGCGATTTAACTAATTTTGTAAGTAGGTCTACAACCCAGTTACTAACTCCAAATTCAAAGAATATCAAACGGTGCCTAACACTGCCACGTCACATGGCATTAGTGAGGAAATTCACACGAAATTAGATACAAACATAACATATGTTCATCGACGGAACTGCAATAGTGATGTACATATATGCATTGGCATGCAGCATACATACGGGGTACCATAAACGTGAACTTAGCAAGACGGTTGATTTAACAGACGGATATGTAGTCCAGTGGTAAAACGCTGGACTGGTAATCCAGGGATTGCAGGTTCGATCCCCCGTCTGACCCTAATAAAATTAAGAGTCTTTCAGATGGGATATTAAACCGAGGTCTCGTATCGGTGCTGTACACCGTACACGTAAAAGAACCAGAGGAGACTCTGGAATGGGGCTCTGTCTGTATCATTGCACTATCCTCCAAATATCTAAAATGATTAATCTCTTCAGGAGGCGTCGCTCATATGGGCAACCGGTAGCGACGATAAATAAACGTAAAACACAGACACACGGTTGATTTATTTTTAAGAAAAAATGTATATGAGTAAATAGGTCTACAGCGAGTACACTTGCAAGAACGGAAATAAGTGCAGGAGCATATGTTATCTGGAATGTTTAATCTGGTATATCACTATAGACTGTACATATCATCAAGTCCATGCAACTACTGGATTATCCATATCCGAGGTATTCGTCTGTATCACTGGAGTGTATTAGTTTAATATTGTAATTTAGACATGCATTCCATGGGCATTACATATTTAGATACACAAAAACAGTAGATGATCTAGTCAACTCTAAAAATCGGAGGTAAGCAATACTGCATGTTAAGCATGACTATCAATATGTGGGTAGTCTATCGTTTTATAAAAATGCATACGTTCCCGTTCTCTGTCTAATATTATATGAAGGTCACTTGTATTACTACACTCGTCTGGATCTATTTTGCAATGCGTTAATAAATAGTTGCACTATGTATTAATTACACAACAATGTAATTTAATCAGGCGCATACGTTCCCGTTCTCTGTCTAATATTATATGAAGGTCACTTGTATTTAATCAGGTAGAAATTAAAAGTGGAACAAGAAGTAGTGCATGCATTATGCTGCATGCGGTGTGTGTACATGTACGATTTACATCATGGTCTCGTGGTAATGTGCATGCAATTAGGACACGTTTCATGTATATGGGACCACATCATCTTGTTCGGCGTCCGATGAATATGAACGCGCCTGTATACAGTAACATCACAACGGGATTAATTATGGTGACAATGGTCGACTTATGGTGACAATGGTCGACTCATGTGACAGTCTCGAGTGACATCGTGATGTGATGGAATCCAAGTAGTTCGTTTTGATCGTAGATCGTTAACAAATGTGGGATTAATTATTGTGACAATGGTCGACTCATGTGACAGTCTCGAGTGACATCGTAACGTGATGGAATCCAAGTAGATCGTTTTGATCGTAGATTGTTAACAAATGTGGGATTAATTATGGTGACAATGGTCGACTCATGTGACAGTCTCGAGTGACATCGTGACGTGATGGAATCAAAGTAGATCGTTTAGATTGTAGATTGTTAAAATTTTGATACCAAATGTGGGATTAATTATGGTGACAATGGTCGAATCATGTGACAGTCTCGAGTGACATCGTGACGTGATGGAATCCAAGTAGATCATTTTGATCGTAGATCGTTAAAACTTTGATACCAAATGTGCCTATATTTTTTTCTAAAATAATATCAATTTTACCTCTAATGCAAGTGCACGGTTTCTTTTTGGTGTCAGTATCATATACACGCGGCTAAGCTGGTGGTTTTGTTTTATTATAGTTCAGTAAGGCATTCGAGCAACATCGCTAGATATAAGATGTCTTGCTTGCTGTATCAAGTACATATTGAGATCAGTATTCAATCTCGTATTTATAATTCTAACACGACCCAGTTAATAACATACATACTTGTAGAGTAAAATCTACCTCTGGTTATTCTGCGATATACCTACCTTGAACTATGCTGCGCGCGCACCGTGTTTTGGCTATTCCATTTATACAATGCGTGTAAAGTTTTATGAATGAAAGTCACGTGATGTTTGTAAATACTACAGTGGGAATTCGCGGAAGTGAGCTATCTATTTTTAGAATCAGATAATCTCTTGTCAGTCTTGTTTATCTGTTGAGTAACGTATCAGTTACTATAGTTACAACTTTTGTTCATTTATGCACTAGATTGATATTTTCCATAAAAAATAAGTCATCACCCCTTCCGCGGGAGGACATTTCGAAAGCCAAATGCAGCGGAGTAGCACCGCGTTTGAAGAAAATACTCCTTTGATTCTCGTCTAAAATTATTAGAAGTAAGTCGTGTTAGAATCGAAATAATTAATTATCCAAATCAGCACAATTAATAATAACCAACGTCATCAATCATAGAGCATGTACATTGTTGTTGGCAACATATCACTACCGTAGTTACATTATGCAATACATTTCACACGTTTATTTTTACTATCCAAGTTTGTACATGGACAAAGACATGAGATAAATGCAATAAATAAATAATATCATCATAACGCCACTGAACTGGTAATCCAGGGGTCGCAGATTCGATCCCCCGTCTGACCATAATAACATTAACAGTCTTTCAGATGGGACGTTAAACCGAGGTATCGTGTCGGTGCTGTACATCGTACGCGTAAAAGAACCAGAAGAGACTCTGGAATGTGTCTCTGTCTGTATCATTGCAATATCCTCCAAAAATCTTAAATGACAAATCTCTTCAGGAGGCGTCGCTCATATGGGCAACCGGTAGCGACGATGAATAAACGTAAACCACCACCACAACGCCACTGACACTTGGAGAACAACACAGAACTATTAATATTTTACATAACTACACATGCAATAATTCAAGTTAATGTGCATTTTTACATCGATCATATTTACTCTAAAATTAAATTTGTTTAGCATTTTTGAAAACAGCTTTTACTTGTTATTTTGTTAATATTTAGTTTAAACATATTTTATTCAGTTCATTCAATATATACACAGTATACAATACACAGTATATCTGAAATGGATTGTATGTATGTATGTTCCATTAAATGTCAAACCCCTTGCGGGGACCTAGACATGTTTTCCTGGGCAGGCTTAGCCGACCTAAGTGGTTAACCAGTACTAAGCAATGTGTGTGAGGTGCCTTGCTCAATGACACTACATACGTGGCCTGACCGAGTATCGAACCCGGGACCTTTTGATTCCAAATCCGATGCTCTACCACTGGACCACGGACGCCACACTGTTGCCACTGGACGCCACACATATTGTTGATATTTGAACAAAGTGAAGTCCGGGTTAAAATCGAAAACCGTCGCGTACAATGGCCATGTGCTTGGTTTAATCATAGTTTACTGCAAACTAATAGTAAAGCGCAGTGGTTAGCGCGCTCACTTCTCACCAATACGTCCCGGGTTCGATCCTCGGACCGGGAAGTATGTGAGATGGTACGGTGGTCGCCAGGTCGGACAGGTGGGGTTTCTCTGGGTACCCCGGTTTCCTCCCACATGAATGACCACGCATACGCTTTCATCCGAGCCAACGAGAGTGATTAATATAAGTTGCTAAAACTTGCTTCACAATCGTTGTAAAATAAATAAAGTTTAAATTTAAATATGTCAGGCATAAACAGATATAATACATAGTATGCAAATAGTTTGGGTCACAAGTTTTAACAACATTAGAAAACGGCACGCACAAGATTGTCAACATAGCAATACAAATTTATTATAGCTAAATTGCGAAACAAGTTCTTACAACTTATATTAATCACTCTCGAGACCTCATTCATGATGGAATCCATCGCCACGAGGGAGGGAGAAGAGGCAACGTTGATTTAAATGCCATGCCCTAGGGTACACTCGTAATGGCTCCATCGGGGCTCGAACGCCGGACCTGAAGCGAACGCGCATCCACTGCGTATTCACGACTTCCACTAAAGCACATAGCAATAACAATGACTCAAAGGTGGGAGAAAAAAGACAAACATATAACAAGCAAAAATATGTTGCTTAGATTGATACAGGTAACTCACGATTCCACCACGCCAAGACCCACACACATGAGCCCGTATCACAAGCAAATAACGTATACAGTCTACATCCGTTATGTCGAATTCCGTCGGACCGAACAAAATACTTCGAAATAACCGAAGTTTGACGTAACGAAATTCTATATAAACGGAGTCAGTTATATATGTAAAGTGTCTGAAACGGGACTTTGATCAGACTTCGAGATAACCGGAGAATTCGACATAACCGACTTTGACATAACGGATGTAGACTGTACTTAATTCAAGAGAGCAGTGCCGAAAAAGGTTGAGAAATGTTTATGTAAATTGGCATTTCCAAAAATAAAGGTTAGTTCTCCTCATGGCGAATGTTACTGGGACGTATGGTACGAGTTAACTAACGTACGACTTGAACGTGTACATATCTATGTCAGAGGTACGAGGGCGTACCTTTGCAATCGGCTGCCTGTGATATTAATGAACGCAAACGTTCAGATAATTTATCAAATGCGCACGCAACACAATTTAACCTTGGACACAATAATAAGACGATACTCTCATTGAGCATAAACAAGCCCGTTACTTTTGTTATTTTATCCACCATAGTATTAAAGCGCAGACAACTGGTTTTTTGGGAGGTTTTTTAACGATTGCGAAGCAAGTTTTAACAACTTATATTAATCACTCTCATTGGCTCAGATGAAAGCGTATATGTGGCCATTCATGTGGGAGGAAACCGGAGAACCCGGAGAAAACCCACCTGTCCGATCTGGCGACCACCGTACCATCTCACATACTTCCCGGTCCGAGGATCTAACCTGGGTTGCATTGGTGAGAAACGAGCACGCTAACCACTGCGCTAATCGGACAGCCTGATAACTGTTAGATACGATGAAACAAAATATACGTATAATGATGTTACAGAAACGACAGGATATATTTGCATGATACTAAAATGAGAGTCAGTATGATTCAGCCGCTCAGACTAATCGTGGGTCGTTTACAATTAAGTACCTGTATGATTCAACCGCTTAGACTAATCGTGGGTCGTTTACAACTAAGTACCTGTATGACTCAGCCGCTCAGACTAATCTTGGGTCGTTTATAACTAAGTACCTGTATAACTCAGCCGCTCAGACTAACCGTGGGTCGTTTACAACTAAGTGCCTGTATGACTCAGCCGCTCAGACTAATCGTGGGCCGTTTACAACGAAGTACCTGTATGACTCAGCTGCTCAGACTAACCGTGTGTCGTTTACAACTAAGTACCTGTATAACCCAGCCGCTAAGACTAATCGTGGGCCGTTTACAACGAAGTACCTGTATGAATCAGCTGCTCAGACTAACCGTGGGTCGTTTACAACTAAGTACACGTATAACCCAGCCGCTCAGACTAATCGTGGGTCGTTTACAACTATAAGTACCTGTATAACCCAGCCGCTCAGACTAATCGTGGGTCGTTTACAACTAAGTACCTGATGACCAGCTGCTCAGACTAACCGTGGGTCGTTTACAACTAAGTACTGTATAACCCAGCTGCTCAGATAACCGTGGGTCGTTTACAACTAAGTACCTGTAACCAGCCTCGACTAACGTGGTCGTTTACAACTAAGTACTGTATAACCCAGCTGCTCAGACTACCGTGGGTCGTTTACAACTAAGTACCTGTATAACCCAGCCTCGGACTAATCGTGGGTCGTTTACAACTAAGTACCTGTACGACTCAGCCGCTCAGACTAACCGTGGGTCGTTTACAACTAAGTACATGTATAACCCAGCCGCTCAGAATAACCGTGGGTCGTTTACAACTAAGTACCTGTACGACTCAGCCGCTCAGACTAACCGTGGGTCGTTTACAACTAAGTACATGTATAACCCAGCTGCTCAGACTAACCGTGTGTCGTTTACAACTAAGTACCTGTATAACCCAGCTGCTCAGACTAACCGTGTGTCGTTTACAACTAAGTACCTGTATAACCCAGCTGCTCAGACTAACCGTGGGTCGTTTACAACTAAGTACCTGTATAACCCAGCTGCTCAGACTAATCGTGGGTCGTTTACAACTAAGTACCTGTATAACCCAGCTGCTCAGACTAATCGTGGGTCGTTTACAACTAAGTACCTGTATAACCCAGCTGCTCAGACTAACCGTGGGTCGTTTACAACTAAGTACCTGCATAACCCAGCTGCTTAGACTAATCGTGGGTCGTTTACAACTAAGTACCTGTATAACCCAGCCCTCGGACTAATCGTGGGTCGTTTACAACTAAGTACCTGTATAACCCCGCTCAGACTAATCGGGTCGTTTACAACTAAGTACCTGCATGACTCAGCTGCTCAGACTAACCGTGGGTCGTTTACAACTAAGTACCTGTATAACCCAGCAGCTCAGACTAATCGTGGGTCGTTTACAACTAAGTACATGTATGACTCAGCCGCTCAGACTAACCGTGGGTCGTTTACAACTAAGTACCTGTATGACCCAGCCGCTCAGACTAACCGTGGGTCGTTTACAACTAAGTACACGTATAACCCAGCCGCTCAGAGTAACCGTGGGTCGTTTACAACTAAGTACATGTATAACCCAGCCGCTCAGACTAACCGTGGGTCGTTTACAACTAAGTACCTGTATAACCCAGCCGCTCAGACTAACTGTGGGTCGTTTACAACTAAGTACCTGTATAACCCAGCCGCTCAGACTAACTGTGGGTCGTTTACAACTAAGTACATGTATGACTCAGCCGCTCAGACTAACCGTGGGTCGTTTACAACTAAGTACATGTATAACCCAGCCGCTCAGACTAACCGTGGGTCGTTTACAACTAAGTACATGTATAACCCAGCCGCTCAGACTAACCGTGGGTCGTTTACAACTAAGTACATGTATAACCCAGCCGCTCAGACTAACCGTGGGTCGTTTACAACTAAGTACATGTATAACCCAGCCGCTCAGACTAACCGTGGGTCGTTTACAACTAAGTACCTGTATAACCCAGCTGCTCAGACTAACTGTGGGTCGTTTACAACGAAGTACCTGTATAACCCAGCCGCTCAGACTAACCGTGGGTCGTTTACAACTAAGTACATGTATAACCCAGCCGCTCAGACTAACCGTGGGTCGTTTACAACTAAGTACCTGTATGACTCAGCTGCTCAGACTAATCGTCGGTCGTTTACAACTAAGGAATCAACACATATTATATGTTCACCAAGAACGAGGAAAATGACATTAATCTAAGCATGCACACATTAAATGTCAAGCACAATAGGTTGGAGTGCAGGAAATACTTCTTTTCACAAAGAACGGTTCAATCTTGGAACGAGCTTCCAGAAGACGTAGGCATAGTACCAGCGCCTAGCATTACCAGCTTCAAGAACCTATTTGACAAATTCCTAGAGAACACACGGGGTGGTTATGGATACCAAACTGCTCACCCTGAACCCGCGTAGATGGAACGTGTGGGCCACATAGCTGCAGGGGATACAGGTAAAGTACCTGTATGACTCAGCCGCTCAGACTAATCGTAGGTTGTTTACAACCAAATGCCAGTATTGACGTAAAATCGTGTTATCAAACGGCCCAAACTGGGCTTTCTACTGACCATTAATTATTTTGACACGTTCGTGACTTGGCCCAAATATTAGTGTTTACAGCGATGTATTATAAATTGTGAAAGGCGGTTATTAACGCTGGTCAAATCCTCGAAAAAGCAAAACAATACAGTCATTAATCACGAGTTGTCAATAGTACAAAGGTTAAACGTACAGTAATCGGACATTTATGTGCTTGATAAAAATAGTATACTCATAAATGGCGCCGACTAGTAGGAAGTGTGTGGGCATGTTATGTGTGTGTATTTCTCATCGCTTCGTGTTAATCACGTGCAGACGAGAATAAATAATTTCAGAGTTTTTTTGTAATAGTGCCATGTAAAGAGCATTGCTGACGTCATTATTTCCATTGCAATTTTCGCCACTGCATTAAGCATTGTGTTTTCCTACATTTATTATTCGGTACTACATGAACAGAATAGAACACACGTGGAAGTCGTGATAGCGCAGTGTTAGAGCGTTTGCTTCGGGTGCGAAATACCCGGAGTTCGAGCCCCGCTGGAGCTGATACGATTGTGCCCTTTAGGCAAGGCATTTAAATTCCACATGGCTCTTCTCACTCCCAAGTGGTGATGGATTCCGTCAGGAATGAGATCTCGAGCGCTATTAATATAAGTTGTAAGAACTTGTTTCGCAATTGTATAAAAAACAAACAAAAATGTTATCGGTAGCAAATCATATTAGCAAATCCAAGACCAAACTGTGAATTATTTCGTAATACATTTGCATTTTCAGCCTCATCCCAGAAGTAATTATTTTATTGCAATTTTCGTCACTGCATTCAGAATAGCATTTTTCAACATTTATTGTTCGATACTACATGAACAGAACACATTTTTATTTCTGACGTATTCGTACTCGTATGTGCATAGTCATGGTTACAGAACAAATAGTATACAGTGAAACCTGTCTTAAGCAACAAGTTAGCGATGGGACCAGTGGGCCACATAGCTGCGGGGCACAGGTAAATATAGGTAAAGTCACATAGCATTCAGAATGTGGGTGCTTAGCACATGTGGCAGCTTAATTAGAGGCCATACTAATATCATTTATTGCATACGCTACTATAAATAGTAACAAATTTAATGGTAGAAAAGCAAAATATCTGGTCGACGCGGGCAATATATTTCGATTTCCGGCTCTGCCGGGCCAATATCGGATGTTGGCCCACGCGCCGAGAACGAATCACGAGCACGTGTCACAGGTAAAAACAACATAGTAACTACATTGTGTAAACATGGCCGCCGAAGCAACACTAAAGTCGTTGTCTGACAGATTGTTGTCTCTTGACGGTAAAATGGCTGAGCGAAATAAGCAAAGAACAGCAGAAGAAACATACGGCTATGTATGCAATAAAGAAGTTATTAAACGGCTGCGGTGGACCATTTGTGGATATTTGCACTATAACAAACAAACCAACAAACAAACAAACAAACACTTTACATTTACTTTTATACATGCAGCCAGGGACCTAGATAGATTCAAATAGATCCTGATGCAACGTAATATATGTATGCGTATTTAAATCTTTCTGCATTTATACGCATTTGATTATAATTTCACTGTGCTCAGTAATTATTTATGACGACCAACATGTCTGTCGGAGTGTACCATTAACTGTGTAGGACATAAAACAAGAACTAGCATTAATTAATCGAACACCATTTGTGCTTGATTATAATGAATTGCAAGCAAATATTTGTGTAATATAATATCAACGGTGGCTGTATATATAAATATTAATCAGAAACTCGTGAGTCACAAAGTATTTATTTAAGAAACGAATCGCGGGTTAATAGTTTCCATCGGGGTATGAACTACATTGGGCGTGGTTAAAGTGTGTGAAGGCATCCGCGCCAACTTTAACCATATACCATTATATTTACATTAATTATTCTTTTCAATGACACATAGAAAATATAGCACACTTTTTAGTCCAAATTTGCAACTTACCGTGTGCGGGAACAGGTAAATAGATCATCATTGGAACAGCGTAAACTGTAAGACACGCCTTTTCTCGCGACGAACGCTGCCCAACACTGTGAATGCGCATGCCCATAACGTCGAGTGCGCATGTCAGCTGCATAGCATTAGTTGGGATCCCTCATACGAAAATGAATACAATCAAGGCACATACGTTCATCTAAGGAAATTCAATAGCGATGTAAATATAATATAGGTTTAGGCTTAATAATATTGATGATTGTATTATTAATATGTAACACACAACAATACAAAACATGTAAACAACAATACAACATATGTACACAACACTAGTTGTGGCATAGTTACCATTAAATGTCGCTGGTATTATCGAAAATACCACAATATAGCGCAATACAACAGGTAGATAGATGTATGTTTTATACTTTTAATGTATATGTACTTGATCTACCAATGACAAACACAATTTACACCTAACTTACTCTGATATATTATTTATTTAAACATAATAAAACCAAAGAAACAGAATTAAATCAGTAGATCCCAGTAGTGTAGTGCGCTACCATTGAACTACTAATCCACTCGTATATTTATGGGTGCCACAGGTAGTACGTTACCATTGAACTACTGATCCACTGGTATATTTATGGGTATGACAGGTAGTGCGCTACAATTGAACTACTGGTCCACTGGTATATTTATGGGTATGACAGGTAGTGAGCTACCATTGAACTACTGATCCACTCGTATATTTATGGGTATGACAGGTAGTGCGTTACCATTGTACTACTGATCCACTGGTATATGTATGGGTATGACAGGTAGTGCGCTACCATTGCACTACTGATCCACTCGTATGTTTATGGGTATGACAGGTAGTGAGCTACCACTGAACTACTAATCCACTGGTATATTTATAGGTAGGACAGGTAGTGTGCTACCATTGAACTACTGATCCACTCGTATATTTATGGGTATGGCAGGTAGTGCGTTACCATTGAACTACTAATCCAGTCGTATGTTTATGGGTATGGCAGGTAGTGCGTTACCACTGAACTACTGATCCACTCGTATGTTTATGGGTATGGCAGGTAGTGCGTTACCATTGAACTACTGATCCACTCGTATATGTATGGGTAGGACAGGTAGTGCGTGTAAGATATTACTCTATATAGCAAACAATTCAATAATAATTTAATGTATGAACAAATAACAGTGTCATGTGAAAATAAACAATAACCAGCATCATATGAACATAAACAGATTCTCTGCATCGATCGTCACAATTCCCACAATTAATTACTGTGCACAGTAAAGTCATATCATTTCATATGTACAAGTCCTCTATTTCACGTCACAAACACGTGCGCGCACTAGCTAGACTCTTCTTCTGTGCTGACACCTCACACCGGGTAATTGGCTCTCACTATATCGAGTACATCAAGGACATCACTAAGGGGAACAACCCTGCAAATATACGAATGCGAACTACTTGCTAACATTCATGAAATTAACTCTTAATGCAATAACATGTCGATGGTCTCACTATGATTTATCATTGTGACAAATTATACATTTACATAAATCAAGACTTGAAGTGCTACCTTGTGATTTATAAAGCCATTTATGATAATGTACCCCATTCTCGGTGTCCACTATTTGGTATCACTATTGACTCAACTCAATTACAAAGATAACCCAAGAAAAGTAAACTGTACACATATAAACTATAGGTAAGTACTTGCATACCATATAACACTTAACACATACTGGTGACACTACACCACGTCCACAAAACACAAAAGAATAGCGTAGAAATAAACTCAGCCATTATTCTTACAAATGGCCAATCTCATACAAAGGGCAGCAACTATGGCTTTTTTTACTTTGTTGCATACCCCCCTTGCAAGATTGATAATACTACTGAATTATCATCAAATTTACAAAAAAAACAACCAAAGTTCAAAATTAGATCACCCCAGTCTCCTGTTACACATTATGAGCCTGTCTCTATTTATGAGCGTGACAATAAATCAGCACAAATGTTCAATTTTCCCTGAATGTGCACAATCACAAACTTGTATTCCTGCAGCATTAAACTCCAGCGCAACAGACGCATGTTGTGATCTTTCATCTTGTTTAACCACTGTAGTGGGAAATGATCAGTTTCAATACTGAAACATCTGCCCATTAAGTAATCTCTTAAAGCTTGCACTGATTTCACAATTGCTAGACATTCTTTCTCTACTGTACTGTACGCAATCTCGGCCTTACTGAACTTTCTGCTGATGAATGTGATTGGCATCCTCCCTTCTGAATCTTCCTGTAGAAGTACCGCTCCATATCCTCGGTCGCTAGCATCTGTTTGTAAAACAAAGTCTTTGCTAAAATCTGGATTCACTAGTAGCGCTATTTTCGTGAACGCATGTTTCAGATTAGTGAAGGCCTCTTCATGTTCCTCGTTCCACTTGACTTTATTAGGGTTGTTCTTCCTAGTTAAATCAGTCAGAGGTGCAGCAGTAGTAGCAAAGTGTGGTATGAATCGTCTGTAAAAATTCATAGTTCCAATAAACGAGCGAACCTGTTTCTTCGTATTTGGTCTGTTCAGCTTTTCAATAGCTACTACTTTATTCTTCGATGGTTTCAGAGTCCCATTTCCAATTATATGAGCAAGAAACTCCAGTTCTCTATACCCTATGAAGCATTTACTTGGTTTCACCGTGATCTTAGCTTTTCTTAGCGCTTCAAACACACTTCTCATGTGATTTATATGTTCTTCAAATGAATCACTGTAAATGATTATGTCATCAATGAAAGCATCGACAAACTCGTCCATACCATCAAACACCTGCTTCATCAATCTCACGAATGTAGCCGAAGAATTTACCATTCCAAATGGCATAACATTAAACTGGAAATGCCCTGTCTGAGTTGTAAATGTACTTAACTCCTTTGCCTTCTCATCAAGGGGTATCTGCCAGAAACCTTTGGTGCAATCAATCTTGGACACATACTTTGCTGAACCTACTTTGGTCATTACCTCTTCTAGTTTTGGCATAGGTTGTGGATCAAAGGTAGTATGAGTATTCAATCCTCTATAATCTACGCATAGCCTAACTGAATCACAATTTCCCTCACTGTCCTTTTTGGGTATAACGACCAATGGTGCTGCCCATGGACTTGTCGATTTCTCAATAATCCCAGTTTCTAACATGCTGTTTAGCTCGGATTTTACTTTGTCTCTCAGTGCATGTGGCAGATTATACGGTTTCTTGTGAATTGGAGTCACGGAACCCACATTTACCGAATGTTGTATCATACCGGTTCTTCCAGGTACATCTGATAGAACGTCTTCAAACTCTAAGCAAAGGTCGATTAATTCCATCTTTTGAGGTATACTTAAAGTTTCTTCAATATGCACATCTTTAGCCATTTCATTCCTCTGCCTCGTAGGATTTTCAATGTTACATTCTTCTTCACGGGTATCTGGTAGAACAGATATCATAGCCACATGTTCATTACAATTGTCACCCTCACTTACAGAGTCAACTGATACATTGGACTTCCTATCAAACCACTGTTTTAGCATATTTATATGAAACACTTTTTGAGTCTTCTGACTGATTTTCACTCTGTAATCTACATCCCCAACTTGTTCTATTATCTCGTAAGGACCTTTCCATTGTGCTAAGAGCTTACTGTGGTTTGTTGGTAGTAAAATTAATACTTTGTCACCTGTCTGTAGTTGTCTTGTTCGAGTCTTTTTGTCATAATAGTGCTTCTGTCGCTTCTTCTGTTTTACTTCAAATTCCTTTGCAACTTCTACTATTCCCTTCAAACGCTCCCTGACGTCTAGAATATAACCAATTTCAGACGTTTCCTCTCGATTATCCTCTTCCCATTCTTCACGCAGTATGGTTAGTGGGCCTCTGACATTTCTCCCATAAACCAGTTCAAATGGACTGTATCCAGTCGAATCATGCGGCGCCTCTCTGTAAGCAAATAGTACGAATGGGATACTCATATCCCAGCACATTCTCTGATCTTGTGAATAACATCTTAGCATCTTCTTCAGTGTCCCGTTGAAATTTTCACAAAAGCCATTTGCTTGTGGGTGATATGGTGAAGTTTTTATCTTGTTTATGTGCAACATATTACAAAGTTGTGAAATCAACTTTGACATGAAGTTACTACCTTGGTCTGATATCAACTCTTCTGGTATTCCTGTTCTAGCAAATATTTCTATTAAAGCATTTGCCACCGTTTCAGCATCAATCGTTTTCATTGCTACTGCCTCCGGATATTTTGTCCCGTAATCACAAACAACCAGTACAAATCTATTTCCTGTTGGTGTCCTAGGTAAGGGTCCTACGATGTCCATGGCCATTCGTCTAAATGGTTCTTCCATGACTGGTAATGAAACTAAAGGTGCTTTCATAACTCTTCCCTTTGAAGAACTTTTCTGACATTTTACACAAGAACGTACAAACTTTGCTACATCTATGAATATACCAGGCCAATAAAAGTTCTGGAATATTTTCTCTCTTGTTTTTCTGTTCCCTAAATGTCCTCCAAGAGGCATTTCATGTGCAATCACCATAATCTTGTGTCGATACTTCTTGGGAACGACGATTTGCTCTGTAACCTTATCGTTGTTACCAGTGTAGATAATACGCATTTGATTATAATTTCACTGTGCTCAGTAATTATTTATGACGACCAACATGTCTGTCGGAGTGTACCATTAACTGTGTAGGACATAAAACAAGAACTAGCTTTAATTAATCGAACACCATTTGTGCTTGATTATAATGAATTGCAAGCAAATATTTGTGTAATATAATATCAACGGTGGCTGTATATATAAATATTAATCAGAAACTCGTGAGTCACAAAGTATTTATTTAAGAAACGAATCGCGGGTTAATAGTTTCCATCGGGGTATGAACTACATTGGGCGTGGTTAAAGTGTGTGAAGGCATCCGCGCCAACTTTAACCATATACCATTATATTTACATTAATTATTCTTTTCAATGACACATAGAAAATATAGCACACTTTTTAGTCCAAATTTGCAACTTACCGTGTGCGGGAACAGGTAAATAGATCATCATTGGAACAGCGTAAACTGTAAGACACGCCTTTTCTCGCGACGAACGCTGCCCAACACTGTGAATGCGCATGCCCATAACGTCGAGTGCGCATGTCAGCTGCATAGCATTAGTTGGGATCCCTCATACGAAAATGAATACAATCAAGGCACATACGTTCATCTAAGGAAATTCAATAGCGATGTAAATATAATATAGGTTTAGGCTTAATAATATTGATGATTGTATTATTAATATGTAACACACAACAATACAAAACATGTAAACAACAATACAACATATGTACACAACACTAGTTGTGGCATAGTTACCATTAAATGTCGCTGGTATTATCGAAAATACCACAATATAGCGCAATACAACAGGTAGATAGATGTATGTTTTATACTTTTAATTTATATGTACTTGATCTACCAATGACAAACACAATTTACACCTGACTTACTCTGATATATTATTTATTTAAACATAATAAAACCAAAGAAACAGAATTAAATCAGTAGATCCCAGTAGTGTAGTGATCTACCATTGAACTACTAATCCACTCGTATATTTATGGGTGCCACAGGTAGTACGTTACCATTGAACTACTGATCCACTGGTATATTTATGGGTATGACAGGTAGTGCGCTACAATTGAACTACTGATGCACTGGTATATTTATGGGTATGACAGGTAGTGAGCTACCATTGAACTACTGATCCACTCGTATATTTATGGGTATGACAGGTAGTGCGTTACCATTGTACTACTGATCCACTGGTATATGTATGGGTATGACAGGTAGTGCGCTACCATTGCACTACTGATCCACTCGTATGTTTTTGGGTATGACAGGTAGTGAGCTACCACTGAACTACTAATCCACTGGTATATTTATAGGTAGGACAGGTAGTGTGCTACCATTGAACTACTGATCCACTCGTATATTTATGGGTGCCACAGGTAGTGCGTTACCATTGAACTACTAATCCAGTCGTATATTTATGGGTATGACAGGTAGTGCGTTACCATTGTACTACTGATCCACTGGTATATGTATGGGTAGGACAGGTAGTGCGTTACCATTGAACTACTGATACACTCGTATAGTTATGGGTATGACAGGTAGTGCGTTACCATTGTACTATTGATCCACTGGTATATGTATGGGTATGACAGGTAGTGCGTTACCATTGAACTACTGATACACTCCTATATTGATGGGTATGACAGGTAGTGCGTTACCATTGAACTACTGATACACTCATATATGTATGGGTATGGCAGGTAGTGAGTTACCATTGAACTACTGATACACTCGTATATGTATGGGTATGGCAGGTAGTGCGTTACCATTGAACTACTGATCCACTCCTATGTTTATGGGTATGGCAGGTAGTGCGTTACCATTGAACTACTGATCCACTCGTATATTTATGGGTATGGCAGGTAGTGCGTTACCATTGAACTACTGACCCACTCGTACATTTATGGGTATGGCAGGTAGTGCGTTACCATTGAACTACTGATCCACTGGTATATTTATGGGTATGGCAGGTAGTGCGTTACCATTGTACTACTGATCCACTGGTATATTTATAGGTATGGCAGGTAGTGCGTTACCATTGAACTACTGATCCACTCGTATATTTATGGGTATGGCAGGTAGTGCGTTACCATTGAACTACTGATCCACTCGTATGTTTATGGGTATGGCAGGTAGTGCGTTACCATTGAACTACTGATCCACTCGTATGTTTATGGGTATGGCAGGTAGTGCGTTACCACTGAACTACAGATCCACTCGTATGTTTATGGGTATGGCAGGTAGTGCGTTACCATTGAACTACTGATCCACTGGTATATTTATGGGTATGGCAAGTAGTGCGTTACCATTGAACTACTGATCCACTGGTATGTTTATGGGTATGGCAGGTAGTGCGTTACCATTGAACTACTGATCCACTGGTATATTTATGGGTGTGACAGGTAGTGCGTTACCATTGAACTACTGATCCACTCGTATGTTTATGGGTATGGCAGGTAGTGCGTTACCATTGAACTACTGATCCACTGGTATATTTATGGGTATGGCAGGTAGTGCGTTACCATTGAACTACTGATCCACTGGTATGTTATGGGTATGGCAGGTAGTGCGTTACCATTGAACTACTGATCCACTGGTATATTTATGGGTGTGGCAGGTAGTGCGTTACCATTGAACTACTGATCCACTGGTATATTTATGGGTATGGCAGGTAGTGCGTTACCATTGAACTACTGATCCACTCGTATGTGTATGGGTATGGCAGGTAGTGCGTTACCATTGAACTACTGATCCACTGGTATATTTATGGGTGCCACAGGTAGTACGTTACCATTGAACTACTGATCCACTGGTATATTTATGGGTGTGACAGGTAGTGCGTTACCATTGAACTACTGATCCACTCGTATGTTTATGGGTATGGCAGGTAGTGCGTTACCACTGAACTACAGATCCACTCGTATGTTTATGGGTATGGCAGGTAGTGCGTTACCATTGAACTACTGATACACTCGTATATTTATGGGTATGACAGGTAGTGCGTTACCATTGAACTACTGATCCACTCGTATATTTATGGGTATGGCAGGTAGTGCGTTACCATTGAACTACTGATCCACTCGTATGTTTATGGGTATGGCAGGTAGTGCGTTACCATTGAACTACTGATCCACTCGTATGTTTATGGGTAGGCAGGTAGTACGTTACCATTGAACTACTGATACACTCGTATGTTTATGGGTATGACAGGTAGTGCGTTACCATTGAACTACAGATCCACTGGTATATTTATGGGTATGACAGGTAGTGCGTTACCATTGAACTACTGATACACTCGTATGTTTATGGGTATGGCAGGTAGTGCGTTACCATTGAACTACTGATCCACTCGTATGTTTATGGGTAGGCAGGTAGTACGTTACCATTGAACTACTGATACACTCGTATGTTTATGGGTATGACAGGTAGTGCGTTACCATTGAACTACTGATACACTCGTATGTTTATGGGTATGGCAGGTAGTGCGTTACCATTGAACTACTGATACACTCGTATGTTTATGGGTAGGCAGGTAGTACGTTACCATTGAACTACTGATCCACTGGTATGTTTATGAGTATGGCAGGTAGTGCGTTACCATTGAACTACTGATACACTCGTATATGTATGGGTATGACAGGTAGTGCGTTACCATTGAACTACTGATCCACTCGTATGTTTATGGGTAGGCAGGTAGTGCGTTACCATTGAACTACTGATCCACTGGTATATTTATGGGTATGGCAGGTAGTGCGTTACCATTGAACTACTGATCCACTGGTATATTTATGGGTATGGCAGGTAGTGCGTTACCATTGAACTACTGATCCACTCGTATATTTATGGGTTCGACAGGTTACTTGTTTTACTACAATCCTATATGCACACACGAACAGAGATATCTGATGGGCTGGATCTCCGTATTGCATTCATCTTAACCTATAATTCACCCCATTTTCGAGTATCAAATTAATTTCGTACTATCATATGTATGAACACACACCCGCGCATGCGTACAAATACATAAAATAGCAAATTAATATGATTAAGCTAAGTAAACAAGTCATACATTTGTAACCTTAATTTTTCCATCACAATTAAACTATCAAATACTGTACATGTCAAGCCCACTTATAATAAATTGCTATCACAACACATATAATTACATTTCTGTAGCATATAAATAAACTATAAAACACCACCACCAAGGTGAAACAATTGGTGATGTATGGGGTTATTCACCAACGCCCCTAGAAATCAACTTGCCAATACGTCTAAAATTATCACAAGTTCATTAGTTCAGATGAACTAAACTCTATGTGTGTACATACTGTTCAAACGACGAGAGGCGATACAGACGGATATGTTGTCCAGTGGTAACACGCTGGACTGGTAATCCAGGGATCGCAGGCTCGATCCCCCGTCTGGCAACTGGGACTTTAAACCGAGGTCTCGTATCGGCGCTCTACTGTACACCGTGCAGGTAAAAGAACCAGAGGAGACTCTGGAATGGGTCGCTGTCTGTATCATTGCACTATGCTCCAAAATCTAAAATGATTAATCTCTTCATGAGGCGTTGCTCATATGGACAACTGGTGGCGACGATACATACACACACACGCACGCACGCATGCGCGCGTGAGAGGCGCCTACAATATGAATGCATATGTAATCAGAATCGGAAAGTTACAAAGGAAACACATGGCTTTTTTCTAGACGAATGGGAATGTATGTGATAATAAGAATTACTGCTATGTTTTCGTATTATAGATATTAAAATTAACATGTTGTTTTTAGGGAACTAATTCCAAGCTTTCACTGGTGTGCACATAGAAATACAGGCTTGAGCTGGAATCCAGAAATTGTCAGGTCAATCTATTTATATGTAATAGTTCTTCTATTATTATTTAAGTTTATTTAATGTCGCTACCGGTTGCCCATTTGAGCGACTGGCAGTTTACCTAACACCTTTCCTGGACAGGCTCCAGCGGTTAACCAGTACTTGGTGCACCAACCTCCGTAAGAAAATGCTAACTTCTTCATATAAAGAGAAAAGATCTGAGCGGGGCTCGAACCAGTGACCATCAGTGATAATAGATTACAGTGGTGTACAAGTCAGCGACCGTAACCACTCGACAACGGAGGCGGTCTATATTAAACAATTATGACTATGTACTTTATGTATACGTATTAATAAACGTCTGTTCTGTTCTCTAATTATCCACATTTCTCGTGACTCGAAAACCAATCAACTATAGTACGGCAACATCTTGGCAGGTTTTACAACATGATTATTGTCTTTCGACAGGTGACATTAATTAGTTGTTAACGTGCTATGATGAAAAATGCGTAAACACCGCCAGTAATAAATTGTGTTTTTTTAACTGACCCCTCACAAAAACACTGACCCCTCACAAAAACAGTTGACGCTATAAATAGAAAAACCGCGTCTGCATATGCTATTTTGTTTCTTGGCGTCCTGCAATCGGCAACTGTATCACAAAGGAATACCACAAAGGCACATATATATAAGGAATTACACATTATAAGTTATTATATTAATCAATAATTAAAAATTATCAATAAGTCCGATATTTAAAAGTGAATAGCTTGTTGCGAATAGAGGTACGTATTTTTATATTTTATATATTTTAAATTATCAGCTTTTGAAATTATAATTCTAACACTATAGCTCGTCATGTTGTCTCTATACGCAAAGAAAGAATTTACCGTCAAGTTGTTAGGATGAAATAATGAAATATTGTTTAGTGACGTATTTTTGTCATTTTGTGACGTAATTTGCGCCAAAAAAAAATACAAACTATTTTTGCGCTATATAGATATTTTAATCATGCTAGAATCGTAATAATATTTACGTTATTCATAGTAGAATAGAACATGTGGATTGTCGTTCTGATAGCCGGTATTAACGGCCTGCGTGGAAACTCTATACACGTCAGAACTCCAAACCACGTTTAATTCGCCAATAAATAACTGAAAGACAAATATTAGAAGTAACTCCATACATAGAATGGCAATGATGATACCTACATACATTTAAGCTGTTTGAAGAGATATACATACATGAAAACGCTTGAAGTTTGAACGAACAAATCGGATTACACTAATTCTAAACGGTGACGCCGTTTATTCTGTGAAAAATGCTCACAACAATCTTTTAAGTTTTAACTTTAGTTATTTTACAACGATTGTGAAGCAAGTTTTAACAACTTATATTAATCGCTCTCGTTGGCGCGGATGAAAGCGTAACTGTGGTCATTCGCGTGGGAGGAAACCGGAGTACCCTGAGAAAACCCACCTGTTCGATCTGGCGACCACCGTGCCATCTTTTTTAAGATCTAAGTTTTATATTATTTTTCATGTAAACGTTATCTATATGCGGTACAACCCTGGCCGTGCCTTTGACTTTCTCCGTATTAATCAAGACAAACAGAACAATTCCACGAGTTCATGTGTATTGCCGTTCCTCGTTTTTCGGCGTTAGCTGCACGATATATGAGGACACAGGATAATATCGGCATATGTCATATTCGGAGAATGTAATATTATGACATATTCAACCACTAAATGTGACCTTGACCCTTTAAAGACATATATATTTACACGACCGTAGGTGATCTAATTAAACACCGACCATCATCGTTGCTATTTCATATTTATTCTAGGTATAGTATGACCTGTTTATTGATTTACTGATATGTACTATTTTCATTCCAGAGAAACATGTTGGGAAAACTGCTCATGTTGTTGGTAGTATGTCTTGTGATATACACGATGCTTGCACACGGTTACATAATCTATCAACAGGTGCCACAATACGTCATTTCCGCTCCAAGTTACGCCTACAGAACAATTACATATCATCGGGCACCTGTTATGTACTATAATGGCGACGGATACGATTCCCCGGATTTTAACTTCAACTCCTAGAGCAATGTAAATACAAAATATGTTATCGTAGCTAATGTAGGTGTCCATCTTGTTTTATTTATAACATAGATACAATGCTATTAATTATAAAAGGATCTTAGCGCCCAGTTTGTTGCCTCTCTGTACCTTACAATTAGCAATTTTTTTTGTTTACATATTCCTGTATGCATTGGCTCTCTGTGATAACTTGGGCAGTTTTTTGTTTACAGATTCCTGTATGCATTGGCTCTCTGTGATAACTTGGGCAGGTTTTTGTTTAGGGATTCCTGTATGCATTGGCTCTCTGTGATAACTTGGGCAGGTTTTTGTTTACAGATTCCTGTATGCATTGGCTCTCTGTGATAACTTGGGCAGGTTTTTGTTTACATATTCCTGTATGCATTGGCTCTCTGTGATAACTTGGGCAGGTTTTTGTTTACAGATTCCTGTATGCATTGGCTCTCTGTGATAACTTGGGCAGGTTTTTTGTTTACATAGTTCTGTATGCATTAGCTCTCTGTGATAACTTGGGCAGATTTTTGTTTACAGATTTCTGTATTCCTTGGCTCTCCGTGGTAAAATTAGCAGTTGTTTTGTTTACATAGTCCAATGACGTTTCCAAAGATAACATAGAAACCTGTTTGTACAATACATCTAATAAGAAATTATCGTTTCAAAAATTCACCAACATCTACTAAAGGGGGCATGACTAAAAGTGCGCGACAATGTAACCACTAAAGTTATGTCCATGTCCCAGAAATAGTGTTATATAATATATGTACACCTTTGCAAGGAACAAGATACACTAAATGAAACATATATCTTGTAGCATTATAGTAAAACTTAAGTAGTATTATATATTGGTTATGTTCCGAATCCGTTTTTTGACATTCTTAACATTTTGTACATAAATGCTAGTCTGTGTTTCAGATTTTTCACTAATTTACTTCTGGCAAAATGATATTATCAGGAACTCAATACGGCCCAATTAATGGTCTCGGTGTTAAAATATATTTATATGACTGACCAGGCAAAATATATTAACGCCTGTTTCCAGGCTACACACATGCCGACATGATGTCATTTCCAACGATGCAATAAAACCTTGGCCTCTACTCCCAGGGAACGAAAAGACCGCCGACCTCTAATTCAGTAGTACATCCAATGATGTAGCTTGGCTTTGATGTCATTTCCAACGATGCAATAAAACCTTGACCTCTACTCCCAGGGAACGAAAAGACCGCCGACCTCTAATTCAGTAGTACATCCAATGATGTAGCTTGGCTTTAAGCTTAGTTTGAGATACATTATTAGAAGCTAGAACTTTTAACTGGAACACTTTTAGCTTAGTTTATATAAATTTATCTTAGCTGGCTTGCGAAACAAGTTCTTACAACTTTTATTAATCACTCTCAATACCTCATTCCTGATGAAATCCATCGTCACGAGGGAGAGAGAAGAGGCAATGTGGAATCGAACTGTCTTGCCTAAGGGCACAATCTGAACGGCTCCTGTGGGGTTCGAACTCCGAGCCTTTCGTACCTGAAGCTAACGTGCTACGACTGCGCTATCACGAGTAACTTTTGTTTTATGTGTTGTGTGTTTTAGTTTAATCATATTTTATTGCAAATCAATAACAAATGTAATACACACAATAATACATAGCATGAACATGCGAATGGTTCGGACCACACGTTTTTACATTAGACAACGGCCCGCACCAGAAAGTCAAGCTATTCGCAAAATGCAATGGAAAATAAAAATGACTCACGGATTAGAGAGAGAAAGAGACAAACATATGAAATAAAAAGAAAAAACATTGCTTCGATTGACACATGCATCTCACGATTCCACCTGCTGTTCCCCCACGCCTAGCCTGGGAACAGGCGTCGATATATTTTGCCTGGACAGTCAAATAAATATATTTTAACACCGAGACTATTAATTGGGCCGTATTGAGTTTCTGATCATGTCAATTTGCCAGAAGTTAAAAAGTGACAAATCGACAGACTGGAACCCAGGCTACCACACACCACGCCAAGACCCGAACCCACGACCGCAAATAACGTATATTTAATTCAATAGATCAGTTCCGAAAAACGGTGAGAATTTTTTATGTGCTTTGTTTGGGGGATTGGGTTAAATTCGCACCAACAGCTTAGATCCTATTGCGAGTCTCCAGCTATTATTGTATTATATCTCAGGCACGGACAAGCTGTTTGTTTCTTCACTTGAAAGAAGTTGACCCCCAATCGGATTCGAACATACAGCAGTGAGGTGCAAGTGGTTTGAAGTCAACGACCATTATCACTCGACCACGGAGGCCACCATATTAGTAGCTGCTAGATTCCAATTCTGTATTCTATTTCAGATGTGTGAGTCAACTCTTCATTCGAGCTGCGCATCCATATATAGAACTATCAACGCCAGTGTATCGTTCATGCATGACCACAGAACTTCAGTTACTAGTCTACGAGTGTGTCCTCATTCTGGTGTCATAGTTAACTCATTCATTCCAAAATACAACCATTCTTAGTAGCATATATATACGAATTCATCTTGTGTCATAGTTAGCACCAACATACCCATTCTTTGCATCACGTTTATAAAGGATACCACTGCCAGATCACAGGCACTCGGCGAGGAGATATGTCACAATAAAGGAGAACATACCCCCCCCCCTCCTCCCAAGACCCAACCCCAGGGCCAGATCTCCTTCATCTAACTACAGCTACAGAACTGGAAATTTGCCATCAAAATTGTCTTATACCAACATGAATGTGCACAATGTATACGAATACACATATTTACGATCATACCCCCATATACTAAATATGATAACTGGGGGGGGGGGTCATGTTCTCCTTTATTGTGTCCTAGCTTCACGTCGAGTGCCCGTGTGTTAGATGAACGATATATTTAAAAAAATCCGAACATTATTTCGTTTTGAAACTGATAGGTGGTAGGGACCAAAACGACAACATTAAAGTAGAGTCTGATTGTAACATTATGCTGCATACAGATGTTGAAATGTACTAGAAACATAGACCAAATCGAAATGCGTTACTAACAGTTTGGATAACCTCGAATAACACGATATTTACAATATCAAATTTATAATTATTAGTGGCGATCAAAATTTCTTGTTCCATGAACTGCTGTTATGTCTCAGTCAGCGTGTTGAACTTGTGCATGACCGTATAATGATTCTCCAGGGAGGGCGACATGGAGAGGAGAACATGTTGGTGAATATCTGGCACCCAGCTCCTTTAAGCTGAGGACAAGAATATATATATGGGGTTGAAATAATTAAATATCGTTCATTTGATACCATTATGTATTATTAACATGTTGTATATAGATCTCTATTGCTAGTTACCATACTCCGAATTCATCCTAGAATTAGATAGCATACCTCCATCACGCTATTTACCGTTATTACTTGCTAAATGTCATGTTTCCCTATCTCACAATGATGACGATGGACCCTTTTTTTAAACACCTGGGTCCACAGACAGACAGACAGACAGACAGACAGACAGACAGACAGACAGACAGACAGACAGACAGACAGACAGACAGACAGACAGACAGACAGACAGACAGACAGACAGACAGACAGACAGACAGACACCTGGTGGAGGTCACTAGAGGAAATGTGTAATAGATATGCACTGAACATATCACTACGCACGATTGCTTCGGTTAAAAGTTCTGACTTTTCTTGCCCCTACAGCAAAATAGTCACTAATGACTGAGGATCGGCAGTTTTACATCATTTCTTGACTCATTCTGTCAGGTGTTACCGCGTGTATATATGTAAAATATAGACTGAATGGAATAAAGGCATTTGAAATTAACAGTTTTAGTACGTTTATCAAGACATAATTGTAATTTGAACACCGAAATAGCTAGTACTGGACACTACTACACACATGGCTGTCCGATTAGCGCAGTGGGTTAGCGCGCTCGCTTCTTACCAATGCAACCTGGGTCGATCCTCGGACCGGGAAGTATGTGAGATGATACGTACGGTGGTCGCCAGATCGGACCAGTGGGTTTCCTCCGGGTACTCCGGTTTCCTCCCACACGAATGACCACATTTACGCTTACATCCACGCCAACGAGAGTGATTAATATACAAGAGTTTATTTCGAAATACAAAAAATGGACAATATGCCCATGAGTACACATTATATACACATTACATACTTTCAAACGTGAACATTGGCACTTGTGTAAATATGTAATATAATTATATAGAGCAAATGTGCAAATAAAACACGTGCAAATACAAAACGTTTACGATTGGCTAGCGTATAACGTATAATGAGATATGAACACTAGTCATAGAACAGGTTGTTTCTGACTTGAAATGATTTGTATATATACATAGCCAAATCTTTAATTATTATAACATTTTTTGAGGTCATCAATTCAATAAATTTAGGAACATTTGGATTTCTCCAAAAGTATTTCTTAATATGTGTTTTTCTTAAATCGGTATATAGCTGACATTCTAAAACAAAGTGAAATTCATCTTCTAAAGTTAAACAATATCTACATTTTCTTTCTTCATATGATATTGCTAAGGGTCTATGCCATCGACCAGTTTCTACTTCAAGTCAATGCTAACAACTGTATAGTGTAACATCCTCATGGAAAGGAATTTACATAAGCTCTCAGCTTGTTTTCCAATCCATTTCAGATATCCTGTTGAATTTATATACCGTATATATATTGAATGAACTGAATAAAATATGTTTAAACTAAACTACTTCAAGTCTATGAGATGATACTCTGAAGCGTGACAATGCTATTCTAAATTTATCAATATTTACACCGTTCATATATGTCTGAAACTTGAAGTCTGCATATAAAACATAAGTTCTAGCCCTTGTGGAGTTACTCAATTCTGAAAACCAATTTTGCATAAAAATATCATTTAGTCTTTGCTACACTTATAAACACATTCTTATTTCCGACTCCTTGGTTTAACCATACATCATTACATCCTAATGCTTGTAATAACTTTCTAATACCTGAAGCCCAATTACTATAATCTGGTCTAACTTCTATTTTACTATACATCATATCATATACAATTTTAACACACTATCTAACTGAACAATTTTTAACCAGTATTTTAAAACATTTAGAGCTCTTCTATTTCTTAAGGTTGTTCTACCTAGTTCTCCATAAATAAAATTGTTTTGGGTTTGATGTCTAACCCCTAATAAATTCTTACAAAACTTCAAATGGACTGTTTCTATTTTTTTACTTTCATTTAACCCCCAAACCTCTGAACCATAATTAAGAATAGGTAAAATTAATTTATCAAAAAGATTTAATTTGTGTTTAACAGTAATACCAGGATATTTTACTAGTTCAGACTGAAATCTATATAGTGCTTTAGAAGCCTGTCCAGATAAAGTGTCAAAAAATGTATTAAAAGAGCCACCCGTAGTAAAAGAATACCCAGGTATATAAATGTATTAACTATATTAATAATTTCGCCCTTATATAAGAAATTAATATTTCTTCTAATTCTCCCACCCTTTTTAAAAATCATTACTTTAGTTTTAATCGTATTCACAGTCAATTTCCATTTATCACAATATTCTTCTAATAAAATTAACCTTTCTGCAAACCCTCCTCTGTTTCTGACATAATTACAATATCATCTGCATATAGCAACAAGAATAATTTCAACATGCCTAAATCTAGTCCATTAAATCCATTTAACATAAAATACTCCTCTATATCATTAATATACATCGAAAACAAAAAAAGGTGATAAAGATTCCCCTTGTCGTACCCCCAATAGACATTCAAATTCCTTAGCATGTTTTTATACTTAACCCGTGAACGCACATTTTCATACATAGATTTAATAATATCCAACATCTTCCCCCTAATTCCATACTTTATAAGCTTGTACCAAATCACATCCCTGGTTAGAAAATCGAACGCTTTAGTATAATCAACAAAGGCCGCATATAATATTTTATTATTATTTAACAAATGTGTTATAACCCCATGTAAAACAAATATATTATCTACAGTTCCCATAAGTTGTTAAAACTTGCTTCGCAATCGTTGTAAAATAAACTAAAGCTTAAATAAAAAAAACTATACAAATCATTTAAACAGTTCAACTGAAAACATATTAGAAACCATAATGGTTTCAATTCTATGTAGTTCTTACTGAACGTTATTTCGTTTACTGTACGCACCATATCAGAAAGACATCTAGTAGCCTGGCTCTACTTTCTAGATGCACCCAATGTATATACGTGTATTTCACCCTCACTACATCCAACAATAAGCCTGGACGTTTGTTCATCATATGCAACAACGTATGGGCTACGAAGTCCATCGGAGGAATCTAACACCATTCCCATCTTCTCCCCGTTCTTGTCTATTTGTACGATGTTGTTCGAACTTATTCCACAAGCGAACATAATGCCACTTTTCATAACGCATATTCCCCAGGTGCCTTGTAGTTCCGAATCCGTGCACTCCCATTGTTTCGTTCCATCTTTCGTTAAAGCCACAATTCCTTTCATTTCATCTGCAACGAACAGTATATCTTCAGCTGAATCGATGGCAATATGTCTTGTTACTGAGAACAACGTTTCGCCCTCATCGCTTGTTTCGTATATTCGTAGTCTATTACCAGTCATATCGTAAACAGATACTCCTGTGTTGTTGCATACATACAATTCATCACTTCTGTCGTCGTATGAAATGCCGTAGCATCCTTGTTCTACTGCAAAACACCGTGTCGGATTAAGGTCCTCGTCTACTGATACAAACTGTATTAGTCCTGTGTTATAAAGAGAAACAGCACATTCGCTGGGCCCAGCACTGCACACTGCAAGGGGGTAATCTAGATCGATGCGACCTTTCACCGTATAATCGGCATTGAGTCTCGTCAGTCTATTACTAGTATGTTCCAACGTTGGCAATCGACCGGTCAATAAGAGTATTGAACGGGCCGGTGGTCAATACCGGTCAATACTGGTCGATTGAAAATTTGGCTCAAATATGCACTTACAGTGTCCACTTAATTATTCTTAAAGTGTTAGTAGTGTGTTGTAGTTTATTTTCTTATATAGTAAATCATAAAATATTGATCATTGAATGTTTTTTAGTGAATATTGTTAAATATAATTAAATACTTTTTAGTGATTAGCAATATTATAGCATATACCAATTACCATATACTTATTTGTTCAGTGGTCAATACTTGTGCACATGGTCATAACTATGCCTAAGATGCTAGTTAATATACTCCCAAGGTATGTGAAATAGCTATACAAGCAGTGGGACCCTTTCAACAACATCTCAACAAAATTAATTTAATTACACACACTTATTACATTGGGGTATACATGAGGCAGTCAAACATGAAACAAAACAAGACATACTTACAAAGTACAAACAGGTTTAGAAATAGAATATTCCCTTTGCAGAAGTGAAATTCTTACTTAATAATACCATCTATACTTGAATATGAATACGCTTGGTTGCTCAAGGAAACAAGGCTAGAAAAGTTGTTTCACTTGGTTTATACCAATTTATTTAAGCTCGATTGTGAAAGAAGTTCTAAGATTAATCAAGCTCAAGTCTCAACACTTGCTTCACTTGCTTGAGTTGCTTCTGCATGACACATTTAATGATTTTAGTAATGATCAGCAATCGACCACCTGAATCGACCAGCAAATATATGCCACTTTGTGAGTATTGACCATACCCAATAGGGTATTACAATCACATGAACAGCCCAAAGGTAGCAACACACATTATTGCACAATGCAGAGTATAATGATTGACTAAAATCATAAATTCTTTGTTGAATTTAGTATTGACCACCAATTGACAAGTATTTACCACTTTGTGAGTATAATATTATTGACCACTTCGTGAGTATTGACCCTATAGAGTACAATAATCACATACATATATTCTCAATACAACCCAAAGTTAGTAACACACATTATAGCACAATGCAGAGTATATAAAACCATTAAATAATGTTTTTATTTAATATTGACCAACAGGGCTCACACTGGCTTTTTTTTTCTTTGCGCCACCACTTTCGCCAAATGAAAAAAATTGGAGCCATTTCAGTGAAGTTGGAGCCAAAAATTTAGGCAGACTTAAAAATCAATGCCAACACTTTAGAATCAAACGGATACATTCTTTAAACTTTCTAAACTGTTATACACATCACTTCAATTGACAAATATAATAGTTTTTGAAATTGAATGACAGAAATGTATTAACTAGAACAACAAAAGACTAATTTGGTTAATGTAGTGTATTTTTTACTTGTATTTTCATATGAGTGGTTGTCTCATTATAAAGCACACGCCTTGCACACATTTTCAGAAATTGAAATTATCACTAACAAACCCAGTAATTTTCCTTGTTAAACTCTGTGACTTACTGCATTCAAAGCTAAGCTGTGACGTATGCCTCTGATCTTTATGTTAACAAATAAGTATAAAACTTGTGACCTCAGGAATTTCAGAAAATCAAACCAGCTACACTAATAAAGTCTTGTCTATTACATATATCTATTTTTAGAACGCCCCAGTAATTTTCCATGATTATGCCAGCATTGACCCAGCTGTGGTGATTTTATATAACACATGTAGGAGATATTTTTAATTGACGATTGCCGTAGAATTTCAAATGTAAGCATCATTGTTTTTCAAAATAAATCATTATATAAATATCCAAAATATTAGATAATGCTCTTATAAAGATAAAATTTGCAATCGTTAGGTTTTGTTTTAGAACTCCAAAACTGCAGGCGTAGAAATGCGTATGTATCAGAATCATGTATATGAGTAGAAAGGCGTATCTGTGGAGTAATGCATAGGGTACACAAAAGGCGTATCTGTGGAGTAATGTATAGGGTACAAGAAAGGCGTATCTGTGGAGGAAAGAGATAACTAGTTTATGGCACAAGCCATAATTAATCGTTTCCTGAAAATTCAGATGCCCTGCAACTTCACACACAGGTGATAACACGGTAGACTGGTTATCGATTTTATACTCCCCAGATGCGCTCGCTAACTACTAGCTTAAACCCAGTCTACCAGTTTTACCAATACACACAGAGACTGTGTCCTGGGAAAATCAACTTTATGGCATTTTCGCGATTTTTTACCCAGCGCCATTTAGTTTCACCAAAAATTTTGACCACTTTGGGAGTATTGACCGGTGCGGTTTAAATTGCCCCTCGAATAGACCGGCCAACTTTGGTATGTTCCACTATTAGACATGCCCCATTCCCCTGGATACACACCCGTTATTGAACCACCATTCTGATCAACTTGGTACTTAGCCGTGTACTGTTTAACAGCATTCTCATCCGTTACAACGTCGCCTAATGATTCCAAACTCGCAATTTTGTCATCCAACTCTTGGTCGAATTCAAACTTCAATTCTCTCTCTCTTCCACCATTAGACAGGTCACTCAGGATCGATTGACATTCTGTTAATGCATTTTTACTGGACATGACGTTTACAAACAGTTGCACGTCGTTGTTACTGGACAGTTTCTGTAGAGTTTTAGTTGTCGATGATATAACAGCACCTAGAGTAGCTTCGTCCGCCTCTACAGCTTTCTTAAATTCTTCATGCTTGGAGCATATGTGTTGTTTTGATGATTTTGCAAGCTCTTTGATCTTCTTGGTGAGTTTGTCTCGAAAGGTATCAACATCTTCCAGCTTCGTATCTCTCTCTTTATCAAGACTGGCCAAGTTGTCTACCCTCTTCTGTTTCTCTTGGTTCATTCTTGTCAAGATGTCAGTAAGTGAGTCTTTGGCTTTGTTGAGTTCCGCACTATCATTGATTCCCTTTGCAACTTTACATATATCGACAACATTCACGCATGATCTGAAAAATAAAGCACATATATATAGCATTGCGCTATTTCTAGTGTTGTACGCTTGTACAATGTGGCCGGTTAGTTCAGGTCGTTGACTTATCATTTGCACCTCACCGTTGCAAGTTCCAATCCCACCGGTGTGTCGAATTCTTACAAGTGAGGAAGCTATCCAACTAGCTTGTGGGAAGGTCAGTGGTTCTACACGAGTGGCCATCTCACGGAGACGATAATAATTAATGTAAATATAAGTAATGAATGGCTGGTTACTAGTTTTCGTCGGGGATGAACTACAGTGGGCGTGTTTAAAGGATTCGGCATCCACACACTTCATCCACCCCGCCCAATGTAGTTCATACCCACAATCACCGACATTCCGCAAGCCAGCTATTTAATGTCAAGCTACAAGATTCCACTAGTTGGACTGCAGTGGTAATGCAGGGATCGCAGGTTCGATCCCCCGTCTGACCATAATAAAATTAACAGTCTTTCAGATGGGACTTTAAACCGAGGTCTCGTGTCGGTGCTTTACGTCGTGCACATACATGGGTCTCTGTCTGTAACATTGCAATATCCTCCAAATATCTAAATTACTAATCTCTTCAGGAGGCGTCGCTCATATGGGCAAACGGTAGCGACGATAAATAAACGTAAAACACACATATCACTAGTTAATATCCCATAGGTGTCGTCACTTATATATGTGTGTGTACACAACGTGGGTGTATTATATTCGTTTACACCGACGTAAAATAAAGCTTCAGCCAATGTGATTGACTAATGTCCACAGTTTACATGTGTTCAATCGACAGATATTCAATACCGGTAAACTAATATTTAATAAAGGCTTCAAATGTATATTTTGTTAAATATTTGAACACAGTGAGGTCAGGCATCGATTAATGTCCGAAAAGTGTCGCCGTACAACACGGGTGCAATGGCGTATCTATGTTTCCATTGTATGCGGCCTACAATAGTTTATACAAATTAATTTTAGCTCGATTGCGAAATAAGTGTTTACAACTTATATTAACAACTCGTGAGACCTCATTCCTTATGGAATCCATCACAACGAGGGAGAGAGAAGAAGCAATGTGGAATTTAAATGCCTTGCCTAAGGGCCTACTCATAGCGGCTCCAGCGAAATCGATCTCCGGGCATTTTGCACCTGAAGCGAATGCACTACAGCTGCGCTACCACGACCTCTACCTACAATAGGTCAGTAGCGAAAGAAAGACAATATTATCGTCATCATCAGCTCTGAAGGCCTTACTTTGTGTCAGTGTGTTTTACGTTTATTTATCGTCGCTACCGGTTGCCCATATGAGCGACGCCTCCTGAAGATATTAGTCATTTTAGATTTATGGAGGATAGTGCAATGATTCAGACAGAGACCCATTCCAGAGTCTCCTCTGGTCCTTTTACGTGCACAGTGTAAAGCACCGACACGAGACTCGGTTTAACGTCCCATTTGAAACTGTTAATTTTATTAGTGTCAGACGGGGGATCGAACCTGCGTCAGTGTTATAATGTAGCTAATAAGGTGGCTATTCAATGCGCCGCATTCATTAAATAATTACTGGATCATGGTACGGTCGTTGAATTTAAATCACTTCCCCTTGCCGCTGTAGGTTCGATCCTATTGGGGATGTCGAATTATTGCGTGTGAGGAAGCAACCCAGCTGACATGGGGAAGGTCGGTGGTTCCACCCAGTGTGTCCGTCCGTATCTGAAATAGACCCACAGTACACTGCCTACTGCTCGGAGGGCACACGGGGTTTCCTCTACTAAGCAATACTAGCGAGAGAGGTGTCATATGACCCAACACGCAACATAAAATTGAAGGTGTCCAGCGAAGAGCAGCCCGTTGGATAAAGGCTGACTTCTATCGTACCTCTAGTGTTACAGATATGCTACATTCCCTAAATCTACGCAGACTAGATCAACGGCGTATTGACAATAGGTTATCCCTTATGTATAAAATTCATAATGATCTTGTTGCTATTCCCATTGAAAATTACCTAGTTCCCCTCTCCCGTCCTGCTCGCCATTGCCATTCCTTAAGCTATAGGTTAATTACAGCAACTACAGACTACTACAAGTTTTCTTTTTTCCAAGAATAATCTACCATTGGAACCATCTCCCTCCTGACAGTGTCCATCTCCCTACCATAGAGCAATTCAATACGGCAGTTTGCCATATTGAACATGCCAGTCCCTAGTTGTTCTGCGCAGCTGCTTTTAAACTTTTACCACAACTTATTTTCACTACTTTCTTAAATTATGCTTTTAACTACTCATACTTTTAACTTCTTGTCTACGTCCCGCGAGGGGTTTGACATAAAAGGAAGATAGATAGATTAGATAGATGATAGATAAAACAAAAACAGGTCTTCATGACTTCACTATTCTTATAGTGATATTGTCATAATACAAGCTCGGGTCAGGATGGCAAATTTCGAGCACTGTTTTATCTATGGCCCCTAGTGAAGACACAAACACACGCACGCACGCAATTGTGGCATGACTTACCTGTGTTTAACAGCTGTACACGTTTCGCAACACACGTCGTCATGATCCATACAGTACTTGTCGATAACATTCCCGTGATGCACAGCGCATCTTTCCGTCGGTAAGATCGTCTTAGCTCCGTCACTCACAGGCGTGTCTCCATTTCCGGAGTTGTCCACGATCTGGTGAGACCTTAACGCCGCAAATTTATTGTGATCACGAAGACACGTTTCACAAAAGTTTGATCCGCAGTCCACACAAAACACCATCGCTTCATTTGTCCTACCATATTCGGAACACGGTGAACAGCACCTGTCGAAAGTCTCCTCAGATCCCTTACAGCTTAACGTCGATATACTATATAATACTTGAGTATTGCCAGTCGCCATTTTGGGGATGTAGCCCTTTTCAATAACATGATTTATCTGCCCTTTAGTACTTTTCAATCGGAGACACTAAACCTGCGGGTCTCCCTATTCACCGACAAGAAGTGACAACAAACGTCAAGAACCGTCAAGAGATGAAAAATGGTTAAACAGGCATACAAGGCGTCGACAAGAGATGGTGCACTGCCGTATGTCAAGTATGTCATGTCTGTCAAAAGTAATGGCTCCTGTCGCATACGGATCGACTCTACTTCTACCCCAACGTTTAGAGTGCCACTGTTTGAATATGCCCCTAGCCGTCTCAGTGATTTATCATAATCGAAATGACCATCGGGGGTGTTTCAGGGTCGTACCCAGGTGGGGGCCGAAGGGGGCCTTGCCCCCTCCAAACCAAACTTGAACCGGTAAAGATTGAACTTCAACAACCTTGGACTAAATTTATCATAAAAAGTTTTGAATAATGCTATATAGGTCCCATTGTAATAACCTGTTGAAGTTTTCTCATCCTTTGAGAGGTGTAAAAATCATGCTAAACCCTATTGTAAATGACTCTTTGAAAATGTGTCACCTTTCAGAGGTGTATAATAATCAAACACAGCCCCTATTGTCCTTGTTTCTCATCTTTACATGTGTGCTTCAGAACTTTTTCACACTTATGCTTCATATAATGAAAGGCGCACACTGACTAGTGAAAAGAGGTGCAAGATGCTGACTAACCGCTACATCCCACCACCTAACTTCCAGGCAGACCAGACAAGCGTGGTTCCCAGAGACGTTTCCAGTCAAGCTGGTTGCAGAGGTATAGCTGGTTGGAGTATAGTGTGCAAGCTGATGGAGGTTTCTGCTTACCTTGTATACTGTTTGGTGTTGGTCGTGAGGGTATCGACCTGGGTGTGCTTGTGAGCAGACCACTCACTAACTTCAAGAAAGCTCTAGAGGAGCTGAAGGCACATGACACCAAGTGCACTCACTGTGAGGATGTCACCAAGGCTGACCACTTCATGAAGGTGATGCAGGGCCAACATGAGCCAGTCCACCAACAAATAGATACTGCCCTGGCTGAAAGAGTTGCTGCCAACAGACAGAGACTGGTGCCCATTGTGAAGACCGTGCTGTTTTGTGGCAGACATAACATTGCCCTCAGACGCCATCTTGACAGTGATAAGCAGACTAAAGCAAATCCAAACATCAACCATGGAAACTGCAGGGCTTTTCTGGAGTTCCGGGTTGATGCAGGAGACAGTAATCTGCACATCACTTGGCCACAGCACAACGAAATGCTACATACACCTCTGCTAGAATCCAGAATGAGCTGATCAACATTATTGGTGACCTTACAAAAATTGAAATAGTTGTTGTCATTATTTCTCTCTTTATGAGATTTTAAACAAAACTTACAATACATGTATATCAAAATAAAGTTTAACTGGTCATTTCTAGTAATGTGTACACCCACGCTGTTTTAGCTCGGCCAGCCAATCTCGGCACCCCCCCTCAGAAAATCATGGGTACGCCCCTGCCTACACTGAGCAGTCACTAATGACTGAGGATCGGCAGTTTTACATCATTTCTTGAATCATTATATCAGGTGTTACCGCGTGTATATATGTAAAATATAGACTAAATGGAATAAAGGCATTTGAAATTAACAGTTTTAGTACGTTTATCAAGACATAATTGTACTTTGAACACCGAAATAGCTAGTACTGGTCTGGAGGTTATAAAACTTTTCTCCAATCTCAAAACTCAGTCTCAATCGTCTGATTGGTTCAGCTGACAGTAACACTCAGAATCAACCAATCAGATCACTTGAGCTTGAAATCTGAGAAAAGTTGTATAACCTCGGGCCCAGGAGACTACTACACAAATGGCTGTCCGATTAGCGCAGTGGTTAGCGCGCTCGCTTCTTACCAATGCAACACAGGTCGATCCTCGGACCGGGAAGTATGTGAGATGGTACGTACGATGGTCGTCAGCTGGGACAGGTGGGTTTCCTCCGGGTACTCCGGTTTCCTCCCACACGAATGACCACATTTACGCTTTCATCCGCGCCAACGAGAGTGATTAATATACAAGAGTTTATTTCGAAATACAATGGGCAATATGCCCATGAGTACACATTATATATACATTACATACTTTCAAACGTGAACATTGGCACTGCGTGCCTTGTGTAAATATGTAATATAATTATATAGAGCAAATGTGCAAATAAAAACACGTGCAAATACAAAACGTTTACGATTGGCTAGCGTATAACGTATAATGAGATATGAACACTAG
This sequence comes from Archivesica marissinica, assembly GCA_014843695.1. NCBI lineage: Eukaryota > Metazoa > Mollusca > Bivalvia > Venerida > Vesicomyidae > Archivesica > Archivesica marissinica. The sequence continues at coordinate 54,297,777 of CM026393.1, read as the reverse complement.
TCATAGAACAGGTTGTTTCTGACTTGAAATGATTTGGATATATACATAGCCAAATCTTTAATTATTATAACATTTTTTGAGGTCATCAATTCAATAAATTTAGGAACATTTGGATTTCTCCAAAAGTATTTCTTAATATGTGTTTTTCTTAAATCGGTATATAGCTGACATTCTAAAACAAAGTGAAATTCATCTTCTAAAGTTAAACAATATCTACATTTTCTTTCTTCATATGATATTGCTAAGGGTCTATGCCATCGACCAGTTTCTACTTCAAGTCAATGCTAACAACTGTATAGTGTAACATCCTCATGGAAAGGAATTTACATAAGCTCTCAGCTTGTTTTCCAATCCATTTCAGATATCCTGTTGAATTTATATACCGTATATATATTGAATGAACTGAATAAAATATGTTTAAACTAAACTACTTCAAGTCTATGAGATGATACTCTGAAGCGTGACAATGCTATTCTAAATTTATCAATATTTACACCGTTCATATATGTCTGAAACTTGAAGTCTGCATATAAAACATAAGTTCTAGCCCTTGTGGAGTTACTCAATTCTGAAAACCAATTTTGCATAAAAATATCATTTAGTCTTTGCTACACTTATAAACACATTCTTATTTCCGACTCCTTGGTTTAACCATACATCATTACATCCTAATGCTTGTAATAACTTTCTAATACCTGAAGCCCAATTACTATAATCTGGTCTAACTTCTATTTTACTATACATCATATCATATACAATTTTAACACACTATCTAACTGAACAATTTTTAACCAGTATTTTAAAACATTTAGAGCTCTTCTATTTCTTAAGGTTGTTCTACCTAGTTCTCCATAAATAAAATTGTTTTGGGTTTGATGTCTAACCCCTAATAAATTCTTACAAAACTTCAAATGGACTGTTTCTATTTTTTTACTTTCATTTAACCCCCAAACCTCTGAACCATAATTAAGAATAGGTAAAATTAATTTATCAAAAAGATTTAATTTGTGTTTAACAGTAATACCAGGATATTTTACTAGTTCAGACTGAAATCTATATAGTGCTTTAGAAGCCTGTCCAGATAAAGTGTCAAAAAATGTATTAAAAGAGCCACCCGTAGTAAAAGAATACCCAGGTATATAAATGTATTAACTATATTAATAATTTCGCCCTTATATAAGAAATTAATATTTCTTCTAATTCTCCCACCCTTTTTAAAAATCATTACTTTAGTTTTAATCGTATTCACAGTCAATTTCCATTTATCACAATATTCTTCTAATAAAATTAACCTTTCTGCAAACCCTCCTCTGTTTCTGACATAATTACAATATCATCTGCATATAGCAACAAGAATAATTTCAACATGCCTAAATCTAGTCCATTAAATCCATTTAACATAAAATACTCCTCTATATCATTAATATACATCGAAAACAAAAAAAGGTGATAAAGATTCCCCTTGTCGTACCCCCAATAGACATTCAAATTCCTTAGCATGTTTTTATGCTTAACCCGTGAACGCACATTTTCATACATAGATTTAATAATATCCAACATCTTCCCCCTAATTCCATACTTTATAAGCTTGTACCAAATCACATCCCTGGTTAGAAAATCGAACGCTTTAGTATAATCAACAAAGGCCGCATATAATATTTTATTATTATTTAACAAATGTGTTATAACCCCATGTAAAACAAATATATTATCTACAGTTCCCATAAGTTGTTAAAACTTGCTTCGCAATCGTTGTAAAATAAACTAAAGCTTAAATAAAAAAAACTATACAAATCATTTAAACAGTTCAACTGAAAACATATTAGAAACCATAATGGTTTCAATTCTATGTAGTTCTTACTGAACGTTATTTCGTTTACTGTACGCACCATATCAGAAAGACATCTAGTAGCCTGGCTCTACTTTCTAGATGCACCCAATGTATATACGTGTATTTCACCCTCACTACATCCAACAATAAGCCTGGACGTTTGTTCATCATATGCAACAACGTATGGGCTACGAAGTCCATCGGAGGAATCTAACACCATTCCCATCTTCTCCCCGTTCTTGTCTATTTGTACGATGTTGTTCGAACTTATTCCACAAGCGAACATAATGCCACTTTTCATAACGCATATTCCCCAGGTGCCTTGTAGTTCCGAATCCGTGCACTCCCATTGTTTCGTTCCATCTTTCGTTAAAGCCACAATTCCTTTCATTTCATCTGCAACGAACAGTATATCTTCAGCTGAATCGATGGCAATATGTCTTGTTACTGAGAACAACGTTTCGCCCTCATCGCTTGTTTCGTATATTCGTAGTCTATTACCAGTCATATCGTAAACAGATACTCCTGTGTTGTTGCATACATACAATTCATCACTTCTGTCGTCGTATGAAATGCCGTAGCATCCTTGTTCTACTGCAAAACACCGTGTCGGATTAAGGTCCTCGTCTACTGATACAAACTGTATTAGTCCTGTGTTATAAAGAGAAACAGCACATTCGCTGGGCCCAGCACTGCACACTGCAAGGGGGTAATCTAGATCGATGCGACCTTTCACCGTATAATCGGCATTGAGTCTCGTCAGTCTATTACTAGTATGTTCCACTATTAAACATGTTCCATCCCCCATAGGACACACACCCGTTATTGAACCACCATTCTGATCAACTTGGTACTTTCCATACAACTTAGCCTTGTATTGTTTAACAGCATTCTCATCCGCTACAACGTCGCCTAATGATTCCAAACTCGCAATGTTGCCATCCAACTCTTGGTCGAATTCAAACTTCAATTCTCTCTCTCTTCCACCATTAGACAGGTCACTCAGGATCGATTGACATTCTGTTAATGCATTTTTACTGGACTTGACGTTTACAAACAGTTGCACGTCGTTGTTACTGGACAGTTTCTGTAGAGTTTTAGTTGTCGATGATATAACAGCACCTAGAGTAGCTTCGTCCGCCTCTACAGCTTTCTTAAATTCTTCATGCTTGGAGCATATGTGATGTTTTGATGATTTTGCAAGCTCTTTGATCTTCTTGGTGAGTTTGTCTCGAAAGGTATCAACATCTTCCAGCTTCGTATCTCTCTCTTTATCAAGACTGGCCAAGTTGTCTACCCTCTTCTGTTTCTCTTGGTTCATTCTTGTCAAGATGTCAGTAAGTGAGTCTTTGGCTTTGTTGAGTTCCGCACTATCATTGATTCCCTTTGCAACTTTACATATATCGACAACATTCACGCATGATCTGAAAAATAAAGCACATATATATAGCATTGCGCTATTTCTAGTGTTGTACGCTTGTACAATGTGACCGATTAGTTCCGGTCGTTGACTTATCATTTGCACCTCACCGTTGCAAGTTCCAATCCCACCGGTGTGTCGAATTCTTACAAGTGAGGAAGCTATCCAACTAGCTTGTGGAAAGTCAGTGGTTCTACACGAGTGGTCATCTCACGGAGACGATAATAATTAATGTAAATATAAGTAATGAATGGCTGGTTACTAGTTTCCGTCGGGGTATGAACTACATTGGGCGTGTTTAAGGCTAGCGTGGATGCTTTCGGCATCCACACACTTTATCCACCACGCCCAATGTAGTTCATACCCAACGAGGGAGAGAGAAGAAGCAATGTGGAATTTAAATGCCTTGCCTAAGGGCATACTCATAGCGGCTCCAGCGGGATCGGACTCCGGGCATTTTGCACCTGAAGCGAATGTACTACAACTGCGCTACCACGACTTCTACCTACAATAGGTCAGTAGCGAAAGAAAGACAATAGTATCGTCATCATCAGCTCTGAAGGCCTTACTTTGTGTCAGTGTGTTTTACGTTTATTTATCGTCGCTACCGGTTGCCCATATGAACGACGCCTCCTGAAGAGATTAGTCATTTTAGATTTTTGGAGGTTAGTGCAATGATACAGACAGCTACCCATTCCAGAGTATCATATTCCAGAGTATCATCTGGTTCTTTTACGTGCACGGTGTAAACCTCCGACACGAGACCTCGGTTTAACGTCCCATTTGAAAGACTGTTAATTTTATTAGTGTCAGACGGGGGATCGAACCTGCGTCAGTGTTTTATAATGTGGCTAATAAGGTGGCTATTCAATGCGCCGCATTCATTAAATAATTACTGGATCATGGTGGGGTGGGTACGGTCGTTGAATTTAAATCACTTCCCCTTGCCGCTGTAGGTTCGATCCTATTGGGGATATCGAATTATTGCGTGTGAGGAAGCTATCCAGCTGGCATGGGGAAGGTCGGTGGTTCTACCCAGTGTGTCCGTCCGTATCTGAAATAGGCCCACAGTACACTGCCTACTGCTCGGAGGGCACACGGGGTCTCCTCTACTAAGCAATACTAGCGAGAGAGGTGTCATATGACCCAAGTTGCTGGTTAAACACGCAAAATAAAACAGGTCTTCATGACTTCACTATTCTTATAGGATGGCAAATTTCGAGCACTGTTTTATCTATGGCCCCTAGTGAAGACACACACATACGCAGGCACGCATGACTTACCTGTGTTTAACAGCTGTACACGTTTCGCAACACACGTCGTCATGATCCATACAGTACTTGTCGATAACATTCCCGTGATGCACAGCGCATCTTTCCGTCGGTAAGATCGTCTTAGCTCCGTCACTCGCAGGCGTGTCTCCATTTCCGGAGTTGTCCACGATCTGGTGAGACCTTAACGCCGCAAATTTATTGTGATCACGAAGACACGTTTCACAAAAGTTTGATCCGCAGTCCACACAAAACACCATCGCTTCATTTGTCCTACCATATTCGGAACACGGTGAACAGCACGTGTCGAAAGTCTCCTCAGATCCCTTACAGCTTAACGTCGATACACTAGTATTGCCAGTCGCCATTTTGGGGGTGTGTAGATAAGTAGTTTATCTATAAAGCATGTGATATTAATTATGTGACCTAGTTACCTAATATGAAATAAACGTATCGTCATCACGCCCGCTATCTGAATCATAGTAGTTACATATAACGACCGATGAGATAACAGAAATAGGGATCGCAGGTTCGGTCGTAACGTCTGACCCTAATAAAATTAACAGTCTTTCAGATGGGACGTTAAACCGAGGTCTCGTGTCGGTGCTTTACACCGTGCACGTAAAAGAACCAGAGGAGATTCTGGAATGGGTCTCTGTCTGTATCATGCACTATCCTCCAAAAATCTAAAATAACTAATCTCTTCAGGAGGCGTCGCTCATATGGGCAACCGGTAGCGACGATAAATAAACGTAAAAAACACAACAGAAATAGGCCGCGCAGTTTCATATATTGTACCATTATGTTTATGATGTCTTATATTAATCCAAAGCTGGATGATGCAACAGTGACAACCTATTTAAAGCAACACTACATCAGTGAAAACACAAATTTCTACATAATGTATTTTTCTTATTATATATGGTATAAAAAATTTTACAAATATCTGCCTCAAATACTGAGTATTTCAACAAAAACACGCGGTTTGTTGACATAACAAAATAATGTAAACATCCATGCTTAATACTATACCCCAACGATAACGTGATTCCCGCGAAAAAGATAGCACGGGCTAATATTATTATAACGGGTAAAAAGAAGTGTATTATCATTTATGTATGCATTACTTGGCACACAGGATTATTTATTACACCCTACGTATTGATTTGGCCTATTCCAAATAATGCTTGTAAATAACACGTTCTCGTTGGGCCATAGTACAACTAGTGTATCCTGAATAACACGATCTATGGTACAGATTTACCGTTATATCTCACATGTGTGCCTAATTATTTGTAGACTATTCTTAGTTAAATTATCTCTAAATGACATTATCTCGCGTTTAGTATTGACTCCGATGACAAACAAACGTCAATTCAGGAGCAGCATGGATGACAGTTATATGAAATCATACTTTCAAACCATAAACACACTGTTTATTGATTCATTGTTTGTGTTCGAATGTATTCGGAAGAATTTGTAGTAGCAATGCATTTATTCGTGAAAAATGCATTTTATTTGCGTTTTGCGATGTAATGTCGCTTTAAGATGGCGGCCAATATGGCCACCATATATATTCATTAATACATTATTTTATAACAAATCAATAAACATAGATTTTTTTTAAAACCCATTACAATCGAGGTACAACAAATGTCATGTTCTACGTCAATTCAATGTAAACAGACAATTGTGTGTGCGATCATTTTATAATATTATTGTTTCTATTGACACATCTTGCAATGGAACTGTGTCCGTTGAATGGGAGACGCATTCCAGGAACAATTCATAGACTTTCAAAAATCAATCGCAGAATTCTAGAAAAAAGTTCCATACTTCCAGGAACAAGTGTCAATGCCTTCAAAAATCAGTCGCAGACTTTCAGGAACCAGTCGCAAACTTACCGGAACAAAAGACAGACTTCTAGAAATCAGTCGCAGACTTTCAGGAACCAGTCGCAGACTTTCAGGAACCAGTCGCAGACTTTCAGGAACCAGTCACAAACTTACCGGAACAAAAGACAGACTTCCAGAAATCAGTCACAAACTTCCAAGAGCGACTTGCAGAACCTGGTCGCAGACTTCCAGAGACAAGAATTTCCAATTCTAGCGATATGTATTCCTAACTTCAATAACTATCAACGAATATTCTTCAATATTGGTCACAATGTTTAATACCATAATGTCTTTGTAAAGTTTGAAAACAAGCCTCATAGTTTCAGTAACACGAAGAGTTATGCCCCTTGAATAATTATGAATACAGCATAGGTGGCACTACTTTAAGGCATATTCATCAACTCTTCTTAAAATTTTGTTATTTAACATTATTTCCGTTACCATGCGATTGACAGTGGACATCCGTTACAATCTCGTGATTGGACGTTGACGGACAGTCTCAAATCTGTATCGATATGTACTGTACATAATGAACGAATAAATATGTTTAAACCAAATCTGTATTAGTGGTCACCTGTATTCAGCAGCCAACATGTATTAAACAGCCAGTATCCAAATATGTTGTTTTATTATACAATTGTCCTCTATTAAGCAGTCACCTGTGCTAATCAGCCACTTTCTGAGAGTCCCTTGAATAGCTGCTTATGACAGGTTTGACTGTAGTTTTAATGCCAAGATGATAGTTGCTGTGCAAAGTTGCAGTCTCAATAAAATCAATTCCTATATTTTGTAGTGTAGTCTAGACAAGCATAGCAAATCAAAATGTCCAATATTTAACGAGATTGGTAATGTTGATATATTTAACGTTTAAATCACGTGAATGGTAGTGTAAAGGGTTTCCGACATAGAAAGGTAATCTTTTCTTTTGTTTTCAAACAGTGGAAGATGGCATTTTCTCTGTCACTGCTTGAGTTTCGTATTCCTCCGCGGTTGGATGTACTTTTGTATGTTAGCTATTTTCTGATAATCATGAACAGTTAATTTATAAAGTAATATATTCTAATTAATTTGTTTTGTCTGTAGTTTTTAATTTTGACAACAAAAAGAAACTAACTTGAATCTTATACCGGAACTATTTCTTATTACGGATGTTCATACTAACATAAGTGGTTAGTGTATTGTAGAGAAATGAGGCTCCCGACAGGGCAGTTAAAATGAATTAAATTTGATAACAACTTTATATTAGCCACAAATGGAAATACAAATTTCGATGACCACTCGGTGAAATAAAATCCTATTTTACACAATAACCATAAATATCCTCTATATAATTTATATGACACTGTGGTTCATACATCCATCATGATCACTGCGTAACCAGACAGCATTATACCTTGCCATATCCATAGAGATTACTGGCAATGTTTAAGTGTTGCAATATTCTGATCTTTTTTATGGGCATTACTGTTTGTTAACCCTTTCCCTCATAGAAGCACCTCCTGATGCCATTACCAATACGACATAAATTGACAATGTAGTAGTCAAACCAATGTTCATAAACCCTTTCCCTCATAGAAGCACCTCTTGACGCCATTACCAATATGACATACATTGACAATGTAGTAGCCTAACCAATGTTCATAAACCCTTTCCCTCATAGAAGCACCTCTTGATGCCATTACCAATATGACATACATTGACAATGTAGTAGCCAAACCAATGTTCATAAACCCTTTCCCTCATAGAAGCACCTCTTGACGCCATTACCAATACGACATACATTGACAATGTAGTAGCCAAACCAATGTTCATAAACCCTTTCCCTCATAGAAGCACCTCTTGACGCCATTACCAATACGACATACATTGACAATGTAGTAGCCTAACCAATGTTCATAAACCCTTTCCCTCATAGAAGCACCTCTTGACGCCATTACCAATATGACATACATTGACAATGTAGTAGCCAAACCAATGTTCATAAACACTTTCCCTCATAGAAGCACCTCTTGACGCCATTACCAATACGACATACATTGACAATGTAGTAGCCAAACCAATGTTCATAAACCCTTTCCCTCATAGAAGCACCTCTTGACGCCATTACCAATACGACATACATTGACAATGTAGTAGTCAAACCAATGTTCATAAACCCTTTCCCTCATAGAAGCACCTCTTGACGCCATTACCAATACGACATACATTGACAATGTAGTAGTCAAACCAATGTTCATTAACCCTTTCCCTCATAGAAGCACCTCTTGACGCCATTACCAATACGACATACATTGACAATGTAGTAGCCAAACCAATGTTCATTAACCCTTTCCCTCATAGAAGCACCTCTTGACGCCATTACCAATACGACATACATTGACAATGTAGTAGCCAAACCAATGTTCATAAACCCTTTCCCTCATAGAAGCACCTCTTGACGCCATTACCAATACGACATACATTGACAATGTAGTAGCCAAACCAATGTTCATAAACAGTTTCCCTCATAGAAGCCCCTCTTGACACCATTAACAATACGACATACATTGACAATGTAGTAGTCAAACCAATGTTCATAAACCCTTTCCCTCATAGAAACACCTCTTGACACCATTACCAATACAACATACATTGACAATGTAGTAGTCAAACCAATGTTCATATACCCTTTCCCTCATAGAAGCACCTCTTGACGCCATTACCAATACGACATACATTGACAATGTAGTAGTCAAACCAATGTTCATAAACCCTTTCCCTCATAGAAACACCTCTTGACACCATTACCAATACAACATACATTGACAATGTAGTAGTCAAACCAATGTTCATAAACCCTTTCCCTCATAGAAGCACCTCTTGATGCCATTACCAATACGACATACATTGACAATGTAGTAGCCAAATCAATGTTCATAATAGCGGTCAGAATCTCATGTAGTCCCAGTAATATCTATGGAGGTGGGATAGATATGGCGACTACTTATCCACTGCATGATAGCTAAATGGCTGTCGTTTGTATTGAGATATAATAGTATATTAACCTAAATCTCTATGTAGTCCCAGTAATATCTATGGAGGTGGGGTAGATATGGCGACTACTTATCCACTACATGATAGCTAAATGGCTGTCTAAATGGCTCTCCATAGAGATTTCTGGCAATGTTTAAGTGTTGCAATATTCTGATCTTTTTATATGGGCGTTACTGTTTGTTCAACTATTTATGTGGGTTGGTAAAGGCATCGATAGGTGCTCCTATATGAGAAAGTGTTTATATTTGAAATGGTTTGCAATGACTGAATAAACAACGGAAGCTGAAATCAATATCATGTGTCAGGGCACCAGGCTGAATTCAAGCATATTTTAGAGAGAATATAGTTGAATTATAGCAAAGTCCGCCTCCGTGGGCAATTGGTTAAAGTCGCTGACTTGTATACCACTGTAACCGGTCATCACTGATGGTTACGGTTTCGAGCCCCATTCAAACCGTGCCTCTTTATTTGAAAAAGTTGGCAGTTTCTTATGGAGGTTGGTGTGCCAAGTACTGGTTAACCGCTGGAGCCTGTACAGGAAAGATGTTGCTAAGTAAACTAGCCATCGCTTAAATGGGAAACCGGTAGCGACGTTAAATAAACGTAAATAAAACAAAATTATGCAAATGTTTGCACAAATATTTCTTATTCTAACACGACCCAGCTAATAACATACATACTTGTAGAGTAAAATCTATCTCGGGTTATTCTGCGATATACCTACCTTGAACTATGCTGAACGCGCACCGTGTTTTGGCTATTCCATTTATACAATGCGTGTAAAGTTTTATGAATGAGTCACGTGATGTTTGTAAAAAATACCATGGGAATTCACGGAAGTGAGCTATTTTTAGAATCAGATAATCTCTTGTTCGTCTTGTTTTTCTGTTAAGTAACGTTTCACGTTAAAATACTCCTTTAAAATTATTAGAAGTAAGTCGTGTTAGAATCGAAATAATAAGTATCAACCGTGGTATATCGCAGAATAACCCTCGTTTGTCGTTCTTATGCGTAGAAATATATCAGGAAGGCCTTCGTGATATATTTCTACGCATAAGAACTTCAAACTTATTATTTCTTAAATAATGAGAATCTTAGAAAGTGTATTTACTACTGACCATTCAATAGTATAAAAACAAATATATGATATAACAAGAAATATCACACCAAGTGATGAATGCCCTAGAAGTTTTATGATGGCTGCAAGATTTTGCATGTATGAGATGTACTGAAAAAGACAAGGGTATAAAAACAATCTAGACCAGTATCCGATCCGCTATCCAGCAAAACCAGGCATAACCATAGTAGTAAGTTTGAATTTTGACGTGATTATGACGACATAGAAATATTGTAAATGGTACGGTACTATCACGCTTACACAATCTGTTTTGATAAATTACTGGATGAGGTATAGATTGACAGATGGTTGCTGAATGGAGTTGATCAGAACAGCTTCAATAACTGCTTAATAGAGAACATGCCAATGCATAAAAAAGGGTCCGGGTAACAAGTTCTAGCAACATTAGTTACGAACCTTCCCGATCGACTGTCCGATTAGCGCAGTGGTTAGCACGCTCGCTTCTCACCAATACAACCCAGGTTCGATCCTCGGACCGGGAAGTATCTGAGATGGTACGGTGGTCGCCAGATCGGACAGGTGGGTTTTCTCCGGGTACTCCAGTTTCCTCCCACACGAATGACCACATATACGCATTCATCCGCGCCAACGAGAGTGATTAATATAAGTTCTTACAACTTGCTTCGCAATCGTTGTAAAATAAATAGTTTAAACTTAAAATAGAAATATTGTGTGTTGAAACAAATCGAGCCATTTTGACGGAGTGTTACGGAGAGTTTTCCTTAAAGCGACATTACATCTGAGAAAATGCAAATTTCTACAGAATGTATTGTCCTATTATATATGGTATAATTTTTCCCCAAATATTTGCCTCAAAAACTGAGTGTTTCAACTAATAAACAAAGGTCGTTGACATAACAAAATAATGTAAATACAGTCGACATCCATGAGTAATGCAACTTGTGTATCCTGAATAACACGATTTATGGTACAGATTTGCTGTTATATCTCACATGTATGCATATTTATTTGTAGACTACTCTTAGTTAAATTATCTCTAAACGACATTATCTCGCGCTTATTATTGACTCCGATGACAAACAAACGCCAATTCAGGAGCATGGATGACCGTTATATGAAATCCCACTTTCAAGTTTATAGACCACAAAAATACTGTTTATTGATTCAATGTTAGTGTTTGAATGTATTCGGAAGAATTTGTAATAGCAATGCATTTATACGTGAAAATATGCATTGCATTTGTTTTTTGCGATGTAATGCCGCTTTAATATTATTTGTTTCCAAACTAACAGTGTTTGTTAAGACTACAAAAACAGTGAAATTGGACAAATTCAAAGTTATCCTTGTTTTTTTAATTTAACCCTTTCCTTCATAGAGATTTAGGTTAATATACTATTATATCTCCATACAAACGACAGCCATTTAGCTATCATGCAGTGGATAAGTAGTCGCCATATCTATCCCACCTCCATATATATTACTGGGACTGCATGAGATTTAGGTTAATATACTATTATATCTCCATACAAACGACAGCCATTTAGCTATCATGCAGTGGATAAGTAGTCGCCATATCTATCCCACCTCCATCGATATTACTGGGACTACATTGAGATTTAGGTTAATATAGTATTATATTTTCATTACTGGGAATACAGGAGTTCTGGCCTGCATTATGAACATTGGTTTGGCTACTACATTGTCAATGTATGTCGGATTGGGTGCTTCTATGAGGGAAAGGGTTTATGAACATTGGTTTGACCACTACATTGTCAATGTATGTCGGATTGGGTGCTTCTATGAGGGAAAGGGTTAATATTAGAGCAGAAGATGTTCATCTCGGACTGGAACTAATGTACCTATATTTCACATTTAACCTGTGTGACCTTGACCTTGTAACTGTGGACCTTGTGCATGATACATAACCTATATATGGCGGATATTTGTGACACATTAGTTTTGAAATATTTCCATAGGCGAAGAAGTTACAGCCGGGACCAGAACTATTGTACCAATATTTCAACCTTAACCTCAAAGTGTGACCTTGAAGCTACAGACCTGGGCCTTGTGTATGATACATAACCTATATATGCCGAATATGTGTGGCATTAGTTTTGAAATCTTTCCATAGCCGTAGAGGTTACATCCCAGACCGGAAATATTGTACCTATATTTCGACCTATATTTCACATTAAAAACTTGTGACCTTGACCTTGATCGTGAAGCTACAGACCTGGGTCTTGTGTACGACACATCACGTATATATGATGAACATTTGCGACACATTAGATTTGAAACCTCTATATGATCAAACTTCTCCCTCAGCTGTCAGCAGGGAGACATGAGGCAGGTTAGGGAGACTATTCTCCCAAATCACCCTCTAACTTAAAGACTTGGAGGAAAGGTCGAAGATATGTTTTCGGTAATGGATTTCGGATTTCTATTAGCTGATTATTTGAATAACTTGACAATCCTCCACACCAAGTTTCATCCAGCTCTGGGTCTCCTACATTACAGAGATTAATAAATGGAGTTAATCCAGAAATGGTGTCCGAAAACCCAAAATAATAAAATTAATGTGTTTAAACCAATAAACGCAAAACACACGCTTTAGCACAAGGCATAAAAAGAATTGATCCAGATTTTCGGAGGAGACCTGATTTGAAGTAATTATGGAAAGACATCCCACAACACACGCATCAAGGTGGTCGCAGATCGGTAAGGGGGGTCTCCGGGTATTCAGCTTTCCTCCAACAGGAATGACCAAACATTTACACTTTCATCCTCACCAACAAGAGTAATTAATATAAGTTGTTAGTGCTTGTTTCGCAATCGTTATAAAATAAATAAAGTTTACACTTTTATAGATATGTGCATTAATTTATTTCTACTCTATAAATAACAAACAATAAAAGCTAAGAAATTTCAATAATATCTGCCTCATTTCCACCAACAATAAGTTTTTTATGTATATCTGCATTATCTGGGTTTAAGTTAATCAGTATATTACTGGACTCGGCCAGTTCCGTTATAGACACACGTCCGTGCTGACGTATATATTTGGCAACAGAATCTAATTCTTCCAAGGTTATGTAGATATATTTGCCGCGATCATCAACTACTCCGGTGAGGCGTCCATCTGCCTGTAAATCCTGTATTCTGTTTATACAGTCCTGAAAATACGTTTGTTGATAGTGTTTATATACGGTTACAATGGCTACTCTGGCGATGGCCAGCATGGGCCCTGGCCCTGAGGTTATAAAACATTTCTCCAATCTCAAAACTCAGTCTCAAGCGTCTGATTGGTTCAGCTGACAGTAACACTCAGAATAAACCAATCAGATCATTTGAGCTTGAGTTTGAGAGCGGAGAAAAGTTTTATAACCTCGGGGCCTGGTTAGATGCAGACCAGAAAAATAAATTGCAACATTTATTAATAACACAAACATATAAAATATACGTAAAAGTATACGAAAGTATTCAAAGCGTTAAACATACGAATAAGTAAAAGTTCATTTTACCCACAGACACAAGACACAAATTATTTTTTTTTTGCCCTATGGTCATATAGTAGGTACTGTGTACTGTAAACATTACCTACTATATGACTATGTGTGTAATTGGTTTATTGATGAGAAGTGTGGTCGGCTGTGTGTTGTGTGCTTGTCACCTTCAGCCTCCACAGCTGTGCTCATTTGTCAATGACAAGCAGGTCTTTAAGCCAGTGGTTCTTGTTCTAGTTAGTAAACAGTCTCTGGAATGACGGTCGTCAAATTAAAGGTTGGTTGGGGGGACCAGAAAACACCTGCTTAGTGTCTCACAATATTTATATACCGTGTGTTCAATTTACGACTGTACATATTTGTGGCTTTATCTTAAAATGCTACCGGTACATACCTATGTAGTAACAAGAAAAACCTGTGTCTTAATTTTACAACTGTACATATTTGTGGCTTTATCTTAAAGTGCTACCTGTACATACCCTGTTTAAACAAGAAATACCTGCGTCTTAATTTTACGACTGTACATATTTGTGGCTTTATATCTTAAAATGCTACCTGTACATACCTATGTAGCAACAAGAAATACCTGTGTCTTAATTTTACAACTGTACATATTTGTGGCTTTATCTTAAAGTGCTACCTGTACATACCCTGTTTAAACAAGAAATACCTGCGTCTTAATTTTACGACTGTACATATTTGTGGCTTTATCTTAAAATGCTACCTGTACATACCTATGTAGCAACAAGAAATACCTGTGTCTTAATTTTAGTGGAAGTCGTGATAGCGCAGTGGATGCGCGGTCGCTTCAGGTGTGAAAGGTCCGGAGTTCGAGCCCCACTGGAGCCGTTACGATTGTGCCCTTAGGCAAGGCATTTAAATTCCACATTGCCTCTTCTCTCTCCCTCGTGGCGATGGATTCCATCAGGAATGAGGTCTCGAGAGTGATTTATATAAGTTGAAATAACTTGTTTCACAATCGAGCTAAAATAAATTTATATAAATAAATATCTTAGTGCTACATACCTGTGTTTTAATTTTAAAATGAGCAGCCAGATCTTCCAACATTACAACTTTCATATCCTGAAACAGTGAGAACCGAGTGTAGATTTTACTTGGATATGGTGCTTGTGTTTAAAGTTTAAAGCGACATTACATCGCAAAAAGCAAATAAAATGCATTTTTTCATGTATATATTATGCATTGCTACTACACATTCTTCTGAATACATTCGAACACTAACATTGAATCAATAAACAGTGTTTTGTGGATTGAAAGTATGATTTCATATAACGGTCATTCATGCTCCTGAATTGACGATTGTTTTTTCATCGGAGTCAATACTAAGCGCCAGACAATGTCGTTTAGAGATAATCTAAATGTGAGATATAACGGTAAATCTGTACCATAAATCGTGTTATTCAGGATACACTAGTTGTATTACGCATGGATGTTTACATTATTTTGTTATGTTAACAAACCACGTATACGACGTTTGTTTATTAGTTGAAATACTCAAATATTTGGAAACAAATTATACCGTATAATAGGAAATACATTCTGTAAAAATGTGTGTTTTCACTGATGTAGTGTCGCTTTAAACCGCGTATATGTAGTGTCGCTTTAAGGTATGACACGTCACACATGTGTATACGATATCAAACAGTACTTTCAGAGGAACCATTTACTTAATTTCTGAAAACTTTATTATTGAAAATTGGAGATATTTGTGGAAGTCGTGATAGTGCAGTGGTAGCGTGCTCGTTTCCGGTGCGATATGCCGAGAATGTGTGCCCAGCTGTAGCATTTAACTTCCACATTGCCTCTTTTTTTGTCCCTAGTGGCGATGGATTCCATCAGGAATGAGGTCCCGAGAGTGATTAATATAAGCTTTAAGAACTTGTTTCGCAATCGATTTAAAATAAATTTGTACCAATTGGAAATACAACACAATAACCTCGATTTCTAAACAAATCTTCTCTCGACATCTTGGTGTGCAGAACACAATAACCTCGACAAACAAACCTCGACATCTTGGTGTGCAGAACACAATAACCTCGATTCTAAACAAATCTTCTCTCGACATCTTGGTGTGCAGAACACAATAACCTCGATTCTAAACAAATCTTCTTCGACATCTTGGTGTGCAGAACACAATAACCTCGAGTTCTAAACAAATCTTCTCTCGACATCTTGGTGTGCAGAACACAATAACCTCGAGTTCTAAACAAATCTTCTCTCGACATCTTGGTGTGCAGAACACAATAACCTCGAGTTCTAAACAAATCTTCTCTCGAATCTTGGGTCAGAACCAATAACCTCGAGTTCTAAACAAATCTTCTCTCGACATCTTGGTGTGCAGAACACAATAACCTCGAGTTCTAAACAAATCTTCTCTCGACATCTTGGTGTGCAGAACACAATAACCTCGAGTTCTAAACAAATCTTCTCTCGACATCTTGGTGTGCAGAACACAATAACCTCGAGTTCTAAACAAATCTTCTCTCGACATCTTGGTGTGCAGAACACAATAACCTCGAGTTCTAAACAAATCTTCTCTCGACATCTTGGTGTGCAGAACACAATAACCTCGAGTTCTAAACAAATCTTCTCTCGACATCTTGGTGTGCAGAACACAATAACCTCGAGTTCTAAACAAATCTTCTCTCGACATCTTGGTGTGCAGAACACAATAACCTCGAGTTCTAAACAAATCTTCTCTCGACATCTTGGTGTGCAGAACACAATAACCTCGAGTTCTAAACAAATCTTCTCTCGACATCTTGGTGTGCAGAACACAATAACCTCGAGTTCTAAACAAATCTTCTCTCGACATCTTGGTGTGCAGAACACAATAACCTCGAGTTCTAAACAAATCTTCTCTCGACATCTTGGTGTGCAGAACACAATAACCTCGAGTTCTAAACAAATCTTCTCTCGACATCTTGGTGTGCAGAACACAATAACCTCGAGTTCTAAACAAATCTTCTCTCGACATCTTGGTGTGCAGAACACAATAACCTCGAGTTCTAAACAAATCTTCTCTCGACATCTTGGTGTGCAGAACACAATTATATTGTAATAGTAGGCAAATGCAAATTGGGAAAATAACCTGACAAACAAATGTTTTTTAAATTGGCCTAACGAGAAGAATGTTATATAGTTATATTTCCGGTTTTACGCCTGCATCAGCACCATTTTGGGCTATATCACCGGCGGGCAGTTTACCTAACAACACCTTTCCTGGGCTGGCTCCAGCGATTAACCAGTACTTGGGTGCACCAACCTCCGTAAGAAACTGCCAACTTTTTCATATAAATGAGATACGGCCTGAGCGGGGCTCGAACCCGTAACCATCAGTGATGATAGATTAGACGAGAAGAATGAATATTACTCAGTGACAACAAAAACCAGAGAAATTTGTAATTTATGTAATTGTTATGAAAACGAATTATTTGTCAGTAACAATTGCAAAAATCAATAGAAAACAGTAAACAAATTTGAGAATCTGATATAGGCTTCAATCAACATTACAGTATCACTGTACATGTACGACGTAACGTGTACAATATTTACTAGGCTATAAGTTAAATTTTATCTGCCTCTACAGTATGCTCTAGGCTGGTCCATTGACATACATGTTTGACCAAGTCGCACACATAAATAACTCTCTATAGAGATTTATAAACGTATTTATATTTTGAAAATTGTACAAGTCCTGTGTCATTGTATATTACTTTGTTCTTTTATCTCACCGACACCCTGTTTTTGTTTGTAACCGTTTTGGGAGATTTTAAGGAACACTTGTAAATGAGTGTAAAAAAGTAGTGTTTGTTTATTATAGTGTCACCCCTATTGAAAGGGTCAGCCATTTCTGACTTATGAACACATCTTTTTATGAACATCAGTACTTCAATGCTTGTATGCCAGGCACAAGGCTGGTAGACAATCGGTAACCATTATTTGATACATGGCGGCTCACCAACCGGCCATATCAGACTGAACCCCCGACGAGTTTTGAACCTTCGACCTCCCGCTCCGTAGGCGGCCGCCTTAACCACTGGGCTACGGAGACGGTATGTGAACTGAGTGAATTCTAACACAAAATACATCCTCGACATATGAATGAGGTCAGGTCGACTTATGGCCGAGTATATACAGTATACTATATTAACATGTTAAATGGTCTCACCTTGACGGATCTGTAGTCCAGTGGTAACACGCTGGACTGGTAATCCAGGGATCACAGGTTCGATCCCCCGTCTGACCATAATAAAATTAACAGTCTTTCAGACAGGACGTTAAACCGAGGTCTTGTGTCGGTGCTTTACACCGTGCACGTAAAAGAACCAGAGGAGACTCTGGAATGGGTCTCTGTCTGTATCATGCACTATCCTCCAAAAATCTAAAATGACTAATCTCTTCAGGAGGCGTCGCTCATATGGGCAACCGGTAGCGACAATAAATAAACGTAAAACACAAACTCACCTTGATGTAATTGATGAATTCTTGCAGCAATGACTGTGACTGAAAAGTACATAGAATCATTGGAACCTTACCGTAGAAAGTCACGGATAAATCGCTATATCATATTTACAGGTACTCATAATTTCTAGAACAAATTAACATATAACGGAATATATATACAATAATAGTAAGCAACAGTACCCTTTTACTTCACACATAAACCCCATTATCGTTTCTCACATATAGCCGCTGTTCCATACTTCACATAAACACCATACAAAACCTTTATCGTTTCTCACATATAGCCGCTGTTCCATACTTCACATAAACACCATACAAAACCTTTATCGTTTCTCACATATAGCCGCTGTTCCACACTTCACATAAACACCATACAAAACCTTTATCATTTCTCACATATAGCCGCTGTTCCATACTTCACATAAACACCATACAAAACCTTTATCGTTTCTCACATATAGCCGCTGTTCCATACTTCACATAAACACCATACAAAACCTTTATCGTTTCTCACATATAGCCGCTGTTCCACACTTCACATAAACACCATACAAAACCTTTATCATTTCTCACATATAGCCGCTGTTCCACACTTCACATAAACACCATAGTTTATATAAATTTATTTTAGCTCGATTGCGAAACAAGTTCTTTCAACTTATATTAATCACTCTCGAGACCTCATTCCTGATGGAATCCATCGCCATGAAGGAGAGAGAAGAGGCATGTGGAATTTAAATGCCTTGCCTAAGGGCACAATCGTAACGGCTCCAGCGGGGCTCGAACTCCGGACCTTTCGCACCTGAAGTGAACGTGCATCCACTGTGCTATCACGACTTCCACACCATACAAAACCTTTATTGTTTCTCACATATAGCCAATGTTCCATGCCGTTATCTATTTCCATAGATATTGATTATTGACTATGTAGTACACTGTGCCTATTGCTTATCAGCATACACAGATAAAATGATTAAATGTCCCTTGATGGTTTCTATTGTGGAGTAAAAAAAGTTATGGAAAATCATGAATTATTTTTGCTTGTTTCATACTTTCCCTTTTCAATTTATGTCATGGAAGAAGAACACGTGTGTCCATGAGTGCATTGCTTAAGGAATTCACCGAGACCCAGGTAAAACCACTGACCTTCTGCAAGCCAGCTGGATAGCATCCAACTGGAAAGAGCCTGGCAGGGTTCATTCTAGGTCAGAATTTTTGGGAGAAGTAAGAAAGTGCGTGATCGCTTCCTTAAATGGTGTTCTTTAATAGATTTCTGCAAAATAGGGTTAAAATGCACAGTACAACCATTAAATACAACATTTGAATAGAATGAGTGCTTTATAATGGGCTAGTGTATCTTACTAGACAAAATTTTGTTTGAAAATCGTAAAAACCCCAACATTTTTTTTTTTAGGGACAAGTGGGGCCCCCAGAGGGCCTCTAGAATGATCCCTGGCCTGGTCTCAGTAGGGCTGAAACCCACAGCAGTGAGCAGCAGACGATTTGACATGTCAAGGTCACGTGATACATGTATTCAGAGAATGAACAAATAATTCTTACATCAAGATTGCCAGCTTGTTCCGTTTCTCCCTCCTCGTCTACAGAGAACATCTCCTTCATTTTGAGATATTCTTCATGATCGCGCTTGTCTTGCTCCTCTTTACGTATTCTCTCTTCCTCTGCCTAAATTAACATTATTATAGTGTCAATGTTTGTTCTGGTTTTTGGTTATGTATTCTCTCTTCCTCTGCCTAAATTAACATTATTATAGTGTCAATGTTTGTTTGTTCTGGTTTTTGGTTATGTATTCTCTCTTCCTCTGCCTAAATTAACATTATTATAGTGTCAATGTTTGTTTGTTCCGGTTTTTGGTTACGTATTCTGTCTTCCTCAGCCTAAATTAACATTATAGTGTCAATGTTTGTTTGTTCCGGTTTTTGGGCTAGATCGCCGGAGGGCAGTTTACCTAACAACATCTTTCCTGGGCAGGCTCCAGTGGTTGACCAGTACTTGGTGCACCAACCTCCGTAAGAAACTGACAACTTTTTCAAATAAACAGAGAGACACGGCCTGAGTGGGGCTCGAACCCGTGACCATCAGTGATGATAGGTTACAGTGGTATACAAGTCAGCGACCGTAACCGCTCGACCACGGAGGCGAACTTTGCTATAATTCAACTATAGTCTCTCTTCATATAGACAAGTCCTGAGCAGTGATGACAGGTTACAGTGGTATACAAGTCAGCGACCGTAACCGCTCGACCACGGAGGCGAACTTTGCTATAATTCAACTATAGTCTCTCTTCATATAGACAAGTCCTGAGCAGTGATGACAGGTTACAGTGGTATACAAGTCAGCGACCGTAACCGCTCGACCACGGAGGCGGACTTTGCTATAATTCAACTAGTCTCTCTAAAATATGCTCGAATTCAACCTGGTGCCCTGACACATGATAATGACCTCCGCTTCCGTTGTTTATTCAGCCATTGTAAACCAGTTCAAATATAAACCCTTTACCACACGACCTGATAGGGGCTCGAACCGTTGACCATCAGTGATGATAGGTTATAACCACTCAACGACAGAGGTGGACTCATTTTATTATAGTGTCAGGGCTTAGTGTGCAACTTCAACAGAGGACGGTTATATGTATTGAACAGATATGTAAGTGCCGTTTCGACTGTACACACAATAAGGTTTATGATCATACGTTCTGAATTTAAACGGGACCTCATATAGGGACAAGCTAAGGTACACGAGGGGGGTGTTTGAGAGCTTGGCCAAGTGTCCTCTATGGAGTCTATATGAAAGACATCTCCCTGAGCTCAAAACAGGGAGAAGTGAGCAAGCCCTTGATGACTTCTTATTTTCAAGCTCAAGTTAATGATGGGTCATAGCTATGTCACTCCGAATGTTTAAATTGAAAGGCAATAGGGGCAATAATAAGGTTTCCGTTTAATTTAAACACATTTTATTTTGCTCTACATTATTTATGAGGCTTACTCTACATGCATAAATTTTATTCATTTTAACTTCCCTGTCGGGAGCCTCATTGCACTACAATACCACACACAAACACAACCACTTTAACCTGGTTAATTATAGTTTGCTCTTGAGGCTTACTCTACATGCATAAATATATACAAAGTAAGCAAAGGTGGTTTGAGCTTGTATACCATTAAACATTTTGTAAGATAGGATTATATTTCATCTCGTGATCACCGAAATTTGTATTTCCACTCATGGCGTTAACTAATAAATACAAATCCTCTTTTTCTTAATGATTTCCAATGATTTTGGCTAATATAAGAATTGTTTTCAAATGTTATTCATTTTAACTTCCCTGTCGGAAGCCTCATTGCACTACAATACACAACCACTTTAACCATATATATACGGAAACAAGTGTGTCCACTAAAATGGAATAATTCTGTGCAGGGCTAGATCCTTTGGACGTAATCATATACAATTGTTCTGGTTTGTCACATGAAAACTTGCAGCATAAACTATCATGAAACTTGGTATACATAAATCTAATCAAACGCACACTCCAAAATCTGCATGTCCTTGGGTCAAGGTCAACTTATTAGAAGTTATTAGTCATCTACTTACACTACTTCTGAGCCTACATGCATAGATGGTCGAGTGGTTGCAACGGACTGCAAATCCAGGAATCGCCTCCAGGAATCGCAGGATCGATTCCACATCTGACCCTAATAATATTAACAATCTTTTAGATAGTACTATGAACAGAGGTCGCATGTATCGGTGTAAACGAACCATAATCTTACCCATGCTTCTTCCTCTGCCTTCTCCCTTGCTTCATCTTTCTTTCTCAGTGAATCTAACTTCTTCTCTCGTTCTTTGCGTTCTTCGCGATCTTGCAATTCCATCTGTGAATGTTCAATTAAATCATGTGTTTGTTTCGTAGCTTCGTGGTACTTCCCAAGAAGTTTATGCAAATTTATTTTAGATCGATTGCAAAACAAGTTCTTTCAACTTATATTAATCACTCTCGAGACCTCATTCCTGATGGAATACATTGCCATGAAGGAGAGAGAAGAGGCATGTGGAATTTAAATGCCTTGCCTAAGGGCACAATCGTAATGGCTCCAGCAGAGCTCGAACTCCGGACCTGAAGCGAACGCGCATCCACTGAACTATCACGACTTCCCCAAGAAGGAGGGACTCAGTAAGTCAATTTGTAGACGGACAGCACAGAAAGAAGTGGGTCTGAGAGAATTTTAAGTCCCATTGGAGGCCACTGTTTCTTTCTAAAGCTGGAATGTTCAAGTTAATACAAATTTATTTTAGCTTGATTTCGAAATAAGGTTTTTTACAACATTAGTAGATAAAGTGCTCCTGAGACCTCATTCCTGATGGAATCCATCGTCAAGAGGGAGATAGAAGAGGCATGTGGAATTTAAATGCCTTGCCTAAGGATACAATCGTAACTGCTACACCTAGGCGAAAACTACGGACCGTTCACATCTGAAGTGAATGCACTACCAGAATGCTATCACGACTTCACATTAACTGGAATGTTCGAACGACACTTGTTTCTTTCAAAACTGCAACAGATTTTGTTTGTCTGGTATGTCATTTTGACTACAGTAGTCTAAAATTAGTAATGTCCGAGTGTTGTTGTATCCAGTATCCACTGTGGTATTCTGACCGTTATTGTAGGTATTTCCGGGTTATTCTTTGTACTAATATATTGGTAATTATTGTGTATGTGATATTTCTAATGGTGATAGGTGGTATTTCTAATGGCGACGAGGTGTTTCTGTTGGTGACGAGGTGTTTCTAATGGTGATGAGGTGTTTCTAATGGCGACGAGAGGTGTTTCTAATGGCGACTAGGTGTTTCTAATGGTGACGAGTGGTATTTCTAATGGCGATGAGGTGTTTCTGTTGGTGACGAGGTGTTTCTAATGGTGATGAGGTGTTTCTAATGGTGATGAGGTGTATCTAATGGTGATGAGGTGTTTCTAATGGCGACGAGAGGTGTTTCTAATGGCGATGAGAGTGTTTCTAATGGCGATGAGGTGTTTCTAATGGCGACGAGGTGTTTCTAATGGCGATGAGAGGTGTTTCTAATGGCGATGAGAGGTGTTTCTAATGGCGATGAGAGGTGTTTCTGTTGCTGACGAGTGGTATTTCTAATGGCAATGAGAGGTGTTTCTAATGGTGATGAGGTGTTTCTAATGGCGATGAGGTGTTTCTAATGGCGATGAGAAGTGTTTCTGTTGCTGACGAGTGGTGTTTCTAATGGCGATGAGAGGTGTTTCTAATGGTGACGAGGTGTTTCTAATGACGATGAGAGGTGTTTCTGTTGCTGACGAGTGGTGTTTCTAATGGCAATGAGAGGTGTTTCTAATGGTGATGAGGTGTTTCTAATGGCGATGAGGTGTTTCTAATGGCGATGAGAAGTGTTTCTAATGGCAATGAGAGGTGTTTCTAATGGTGACGAGGTGTTTCTAATGGCGATGAGGTGTTTCTAATGGCGATGAGGTGTTTCTAATGGTGATGAGGTGTTTCTAATGGTGATGAGGTGTTTCTAATGGTGATGAGGTGTTTCTAATGGCGATGATAGGTGTTTCTAATGGTGATGAGAGGTGTTTCTAATGGCGATGAGAGGTGTTTCTAATGGTGATGAGAGGTGTTTCTAATGGCGATGAGAGGTGTTTCTAATGGAGATGAGGTGTTTCTAATGGTGATGAGGTGTTTCTAATGGCAATGATAGGTGTTTCTAATGGTGATGAGAGGTGTTTCTAATGGCGATGAGAGGTGTTTCTAATGGCGATGAGAGGTGTTTCTAATGGAGATGAGGTGTTTCTAATGGTGATGAGGTGTTTCTAATGGCGATGATTAGTGTTTCTATGTGGGAAAGGGATAAGGTGAATAACGCCCGATACTCATTTTCAAGAGAACAATAACTTACCTCCCTTTGTTTCTTTTTCTCAGCTTTGTCTTGAAGCTTCCTCAGTTTTTTTGCTCCCATGGTTTTCTCAGACTGACCAAATTCCTCAAACAGGTCATCTTCCGATGCAGGCAGGCCTTCTGCATCTGTGGACATAGTAATAGGAAGATATTATTAGACTACAATAAATCACGTCTGTGACATGCATAGTCACATGTGATTTCAATTCATTTAATGACGCATAACCCAATTTGACAAAATTGACCAAATATATGCAGAATATTGTGAACAGATGCAGCATATTGTGAACGGATGCAGAATATTGTGAACAGATGCAGAATATTGTGAATGGATGCAGAATAATGTGAACGGATGCAGCATATTTTGAACGGACGCAGAATATTGTGAACGGATGCAGCATATTTTGAACGGATGCAGCATATTTTGAACGGATGCAGCATATTTTGAACGGATGCAATATATTTGGACTACACAGTCTAGTGTTCTCATTTACACTATCAACATCAAAGGGTACATGTGTGCAGGACCCAACAGGCATTCAAAGTTCCAAATTGGCAAGTTTCCAAAATGTTTAATTATATTAATATATATAATAGACTAGTACACGGAAAACTAGAATTTAAATATGGTTGAGAAGTGATGTTTGACCACACACCACATTCATATCCAGGCTCATTCTAGAGGGCAACTTAGGGGAAATAGTCGCCCCAAAGCAAATTTTTCTTTTTTTTTTACAATTTTCAAACACAATTTTGTCCAGTAAGAAACACTGGCCCATATAATAAAGCATGCCTTCCAGTCAAATGTTGTAACCCCATTTGGTTGAAATTTATCAAAGAACAGAATTTAAGGACGCAATCGTCGTGATAGCGCAGTGGATGCGCATTCGCTTCAGGTGCGAAAGGTCCGGAGTTCGAGCCCCGCTGGAGCCGTTACGATTATGCCCTTAGGCAAGGCATTTAAATTCCACGTTGCCTCTTCTCTCTCCCTCGTGGCGATGGATTCCATCAGGAATGAGGTCTCGAGAGTGATTAATATAAGTTGTAAGAACTTGTTTCGCAATCGAGCTAAAATAAATTTGTATAAACTAAGGACGCAATCGCGCGCTTTCTCAATTCTCCCAAAAATGATGACATAGAATGAACCCTGTATAATATTAATATAATGTACACAGTATTCATTGATTATGGAGTGTGAAGTGATGCACATTTTGACTGCATCAGTGTTTCTTCTATCTTCGAAAAATACACAAGATTGAGACATTGTATTACATACCCGAGTCGTCATCCTGTATCTGCATTCTGTTCCCACGATTGCCACGCCTCCTGACAGCTCTGCCACCAGGGGGAGCCTCTCTTGACCTTGGCCTTGCACCTGTTGCAGCTCTTGCTTCTTCATTCTGTTTCTCTGGTTTCTCTGGTTTCTCTGAAATTAAATCAATGCTGTCGACTGATTCAACAATCCTCAAACAGTGAAACAGCATTGAGCAATCTCATTCTGTTATGTTATATTTCGGGTTTTACGCCTGCATCAGCACCATTTCGGGCTATATCGCCGGCGGGCAGTTTACCTAACAACACCTTTCCTGGGCAGGCTCCAGCTGTTAACCAGTACTTGGGTGCACCAACCTCTGTAAGAAACTGCCAACTTTTTCATATAAATGAGACACGGCCTGAGCGGGGCTCGAACCATCAGTGATAATAGGTTACAGTGGTATGCAAGTCAGCGACCTTAACCACTCGACCACGGAAGCGGACTCTCATTCTGTACTACACACTGGAATATTTTGCTGAAAAAGCAAGACAGTCAAACATTCCCCAAGACATCAGTGTTTCATTATCATGAATATGCATAAGGCTTGTCTATAGTATAATACACCACATGCTTCCGTCAATCTGTAGATACCAAAGCAGGGTTCCCTCTGTCTGAATGTTTGTCTGCGCCACTTCTGTCGCCAATTAAAAAATATTGGAGCCAACTAAGAGCCATATAGTTCACAAATAAATATTTGAAGCCATGTATTTGACAAAACATGTGCCAAAAAGATTTTTTTTTTTAAAAGTTGTGCCAAATATTTTCGCCAGCGGGAACCCTGCAGTGTCACTTTTCACTGATAAGTCAGTTAGAACAAGGACGATTGAAAACTCACTCTGCATAATACACGCTCGGATAGTGTATTTAGTGAATGTATATAAATTATAAAGACTTACTTTAGTAATTAAATGCAAATATGTTGACAATAACATGAAACGCTGTCCAACATACCACATGCATGTTGGAACATACGCGAATCATATGGGAACCAATTATTGTTGCAGTACTTTCAACAATGTAAATAGATTGACCTGGCCATTTCTGGATTCCAGGTCAAGCCTGTATTTCTATGAGCACACCAGTGAAAGCTTGGAACTAGGTCCCTGAAAACAACTGGACAATTTTAATACCTATAATACGAATACATAGCAGTAATTCTTATCACATGTGTAAATTCCCATTCGCCAAAAATATTTTTGTCGAGCTGTGCATCACATGGTTTACTTCCCTACTGGGTGTCTGCTACAGTTGAACAGTTGCTCTGATACAGTACACATGTATTCTTATAGTCTTTATATCTTAGAGTATTACAAGTTAAATACAATAAACTTATACATTATTATAAGTTCCTATGTACAGAAATCATACTGAGATAATCAGGTTTTAGAGTCTTGAATGAAGTTGAAGTTGCTTTTATATGCCATTATCCTCTGTAAGTCGTCAAAAATTGCTAAGTGTTGAAACAATTTATTCAAGAAATATATATCTAAACAAACTTAATAATACGGTATATTAGTAAAGAAACTCGGAGGGAATAGCCAGGGATTGCTTAGAGGGCGTAAATAGTCGCCCTATGTACCTTGACTTCGCCCTCTCCCTAAAAAAGTTTTTTTTACAATTTTCATACAATAATTTGGCCAGTAAGATACACTGGTCCATTATGAAGCATAATGTGCATTTTAACCATATTTTGTTGAAATTGATTAAATAACACCATTTCAGGACGTTATTGCATGCTTTCTCACTTCTCCCAGAAATTCTGACCTAGAATGAACCTTGAATCTCAAGAACAATGAGGCTATGGAACAGTCTAGAATCTCAAGAACAATGAGGCTATGGAACAGTCTAGAATCTCAAGAACAATGAGGCTATGGAACAGTCTAGAATCTCAAGAACAATGAGGCTATGGAACAGTCTAGAATCTCAAGAACAATGAGGCTATGGAACAGTCTAGAATCTCAAGAACAATGAGGCTATGGAACAGTCTAGAATCTCAAGAACAATGAGGCTATGGAACAGTCTAGAATCTCAAGAACAATGAGGCTATGGAACAGTCTAGAATCTCAAGAACAATGAGGCTATGGAACAGTCTAGAATCTCAAGAACAATGAGGCTATGGAACAGTCTAGAATCTCAAGAACAATGAGGCTATGGAACAGTCTAGAATCTCAAGAACAATGAGGCTATGGAACAGTCTAGAATCTCAAGAACAATCAGGCTATGGAACAGTCTAGAATCTCATGAACAATCAGGCTATGGAACAGTCTAGAATCTCAAGAACAATGAGACTATGGAACAGTCTAGAATCTCAAGAACAATGAGGCTATGGAACAGTCTAGACTCTCAAGAACAATGAGGCTATGGAACAGTCTAGATTCTCAAGAACAATGAGGCTATGGAACAGTCTAGAATCTCAAGAACAATCAGGCTATGGAACAGTCTAGAATCTCAAGAACAATCAGGCTATGGAACAGTCTAGAATCTCAAGAACAATGAGGCTATGGAACAGTCTAGAATCTCAAGAACAATCAGGCTATGGAACAGTCTAGAATCTCAAGAACAATGAGGCTATGGAACAGTCTAGAATCTCAAGAACAATGAGGCTATGGAACAGTCTAGAATCTCAAGAACAATGAGGCTATGGAACAGTCTAGAATCTCAAGAACAATGAGGCTATGGAACAGTCTAGAATCTCAAGAACAATGAGGCTATGGAACAGTCTAGAATCTCAAGAACAATGAGGCTATGGAACAGTCTAGAATCTCAAGAACAATGAGGCTATGGAACAGTCTAGAATCTCAAGAACAATGAGGCTATGGAACAGTCTAGAATCTCAAGAACAATGAGGCTATGGAACAGTCTAGAATCTCAAGAACAATGAGGCTATGGAACAGTCTAGAATCTCAAGACCAATGAGGCTATGGAACAGTCTAGAATCTCAAGAACAATGAGGCTATGGAACAGTCTAGAATCTCAAGACCAATGAGGCTATGGAACAGTCTAGAATCTCAAGAACAATGAGGCTATGGAACAGTCTAGATTCTCAAGAACAATGAGGCTATGGAACAGTCTAGAATCTCAAGAACAATCAGGCTATGGAACAGTCTAGAATCTCAAGAACAATCAGGCTATGGAACAGTCTAGAATCTCAAGAACAATCAGGCTATGGAACAGTCTAGAATCTCAAGAACAATCAGGCTATGGAACAGTCTAGAATCTCAAAACAATGAGGCTATGGAACAGTCTAGAATCTCAAGAACAATGAGGCTATGGAACAGTCTAGAATCTCAAGAACAATGAGGCTATGGAACAGTCTAGAATCTCAAGAACAATGAGGCTATGGAACAGTCTAGAATCTCAAGAACAATGAGGCTATGGAACAGTCTAGAATCTCAAGAACAATGAGGCTATGGAACAGTCTAGAATCTCAAGAACAATGAGGCTATGGAACAGTCTAGAATCTCAAGAACAATGAGGCTATGGAACAGTCTAGAATCTCAAGAACAATGAGGCTATGGAACAGTCTAGAATCTCAAGAACAATGAGGCTATGGAACAGTCTAGAATCTCAAGAACAATGAGGCTATGGAACAGTCTAGATTCTCAAGAACAATGAGGCTATGGAACAGTCTAGAATCTCAAGAACAATGAGGCTATGGAACAGTCTAGAATCTCAAGAACAATGAGGCTATGGAACAGTGTAGAATCTCAAGAACAATGAGGCTATGGAACAGTCTAGAATCTCAAGAACAATGAGGCTATGGAACAGTCTAGAATCTCAAGAACAATGAGGCTATGGAACAGTCTAGAATCTCAAGAACAATCAGGCTATGGAACAGTCTAGAATCTCAAGAACAATCAGGCTATGGAACAGTCTAGAATCTCAAGAACAATGAGGCTATGGAACAGTCTAGAATCTCAAGAACAATCAGGCTATGGAACAGTCTAGAATCTCAAGAACAATGAGGCTATGGAACAGTCACGAATCTCAAGAACAATCAGGCTAAGGAACAGTCACGAATCTCAAGAACAATCAGGCTATGGAACAGTCTAGAATCTCAAGAACAATCAGGCTATGGAACAGTCTAGAATCTCAAGACCAATGAGGCTATGGAACAGTCTAGAATCTCAAGAACAATCAGGCTATGGAACAGTCTAGAATCTCAAGAACAATCAGGCTATGGAACAGTCTAGAATCTCAAGAACAATCAGGCTATGGAACAGTCTAGAATCTCAAGAACAATCAGGCTATGGAACAGTCTAGAATCTCAAGAACAATGAGGCTATGGAACAGTCTAGAATCTCAAGAACAATCAGGCTATGGAACAGTCTAGAATCTCAAGAACAATCAGGCTATGGAACAGTCTAGAATCTCAAGAACAATGAGGCTATGGAACAGTCTAGAATCTCAAGAACAATGAGGCTATGGAACAGTCTAGAATCTCAAGAACAATGAGGCTATGGAACAGTCTAGAATCTCAAGAACAATCAGGCTATGGAACAGTCTAGAATCTCAAGAACAATCAGGCTATGGAACAGTCTAGAATCTCAAGAACAATCAGGCTATGGAACAGTCTAGAATCTCAAGAACAATCAGGCTATGGAACAGTTGGAACTCATACTCTCTCTAGTCTCTGTACTGTCTGCTTTTAACTATATAGCTTTGTAGATCCTTTTATCTTGCACATCAGGGCTCGACAAATCCACTCGTCCGCTCGTATTTACGAGTGACTTTTCGATCTGGACGAGTAGAAATTCCAAGTCGCTTGCCCAGTCGGACGAGTGAACATTTCAGCTAAATATCCAATATAAATCGAAGGAACAAAATAAAATAATATCCGTTTTACTTTCTTCGGAATGATTACAAGGCGTGATAATGGGAAATCACCGATGATATTTTAATGTGTTTATGCTGCCACATAATTGCATTTATTAATAAATTAAAGTGCAATTCCGACGATTTTTAATTTTCCTAAAATACATGGGACGAGTGATAGTCCATTCTGGACGACTGGAACAGTGGCATCACTCGCCCAGTAGGACGAGTAAGAAATTAAAAAATTGTCGAGGCCTGCACATAACATTTTAGATTAATTAACTGTTCTAGACTGCGCCTGCCAATCATACTCATGACTGATTGTTCGGAAGTAATAAGTTGAAGAATCAATTTCAAATGTATTTCTGCTGCTAATACTTGTTGGTTGGTTAGTATGTATGTTCCATTAATGTCAAACCCCTTGCGGATACCTAGACATGTTTCCTGGGCAGGCTTACAAGTGGCAGGCTTACAAGTTACATTGTAGTTGACCTAAGTGGTTAACTAGTACTAGGCATTGTGGGTGTGGTGCCTTGTTCAATGACACCACATACGTTCCCTGACCGAGTATCGAATACGGAACCCCTACCATTCAAAATATGACGCTCTACTACTGGATTGGATGCCACACAATCTTAAAAAAAGGTTAAACTTTATTTATTTTTCGATGATTGTGAAGCAAGTTTTAACAACTTATATTAATCACTCTCGTTGGCGCGGATGAAAGCGTAAATGTGGTAATTCGTGTGGGAGGAAACCGGAGTACCCGGAGATAACCCTCCTGTCCGATCTGGCGACCATCGTACCTTCTCACATACTACCAGGTTCGAGGATCAAACCCGGGTTGCATTGGTGAGAAGCGAGCGTTCTAACTACTGCGCTAATCGGACAGCCACACAATCTTAGTACGGTTAACCACTTCTTCTTATAGTTCTTGTTCTTAGGTCAGCTAATCCTGACGTGTAAGGGAATAGACATAATAAATGTAATATCTAGAGCAAGTCAATCATTCAAGTAGTTTTAAGAGCATCCCAGTTTCTTTCCATCCAAAAAAACATATGGAACTATTTTTTCAACAAATACAAAGTATTTTATCAAATTCCGATAATTTATTTGATTCGTACTTTTACTATCTCCACAGAAAATGGAAATAACGACTAATACAACCACGATCACTACTGCTGATACTAAATAGACTGTAGCTGAGTCGATAGGTGCCATTGCAACGCAAACCTCAGTAAGGAAATATACAGTTATATCGGATATGTTCAAATAAGATCGGAAAAGGCAAGGTTTGCCGAGTGAATACAATTCAGCACTCATGTGAGCCCTCATTTGCAGCAAACACTAATTATACCAGCAAACACTAACTTGAAAATAATTAATTCCCCTTGTAATTTTCCATTATTATGACAATCTCATTAATCGACAAATGATCCGGGTATAAAACAATGAAATTACAGACAATGGCATATTGGGTAGAGAATATCTAGCAAACTTGGCAATGAGACCCTAATTAGGCATAGGTACATATCATTGTGTAATAGCTATAAAAGATCACCACATATGACACTCTACAATGCTGGGCGGACGCTACACTTAGTTAACCCATTTGATTCTGGATAAAATCACCGGTTTAGCATATTTTGGCAATATACCTTCGACATACTCTGTTTACTTTGGTAGGTTGTTTTGTAACTGTATTCTATCCGTATTTATATAACTACTGATAACAGAAGTGAATATTAGAGAGTAAACACGAATTCACGTACTAGTTTCGTCTAAAAAAACCTTTCTCTACCCTACTCTACCCTACCCTACTCTACTCTACTCTACTCTACTCTACTATCTATCTATCTTTTTATCTAGCACCTTTTTTTATCACACTACCAGTGTCCTCTGGTGGAATTATAGTACCTGAGGAGGCCTGGTAGCTCACTTTACTACCCCCCCCCCCCACCACGCATGGCCATAATATCTCAATTATTGACTGTTAGCCA
Organism: Archivesica marissinica; assembly: GCA_014843695.1. Taxonomy (NCBI): domain Eukaryota; kingdom Metazoa; phylum Mollusca; class Bivalvia; order Venerida; family Vesicomyidae; genus Archivesica; species Archivesica marissinica. The sequence continues at coordinate 54,265,165 of CM026393.1, read as the reverse complement.
TTAACAGAGAAGAAGAAGAAGAACTCCACCATGGCTCTTCGTCGGAGAATCATCCGTCATTGTCCCGTAGAATGCAGAAAAAATGATTATCTTGCATTAGTTAGGTCAACCCTTGAATATAGTGCTATTAGGTGGGATCCATACTTGATAGGTGATATAAACAAATTAGAACGTGTTCAGCGTCAGGCGGAGAGATTTATACGGGCGATTACAAGACACGTGAAGAAGGATCGGTCACAAACATGTTAGACATTTTGAAATTAACATCCCTCCAAGATCGACGAACAACTAGTCAACTCATGTTTCTCTACAAGGTCGCTAAGGTTCTGGTGTCTGCTATACCCCGCATCGAATTACCTAAAACCGGTAAGACGGAAAGGCATATTAAGGCAAAAACATGCAATGGATATCAGACAACAAACATAATTGAAAACCAAGTGATAAACAATTCATGAGGCTTTGTGATAAAACAGTGCAAATCCGAGCAGTTCGGAAACTCATTCTTTGTGAAAACTCTTCGTGTGTCCCGGTGGAACCATCTGTACGGTAGGGTGGTCTACGCAGAGACAAGACAATGGTTCATGTCTGCCCTACATAGAGTCTAAGCGTCTCTCTCCTGTGTGTGAAGCTGTAACAGGCCCTACACTCTAACATATACAGATACAGATAACATAGAGCAAATGTATCTGTTTCAATGCCACCTGTTTTTTTATGTGGCCACTAGATTACTGCCCTGAATGCAAGTAAATTTCGCCATTTTGAACAGTCACATGCTCATGGGTCCGAGATTTGGTCGCCCCATATCCAAACACTGTTGGACCAAATTGTAGGTATATAATATATACAATATATGAGCATTTGTGATGTGTGAAGCAATACGTGAATTAATATTCGTATTTCTTTTAGTTAAGTATGAAATGATGCATTAGATTAATATTGAGATGATGCGACAGAAAGATTCAACTAGACAAAGATGAACTCAGACAGGAGACCAAGGCTGTACAGATTTGTCTGAGACAGCGAACATGTCTATCCATATAGGAGAAAACCCTTTACAGGATGGTAGAAATCGATGGACAGGAAGTCAATCAACTTGTATTACCAGTGCACTACAGGGATCTGGCACTGAGTGGAATGCATGATGATGTTGGTCATCAGGGACGTGACAGGACCCTGTGGTTGGTAAAGCAGCGATTTTCACAGATGGATCTGTAGTCCAGTGGTAACACGCTGGACTGGTAATCCAGGGATCGCAGGTTCGATCCCCCGTCTGACCCTAATAAAATTAACAGTCTTTCAGATGTGACGTTAAACCGAGGTCTCGTGTCGGTGCTTTACACCGTGCACGTAAAAGAACCAAAGCAGACTCTGGAATGGGTCTCTATCTGTATCATTGCACTATCCTCCAAAAATCTAAAATAACTAAACTCTTCAGGAGGCTCATATGGGCAACCGGTAGCGACGATAAATAAACGTAAAACACACACAGCAGCGATTTTATTGGCCACATTTGGAGCAAGATGTCGTTGAGAAGGTCCGGACCTGCCCAAACTGCATCCGACGGAAGACTCCAACCAAGGCCGCTGCACACATGATACCAATACAGAGTACATACCCGATGGAGATTGTCTGTAGAGCGTTCAAGTGGTGGCTATGAGAACATCCTTGTGATCACGGACCATTTTACTCGGTAAGCACAAGCGATTCCTACGCGGAACCAGACTGCCCATACCACAGCAAGAGTTTTGTTCGAGAATTATTTCTGTCACTATTCCTTTCCAGCTAGACTCCACAGTGATCAAGGACGCAACTTTGAGAGTAAAGTCATCAAGGAGCTGTGCAGTATAGCTGGAGTGGAAAAGTCCCGAACAACACCCTACCACGCCATGGGTAATGGACGAACAGAGCGTTTTAACTCAACGCTGCTAGGGATGCTTGGAACCTTAGACTCATCCACTAAGGCCAACTGGAAAGAGTATGTTAAGCCGCTTGTCCATGCATACAACGCCACCAGACATGAGTCAACCGGATGTTCACCTCACTTCTTGCTATTTGGATGGCACCCACGCCTTGCCATAGATGCATTTTTGGGGATTGAGGATCCAAAGACGCAGAGACAATCTAGGGCCAACTACGTTGACAAGTTAAGAAAGCGTATGGAGTTTGCATACAAGACAGCGACCGAAACTTCAATGAAGGAAGCACAGAGGCACACTACTTACTACGATGCCAAAATCAGACATTCCACATTAGAAGTAGGGGATATAGGGAAACTGGATGACAAGTGGGAAAGGGAGCCTTATATCATTATATGACGACGACCCAACCCATATATACCAGTCTACAAGGTCAAGAAGGAATCGAGCAAAGGACGAGAGAGGATACTGCACAGAAACGTACTTCTTCCTCTGATGTTCATCCCATATGAGGAGATTCCTAGTGAAAGACCATACACACCCAGAGAAAACCAACAACCCCAGAAGAGTATTCCGAGACCTACATATGTAGAGACGAGTACCAGAGAGGACAGTATCTCGGACAGTAGCACTGACAGTGAACAACCTAGAAGTCCAAGATATGTAGCTCCACATAGAAGACCAGTACCTGCGCCCCGTGTACGTATGAGACCGGCGCAACCATCCAACAGTTCACATGTTGTTTGTGAGGGTCAACCGAATCTTCAAACTTTGTTGGAGAATACATGGATTCAGCCTAGTAATTTGAATTTGAATTCTAGTAGGCCTAGTTCTTTTAATTCTACTGATTTTCACATTTCAGATAGAAGTCAGCCAGCTATTGCTAACAGGGAGATTTCTAGAAACAACACTAGTAATACAAATCATAGTAAAACTATTAATAAAGTTTCAGAGGTTTCAGGAACTCCAGTTGCAGCTCCAATAGGACAGAGACCGCAGCGACAGCGAAAACCGCCTGACAGATACGGTGAATGGGTAGCACCAATTATCGCTACAACAACTGAGAATTATTTTCCTCAACAGGACATTTGTGGATTCTACGGTTATTGGTAGACAGGGGAGAATGTCGGAGGATAAATTTCAATGTACATGTATACTGTTGAAATTCTTTGTTTGTCTGTATTTTGTAATGTATAATGTAATTTCTGATGATACTATTACATGTAGGTTATTTCAGTTTTCAGATTACTTACATTTTTCAGTTTCAGAGTAAAAATTGCATTTACATGTAGTCAGATATTTGAAATTTCAGACATCTAAGAGAAGTGTTTAACACAATCAGTGTTAACATGTTTATTTCCGGTATGTCATTTGAGCATACTACATGTATCTAGTTTGTTGTGACCATGATTTGCTAATATTTTAGTGTTTTATAGATGTGGAGAAATTGAGCTATAAATTGCTAGTGTTTACATTCTCTTCATATTGGAGAGAGTACCTTTAAATGCATGTGTTTTATTGTGTAACAGTAACTATAATTCTATATATTTCAGGGTTACTACCGGTAATGTGTCAATGAGGATTAATACCTTTAATTTTAGTAATTATGTAAATTTCAGGGATAATACCTTTAAAATGGTTATGTAGTAAATTGCAGATAAATAAACTGGTTCTATACAGTTAGAATCTATTACGGAATGTAGTACAATACATTTATTTGTATTATTGTGATTTTGCAGCAATTATTAATGTTAGCAGTAGATCACGGTTGATGAAAGTGTCGTTCAACAGCAACAACACATGTGTGTGAATTCATTGCGAGATAACATTTCAGATAATTATATCATATGATTACGCATCGTATGATAATGGTTTGCTGTAGTTTAATGATACATTATTTATTACTTTCAATTTCATTTCAGATTGCTCAGTTTGCACAAGATAATATGTTTAGAATAAATGTGTTTCTTGTAGTAGGGTAGATCGCTGTGATCAATAGTTTGTATTTTTGGGTTTGAGTACTGACTGGTATTGTAATTATGAAGTTATTGGGTATTGGAATTGTAGATTGTGTAGTTGTATTTTAGTAAATGTCAGGATCCATTTTCTCCTAGCAGGGGAGAATGTCACAGGTTGTGTTTTTATATGTACGTGTTTATATGACGGATGTGGCGTTCCATAGTTAACGCAGTTTTAATACACGGAAACACGGTTTGGCTTATGATATAGTGCGCACCGTTTTGACCTACTTTCGCCAAAACGAGACTAACAGGTAAACACACGTTATATGCATTACTCGTATAGGAATGACACACTCGAGTGTCACATAATCTTGAAATTTACCAGTAGTTAGACGCAATATCTGTTCCTACGAATGTATATGGGTTATATGGTTCAGAGAATTACTTAGTGTGTCGTCTATTGTCCAGTGGTACAATGGTAGAGTGTCTTATTTTGATTCAAAGGGTCCCGGGTTTGATACTAGTTTGGGGCACATATAGTGTCATTGAGTGAGGCATCTCAGTACTGGTTAGTGACTTACGTCTGCTAAGCCTGTCAAAAAAAAACATGTCAAGGTCCCCACAAGGTGCTTGGCATCAATAAAACATACAATGAACATAAGTAATTGAATGCATTAGTAACATTTAGGTCACACGCACCATATTAACTATATTAACCCATTACATTGGAATGGCCTCCCTCCCCTCAACTAAGGATCACTGCCGGCCCAGTGGAAGTCAGCAAATGTTGCTCCCATTTACAAAAAAGGGGACAAGTCACACCCCGCCAACTATAGGCCTATCTCACTGACATGTGTTCTATGCAAGGTTCTAGAACATATACTTAGTTTCCTCCTCGATAGTAAAATACTTCACTAACCACAGTATTCTGTACCATTTGCAGCATGGTTTTAGAGAAAAACGGTCATGCGTGACCCAATTAGTAATACTAATCAATGACTTGGTTATCTCTGTCTACAATAAGCATCAGGTACATCTCATCCTATTATACTTCAGTAAGGCTTTCGATAAGGTCAATCACGAGAAAGTACTACTAAAAATGCATGACTATGGAGTCAGAGGTCAAACATTAAGGTGAATTAAGAGTTTTCTAGATAATAGACTACAGTCAGTTGTCCTTAATGGTATTAGTTCAGATGTCATTCCTCTGGAGTCCCACAGGGATCCATACTTGAACCCCTGCTTTTCCTAGCCTATCTAAACGACTTCCCACAAAACATCAGTTCCAAAGTCCGTATCTTTGCAGATGATACTGCAGTCTATCTATCATCTGCAAATGAATCGGTCACACTCCAAAACGATCTTAAGAGATTAGAAGAGTTGGAGTGGGACATGGACTTTAACCCCTCCAAATGTCATGTTATCCACGTCATCAGAAGGAAACATCCTATTCCCAGTCAATATGAACTCCATGGAGTCCTACTTGAGTAGGTTACCTCAGCCAAATACCTTGGCGTGGATATCTCAAATAACCTGTCGTGGGACACTCACATAAAAAGGTCAACTAAGAAAGCAAACCAAACATTAGGATTCCTACGTAGAAACCTCCAGGTCAAATCCGAACCCCTTAAGTCCATGGCTTACCAGACACTAGTGAGACCCCAGCTTGAATATGGCTCCGAGATCTGGTTGCCCCATACCCAAACATTGATAGACCATATGAATGTGTCCAGCGGTATATGAGACAACACCGCGTTGGATAAAGGCTGACTTCTATCGTACCTCTAGTGTTACAGACATGCTACATTCCCTAAATCTACGCAGACTAGATCAACGGCGTATTGATAATAGGTTATCCCTTCTGTATAAAATTCATAATGATCTTGTTGCTATTCCCATTGAAAATTACCTAGTTCCCCTCTCCCGTCCTGCTCGCCATTGCCATTCCATAAGCTATAGGTTAATTACAGCAACTACAGACTACTACAAGTTTTCCTTTTTTCCAAGAACAATCTACCATTGGAACCATCTCCCTCCTGACATTGTCCATCTCCCTACCACAGAGCAATTCAATACGACAGTTTGCCATATTGACCATGCCAGTCCCTAGTTGTTCTGCGCAGCTGCTTTTAAACTTTTACCACAACTTATTTTCATTACTTTCTTAAATTATGCTTTTAACTATTCATACTTTTAACTTCTTTGCGGTTTTTGATGCGCAACATGTCTACATCCCCGCAAGTGGTTCGACATTAAAGGCAGAGCAGGCAGGCAGGCAGGCAGGCAGGCAGGCAGGCAGGCAGGCAGGCAGGCAGGCAGGCAGGCAGGCAGGCAGGCAGGCAGGCAGGCAGGCAGGCAGGCAGGCAGGCAGGCAGGCAGGCAGGCAGGCAGCTGCCTAGGCAGGCATGCAGGCAGGCAGGCGGCAGATACTATGTACCGTCCAGCCCCAGCCTTTACTATTTTTGCTGAGCGGCTGGCCACTTTACCACTCGGGACTGTTTTTGACCTTAGTTTGTGGTTATTTTCAACAGTCTGTGTCTCAAATGAGATGTTTATCAACGGTCCCCGACAAGCGTCACCCTGTCATACTCAATAGTGTGTGCTTGGAGTACCCAGTATATGTGGATGAATAGGTTACTACCAGAAATCATCGTTAGACTAAAGTTTTTTTTAGACGAAACTAGTACGTGAATTCGTGTTTACTCTCTAATATTCACTTCTGTTATCAGTAGTTATATAAATACGGATATAATACAGTTACAAAACAACCTACCAAAGTAAACAGAGTATGTCGAAGGTCGTATATTGCCAAAATACGCTAAACCGGTGATTTTATAATGAACGGTTTTAATGTTTGTTTACCTGTTTATACGAATCTGGGTCAAGACGGTGTCCAAACCGTGTTTCCGTGTATAGCGCATGCGTCGTATATACGGATGACTTCATGTCTTGTCGTTGTCTGTTCACTCGAGTGTGAATCGGTGACGATCGGCAATGTCCGTCTGTGACGGAAATTGTCGACGTTCGCCGAATCAACCCCAGGTGAGCAATTGTCACTGTATTGTATTGTACATGTACAGTCGTTTTGTCTGTTGTATGTATGAGAGTTGTATGAAAGGTTTGAATGCATTGGCTCCATGCTAATCTAATCCTTTTCTGGTTATTCTGAACTGTTTCTCAGCTCAGATCTATGGGTGAACTCTTACGAGGTAGTCGCCAATCATTTAAAGACTTTCCAATGTATATTGGAAAGATGTTTAATTAACACTGTGGCCCTATCCCTATACATACAATATTAAAGATTCGAACCTACGCCAGGCGTTGTTGTATAAGTGAGCCCTGTGACACATACAAGTCAGCTGCTCGCCCATATGGTGTACCGGCGGCGAGGGTAAATAAACGGAATCATCATCACCTACAAGTCAGCGACTCTCTCTCTCTCGACTACAGAGTACATCGTTCGGCATAAGCGACGGTGTTTTAGTCTGAACCCACTATTAGGTAGATCTATACCCATTAACAAGAGTTTCGTCCCTTTTTACGAAAAGCGCCATTTGTTTCTAAATTATGTTTTATCGGTGTCTTCATCTATGTGGCTGTTTGTGTAAGACCGACGATTGCAAGCATACGTACCCGTACATCTGGCCATAGTCATATAGTACGAAACGATTTCCGATTTTAATCAAAGGATCACCCATAATTCACTGTGGAATCCACGAACATAGGTTGGTCAGATCATACACTATAGTAAGTTAGTAACACTGAGTAATGTCGATTGGTCAAACCTCAAGAATGATCTGTGATGTTTTTCTGAAAATTTGACCAGTTAGACAACACTGATCCAAATACCTCTTTGCACAGTTTCAAGGCCGACATCAATAGGCTATCTAAAATGTAAATACAGCCGTCTGTCTATCACTCTATCATCTATGTTAAGCAAGTCACGTGTAGACCTCCCATCACACCAAACTTTATTCAAAACTCAAAAAGGTCAACAACAAAAATAATATGGTCAGCATATTCAAATCATTCAATTCCATCATACAAAAATTCATAAAATATGAAATTATCATTCAGGGCCGTCGCTGGAGCTATTTTGATGATACGCACGGCCAAATATACTTGTTTGTCGTGTGAGCATAGCAAGCGAGTACGCCTGTGGGTTCCGAAGGTATGTCCCCCCCCCCCGGGAGATTTTTTGAAATGAAGCAAATTTCCTGCATTTCAATGCATTTTGTAATATACAATTGCAGGACTAAAGTTCGTATAAAGGTATAAATTATGGCTAGATGTATAATATACATGATATATCGCCCTTATCAATTAAACAAGCACGTAAAATAGCACAAATTAAATTTCGAGACGCACCATATTTGCAATGGGCTCAATTATTCCACCACTCCACACATCACGGCGCCTATGTATCCCTGCTACCCCCCTGTGGTTTTATTGCATTTTGGAGTTTTCATTTTCTGAGACCAATGATACGCACATGCATACTTGCGTATGCCCAGCGACGGGCTTGCCATTCATATAAGATCCTATATCTAAGTCAATTATTAGAACAAATAAGACATACATAAATGTCCAACAAATAAACCAAATATTTCAACTTGCTATTTTTTCAAAACTTGTATTGTTTTGCTTCTTTCATCACAATTCTGGATGAGAATTGAATGTCGAATTATGTCTGGGAATATACGTGTGACAAGGGACATTCAGACGAATCTGTAGTCCAGTGGTTAACACGCTGGACTGGTAATCCAGGGTGCGCAGGTTCGATCCCTGTCTGACCTTAATAAAATTAACAGTCTCGTGTCGGTGCACATAAAAGAACCAGTGGAGTCTCTGGAATGGGTCTCTGTCTGTATCTTCCGAAATCTACAATGACTCATCTCTTCAGGAGACATCGCTCATATGGGCAACCAGTAGCGATGATAAATAAACGTAAAACACAAACACTCATCAAGAGCCACTCGTAGGCATAGGTTCGTTTGATATATATTTCAGAGGACATAAAACAAAGTATAAAACATTTCAATAATGGCAAAAACGTAAAGGGCCAGCGCTGCCAGTCGCCAGAGTAGCCATTCTATTTATCTACGTCGTACATTATACATTCCATATGTACATGTAGAAAATCCATATTATAAATCTTACCACAGTGTCGTAAGTAATACTCTTTCAATATAAATTGAAAGGTAAAATTTCTAAATTAAATATTCTCTACAGTATATAGCTTCACTCGCAAGAGTTTCTCTGGGTTCTGAACAAAGGCTGAGGTATCATTATGCAAAGAAGATTTATTTGTCCAATGCATGCAGAGCTTTCATTAACATTCATACAATCTTTCAGTCATACAAATACAACAAACAAAACGATTGGACACAGAACAAGACATTGACATGTGTTCACGAGACAAAGCATGTGCACAACATAATTGACCCAGGAAACATCGCTATTTAGTCTCTAACGTAGATAACCGAGTATCCCCGATTCAAAACTGTTGCATACGACACAAAGAACGATGATACACGAAGTGGAACAGCTATAAACACATGCGCGAAGATTAAGTATTTATGTATTATGGAAAAAAGTTCACGCTATATAACTCTGACACGCTATATAACTTGAGCCCCACTGGAGCCGTTACGATTGTGCCCTTAGGCAAGGCATTTAAATTCCACATTGCCTCTTCTCTCTCCCTCGTGGCGATGGATTCCATCAGGAATGAGGTCTCGAGAGTGATTTATATAAGTTGAAATAACTTGTTTCGCAATCGAGCTAAAATAAATTTGTATAAATATAAAAAACTCTGACATACTTTAAGTACAACAGGGGACATACGGTATATCTCAATTATGCTGATAAGCAATATGCACACTGTATTATATACCGTACTCAATAATCAATATCTATAGGAATAGATAACGACATATTTGTATTTTTATATGTGGGAAGCTATTGCATTTATGTGGCATAAAGGGTTACCTTAACTGCATTGTCCGATTAGCGCAGTGGTTAGCGCGCTCGTTTCTCACCAATGCAACCCAAGTTTGATCCTCGGACCGGGAAGTATGTGAGATGGTACGGTGGTCGCCAGATCGAACAGGTGGGTTTTCTCCAGGTACTCCGGTTTCCTCCCACACGAAGGACCTCATATACGCTTTCATTCGCGCCAACGAGAGTGATTAATATAAGTTGTTAAAACTTGCTTAGATATCATTGTAAAATAGATCAAGTTTAAGCTGCATTGTATTTCCTCATTAGATGACTTGGGTAATGGATGATACAACGTTACATGGACTCGTGAAGGCAGTGCTAGAACAGCATCGTGGTAGACAGGCTGTCATTTACGATGATGGAGAGAGGAAGATGCGGCTGTCATATATGCAGTTGTGGGATATTTCCAAGCAGGTTAGCATTAAAAGATATCAAGAAAGAAGAACAGTGGAACTGTACTGGTTGTTATATGTCGTGACTAAGTAACAAGCACTAGCACATTTTGTTCTCAATAGAACCATTGAATAGTAAGTAATAATTATAATATAAAAATATTAAAAATAAAATAATAATAATTTTTAAAAAAATTGCCCTGTTATACTAAGGCCTCATGATGGACCCAATCTTGTGACACTGATACTGGTCCAATGCTCCAGTTAGGCTATTCCAGAAGGGTGTCACACACTGCCCATAAGTCTGAGTGCACTGCCCTTATATCATAGCATAAAAGGTCAGCATAGAGCCAGATCAGATGGCACAAAATGCTGTTTGCTATTTGGATAGTGGAGCTAATACATTTGTCCGAATAGCAAACAACATAAACCCTGATCAGGCACGGCGTTACACCAGTGCTGATCTGGATCTATGTTGTTTGCACATTCCGTCCAATTTATTCGGCAGGTTAAGAGTTAAAAAATTGCTTCCATTATTAAATAAACCCGATTTTGTATCATTCAAATGTTAATAATCTATTATGTAGATTCTTAGTTTTACCTGGCCAAACAATCAAACAAACAGTTCTGTAATTAATTTGAATTTCTATACAAACGGCCCAAATTACGTGTAATTCATACTACTAACGGAATAAGTCCAAATCGGTGACATCACATACTTCAATACATTACTACCGGAAATCGGTGACATCACATACTTCAATACATTACTACCGGAAATCGGTGACATCACATACTTCAATACATTACTACCGGAAATCGGTGACATCACATACTTCAATACATTACTACCGGAAATCGATGACATCACATACTTCAATACATTACTACCGGAAATCGGTGACATCACATACTTCAATACATTACTACCGGAAATCGGTGACATCACATACTTCAATACATTACTACCGGAAATCGGTGACATCACATACTTCAATACATTACTACCGGAAATCGATGACATCACATACTTCAATACATTACTACCGGAAATCGGTGACATCACATACTTCAATACATTACTACCGGAAATCGGTGACATCACATACTTCAATACATTACTACCGGAAATCGGTGACATCACATACTTCAATACATTACTACCGGAAATCGTGCATCACATACTTCAATACATTACTACCGGAAATCGGTGACATCACATACTTCAATACATTACTACCGGAAATCGGTGACATCACATACTTCAATACATTACTACCGGAAATCGGTGACATCACATACTTCAATACATTACTACCGGAAATGTGTGTGTTTTACGTTTATTTATCGTCGCTACCGGTTACCCATATGAGCGCCGCCTCCTGAAGAGATTAGTCATTTTAGATTTTGGAGGATAGTGCATGAGTCTCCTCTGGTTCTTTTACGTGCAAGGTGTAAAGCACTGACACGAGACCTCGGTTTAACGTTCCATCTGAAAGACTGTTAATATTATTAGGGTCAGACGGGGAATCAAACCTGTGATCTCTGGATTACCAGTCCAGCATGTTACCACTGGACTACTGGAAATATTTTATTGAGATGCTTTTATTAGGTTACTCAGTGAATCGGCAATTATTATTAATTCAAACAAACACAATCAATTACTGTAATTATACAAAATCAGGAATTAGATTATCCTGTGTTTGAAACTAAAACAAAAGTTGGAGCAATAATAACATGATTATCAGACTCTGCCGATTGTCTGTCTAATTAATCGGCAATTGGTTTACGGGCATATTTAGTTTATACAAATTTATTTTAGCTTGATTGCGAAACAAGTTAATTCAACTTATATAAATCACTCTCGAGACCTCATTCCTGATGGAATCCATCGCCACGAGGGAGAGAGAAGAGGCAACGTGGAATTTAAATGCCTTGCCTAAGGGCACAATCGTAACGGCTCGAGTGTGGCTCGAACTCCGGACCTTTCGCACCTGAAGCGAACGCGCATCCACTGCGCTATCACGACTTCCACGGGCATATTGATTATCACTATTCACCATATGACTTGGTTTAAACATATTTCTTCATTCATATTGTACAGTACATATAACTTGTACCGGTATACAGAATGAAAATGGATTTAATCGAAAGCTTAAAGCTTATTGAGATTATATCCATTACATATATAAATGAGTTAGTAAACCCCAAACCAAGAAACTACACGTATTAAACGCCATTCATGCAGAATGATGGTTAGATGTCTGAGAGATCGCCTCCATGGTCGAGTGGTTACGACCGCTGGCTTATATACCTCTGTAATCTATCATTATTCATTCTCACAGGTTTGAGCCCGGCTTAGGCTGTGTCTGTTTATATGAAAAAGTTGGCAGTTTCCTATGGATGTTGGTGCACCAAGTACTGGTTAACCGCTGGAGCCCAAACTTGTGCTGATGCAGGCGTATAACGAGAACAAACAAATAGAGGTGTGAGAATTGTTTCTATGTTTATTTATGTTACAGGTGATGGCAGCACTGTCTGTGTATGCACACAAGAGGGAGGTTGTCGGCTTATGTCTAAAACTGGATCATCGCATGCCAGCCATCTTACTGGGGTAATAGACATTTATTGACTAAACCATAATCAATGTAATTCTACCTTATTCAATGTAATTCTACCTTAATCAATGTAATTCTACCATAATCATTGTAATTCTACCGTAATCAATGTAATTCTACCTTAATCAATATAATTCTACCATAATCAATGTAATTCTACCATAATCAATTTAATTCTACCTTAATCAATGTAATTCTACCATAATCAATGTAATTCTACCATAATCAATGTAATTCTACCTTAATCAATGTAATTCTACCATAATCAATGTAATTCTACCGTAATCATTGTAATTCTACCGTAATCAATGTAATTCTACCTTAATCAATATAATTCTACCATAATCAATGTAATTCTACCGTAATCAATGTAATTCTACCATAATCAATTTAATTCTACCTTAATCAATGTAATTCTACCATAATCAATGTAATTCTACCTTATTCAATGTAATTCTACCTTAATCAATGTAATTCTACCATAATCATTGTAATTCTACCATAATCAATGTAATTCTACCTTAATCAATATAATTCTACCATAATCAATGTAATTCTACCTTAATCAATGTAATTCTACCATAATCAATGTAATTCTACCATAATCATTGTAATTCTACCGTAATCAATGTAATTCTACCTTAATCAATATAATTCTA
>CM026393.1:54225205-54250616 GCA_014843695.1 Archivesica marissinica | reverse complement strand
CGACAGCCATTTAGCTATCATGCAGTGGATAAGTAGTTGCCATATCTATCCCACCTCCGTAGATATTACGAACTTTATTACGAACATTGGTTTGGCTTCTACATTGTCAATGTATGTCGTATTGGTAATGGCGTCAAGAGGTGCTTCTATGAGGGAAAGGGTTTAATGTTTAAACTAACGTCAAACCTGTCTTAAGCAGCCAGCCAAGGGAACCACAGAAAGTGGCTGCTTAGCACAGGTGGCTGTTTAATAGAGGTCAAATGTATAATAAAACAACATATTGGGAATATGGAAACTGACTGCTTAATACAGGTTGGCTGCTTAATGGAGGTGATCACTAACACAGGTTTGACTGTATAATGGAGGTGACCACTAACACAGGTTTGACTGTATAATGGAGGTGACCACTAACACAGGTTTGACTGTACTTTGATAATAACGACCTCATGTTGCACTACCTTGATGCATTCAAGTGAGTCACATCAGAATGCACCCATAATTTAATGTATCCCTACACCCATGTTCAGAAGTAGTCCGCCTTTACTGGTTTGAAGGATTATTAACCCATTTCATTCTGGATATATTTAATGGCTTTTGCAAACAACATAGATCCAGATCAGCCGCAGCTTAACGCTGTGTGCTGATCAGGATCTATGTTGTTTGCTACATAGCCAAGTGTCTTAGCAAGATCATCTGAATAGCAAACAGCATAGAGCCTGATCAGATGGAATGTTCCGTTGTAGCTGATCTGGCTCTATGTTCTTTGCAAATACTGTTTGATCGGTATCCAGAATCAAATGGTTAAATATAATATTAATGCTATATTTATTGTAAGTAATTTGATCTGCAGAAAGATGCGCAGTATATCGAGAGACAGACGGACAGGTGGGAGGATGAGAACAACCCAATTGTGAGAGTTGCTAGGACCATGGCTACACAGATCACACAGATGACACAGTACGTGAGACAGGAGGGACCTATAAAGGTAATCCAGGGATAGCAGGTTCGCATCTGACCCTAATAAAATTAACAGTCTTTCAGATTCGGCTTTACACCGAGGTATCGTGTCGGTGCTTTACACTGTGCGCTTAAAAGAACCAGAGGAGACTCTGGAATGTGTCTCTGTCTGTATCATTGCACTATCCTCCACAAATTTAAAATGACTAATCTCTTCAGGAGGCATCGCCCATATTGGCAACCGGTAGCGACGATAAATAAACGTAATACACACAAGAGCCAGAATTTCTGTGAGGGATATTGGTTTTGCATAATCTGTCCGTCCGTGTAAGTCCATCTGGAGCCAGGTATCAGTAACCAATGGGTGCAATTATATAAATCTTGAATGTATAATAATATAATATATTGTTTTTTTTTTGTGAAACAGTGCTTCATTTATTCACATATGTTTATATGTACATATATACCGCAATGATGCACAGCACATAAATGCTAAATACAACTGTAAAAAAAAAAATCATATATATATACTAGTCATTTAAATGCCAATAAAAGTATTATTAAACATTTTCATGAACCTTATTGAAAAATGTTATATTAAGAGGATATATTGTACAGTGTTACATAGGATAACACAACATCACTATGGATACTGTTCCTATTTCAGAATCACATGGCGTTTGTTGAGACGGCGAAGGCTCTGGCAGAGAACAGTGACAAGGTGTTACAGTTTGCCTATATACTCATCAAACACTGCATTGATAGAAGGTACAACACTCACTAAAGTCATATTCCTGGTGAAACCGACTGTCACAAATTAACTGTCACAAACCGAATGGCACAAACTGACTGTCACAAATCGACGGTCACAAACCGAATGTCACAACCTGACTGTCACAAATCGACTTGTCACAAACTGACTCATAAATTGCCTGTCACAAACCAACTGTCACAAATCGACTGTCACAAACCGAATGTCACAACCTGACTGTCACAAATCGACTGTCACAAACCGACTTTCATAGATTTCCTGTCACAAACCGACTGTCACAAACCAAATGGCACAAACTGACTGTCACAAATCGACTGTCACAAATCAACTGTCACAAACCGACTTTCACAAACTGACTGTCAGAAATCGACTGTCACAATTTGTAAGACAGTTGCTACCGTACAATTTATTATTGTATTAGTTACAAATCCAGTATTACCGTACTTATAATATTACCGTGCCTATAATGATTTTTATCACCAGATTGTCTCAGTGTCATAAGCGAGTGATCAAATTCAAATTTTAAAAAAAAAATTGTTTTAAAATTCAGCTTGTTCTAACTCAATCTATGCCAATTACTGGCCAGGACACATGTTTTATTGCCAACTTGGTTAATCTTTGAAATACAAGGGAAAATTTCAGCTTTCTTCTGGATCAATCTGTGTTTAATTGATTACATTGAATCGGCAGTGCTCGCAAATGGGTGTAAGCAAAGTTTTCACCCGGAAAATACACTCTGAGCTAGTCTGCATGTGCAATTACATATTTTTGGACACTATAATACACCCATGTTAAGTTAAAAAGTTTATCAAACACAGACAATTTCAATTTCAATTCAATTATGTCATCCAACCAATTCTGTGTGAACATGTATGAAATAGACCAGTTGTCAAGCGAAAATAAATGTTGGCTGTAAATATTTCATCATCCTATCTTGGCTGTAAATATTTCATCATCCTATCTTGGCTATATATTTCATCATCCTATCTTGATTGTAAATATTTCATCATCCTATCTTGAATGTAAATATTTCATCATCCTATCTTGACTAAATATTTCATCATCCTATCTTGACTAAATATTTCATCATCCTATCTTGACTGTAAATATTTCATCATCCTATCTTGACTGTAAATATTTCATCATCCTATCTTGGCTGTAAATATTTCATCATCCTATCTTGGCTATATATTTCATCATCCTATCTTGATTGTAAATATTTCATCATCCTATCTTGAATGTAAATATTTCATCATCCTATCTTGACTAAATATTTCATCATCCTATCTTGACTAAATATTTCATCATCCTATCTTGACTAAATATTTCATCATCCTATCTTGACTGTAAATATTTCATCATCCTATCTTGGCTGTAAATATTTCATCATCCTATCTTGGCTATATATTTCATCATCCTATCTTGATTGTAAATATTTCATCATCCTATCTTGAATGTAAATATTTCATCATCCTATCTTGACTAAATATTTCATCATCCTATCTTGACTAAATATTTCATCATCCTATCTTGACTAAATATTTCATCATCCTATCTTGACTGTAAATATTTCATCATCCTATCTTGACTGTAAATATTTCATCATCCTATCTTGACTAAATATTTCATCATCCTATCTTGACTGTAAATATTTCATCATCCTATCTTGACTGTAAATATTTCATCATCCTATCTTGACTAAATATTTCATCATCCTATCTTGACTAAATATTTCATCATCCTATCTTGACTGTAAATATTTCATCATCCTATCTTGACTGTAAATATTTCATCATCCTATCTTGAATTTCATCATCCTATCTTGGCTGTAAATATTTCATCATCCTATCTTGGCTGTAAATATTTCATCATCCTATCTTGGCTGTAAATATTTCATCATCCTATCTTGACTGTAAATATTTCATCATCCTATCTTGACTAAATATTTCATCATCATATCTTGTCTGTAAATATTTCATCATCCTATCTTGGCTATATATTTCATCATCCTATCTTGGCTGTAAATATTTCATCATCATATCTTGTCTGTAAATATTTCATCATCCTATCTTGGCTGTAAATATTTCATCATCCTATCTTGGCTGTAAATATTTCATCATCCTATCTTGACTAAATATTTCATCATCATATCTTGTCTGTAAATATTTCATCATCCTATCTTGGCTATATATTTCATCATCCTATCTTGGCTGTAAATATTTCATCATCATATCTTGTCTGTAAATATTTCATCATCCTATCTTGGCTGTAAATATTTCATCATCCTATCTTGGCTGTAAATATTTCATCATCCTATCTTGACTAAATATTTCATCATCATATCTTGTCTGTAAATATTTCATCATCCTATCTTGGCTATATATTTCATCATCCTATCTTGGCTGTAAATATTTCATCATCATATCTTGTCTGTAAATATTTCATCATCCTATCTTGGCTGTAAATATTTCATCATCCTATCTTGGCTGTAAATATTTCATCATCCTATCTTGACTTAAATATTTCATCATCCTATCTTGGCTGTAAATATTTCATCATCCTATCTTGGCTGTAAATATTTCATCATCCTATCTTGACTAAATATTTCATCATCATATCTTGTCTAAATATTTCATCATCCTATCTTGGCTTAAATATTCATCATCTATCTTGGTAAATATTTCATCATCCTATCTTGGCTGTAAATATTTCATCATCCTATCTTGGCTAAACACACCACTGTAAATATTTCATCATCCTATCTTGGCTGTAAATATTTCATCATCCTATCTTGACTAAATATTTCATCATCATATCTTGTCTGTAAATATTCATTCCTATCTGGCTATAATTTCATCATCCATCTTGCTGTAAATATTTCATCATCATATCTTGTCTGTAAATATTTCATCATCCTATCTTGGCTGTAAATATTTCATCATCCTATCTTGGCTGTAAATATTTCATCATCCTATCTCGGCTGTAAATATTTCATCATCCTATCTCGGCTGTAAATATTCATCATCCTATCTTGGCTAAATATTTCATCATCCTATCTTGACTAAATATTTCATCATCCTATCTTGTCTAAATATTTCATCATCCTATCTTGGTAAATATTTCATCATCCTATCTTGGCTGTAAATATTTCATCATCCTATTGTCTGTAAATATTTCATCATCATATCTTGTCTGTAAATATTTCATCATCCTATCTTGACTAAATATTTCATCATCATATCTTGTCTGTAAATATTTCATCATCCTATCTTGACTAAATATTTCATCATCATATCTTGTCTGTAAATATTTCATCATCCTATCTTGGCTATATATTTCATCATCCTATCTTGGCTGTAAATATTTCATCATCCTATCTTGTCTGTAAATATTTCATCATCATATCTTGTCTGTAAATATTTCATCATCCTATCTTGGCTGTAAATATTTCATCATCATATCTTGTCTGTAAATATTTCATCATCCTATCTTGGCTATATATTTCATCATCCTATCTTGGCTGTAAATATTTCATCATCATATCTTGTCTGTAAATATTTCATCATCCTATCTTGGCTGTAAATATTTCATCATCCTATCTTGGCTGTAAATATTTCATCATCCTATCTCGGCCGTAAATATTTCATTATCCTATCTCGGCCGTAAATATTTCATCATCCTATCTCGGCTGTAAATATTTCATCATCCTATCTCGGCTGTAAATATTTCATCATCCTATCTCGGCTGTAAATATTTCATCATCCTATCTTGACTGTAAATATTTCATCATCCTATCTTGGCTGTAAATATTTCATCATCCTATCTCGGCTGTAAATATTTCATCATCCTATCTTGACTGTAAATATTTCATCATCCTATCTTGGCTGTAAATATGTCATCATCCTATCTTGGCTGTAAATATTTCATCATCCTATCTCGGCTGTAAATATTTCATCATCCTATCTTGGCTGTAAATATTTCATCATCCTATCTCGGCTGTAAATATTTCATCATCCTATCTTGACTGTAAATATTTCATCATCCTATCTCGGCTGTAAATATTTCATCATCCTATCTCGGCTGTAAATATTTCATCATCCTATCTCGACTGTAAATATTTCATCATCCTATCTCGGCTGTAAATATTTCATCATCCTATCTCGGCTATAAATATGGAAACCACTCAAAACTAAAGACCATACAAATTAATTTAAACACTGTAAATAATGTCAAATCATAAAACAATAAATTTGATTTTCTAAAATGCTGCTGACAAGGTCTGTTTACAGACAGAGCTATGAAAGTCTTTGTTACACCCTTTGAGTTGTTTCGATATGAGGTCATCAATTATTGAGTGGAAGTCGTGATAGTTCAGTGGTTGCGTGTTCACTTCATGTGCGAAAGGCCTGGAGTTTGCGCCCCGCTGGAGCCGTTATGATTGTGCCCTTAGGCAAGGCATTTAAATTCCACATGCCTCTTCTCTCTCCCTCATGGCGATGGATTCCATCAGGTATGAGGTCTCAAGAGTAATTAATATAAGTTATAAGAACTTGTTTCGCAATTGAGCTCAAATAAATTTGTATAAACTCGGAACAAACATATTTAGAATTAATTGTTATGTTTAATCTGTTTTATCACACCGGGAAGACACTTTGAGGCCATAATCTTGTAAATCCCGTCTTATAGGCAAGTAAGTATGGTAGTAAGTATCCACATTTCGGTTATAGTCAGTTATAAAAGCTCATCAGAGCTTATGTTATTTGTGATATGTCTTGCCGACTCAAAATAAAATTGATCTTATCTTATTTCAGATTCCATTGTTCGTTTGAAATCTATGCAAGGGTACTATTGCTTCCAATGAGTGACATGCTTGCTTGTCTGTTACCTCCCTTGACAGATAAAGTCTTATTTATCCAGATATGTATGGAGGTCCTTTCAGTTGGAATCCTTTGTTTTTACTGTTGTTCCCTAACCAGATGTTGCGGAATGGTGTATCAGAATCATGATAATTAATGGATAACAAATCTTTACCAATTGTATTTACTGCAGGATATCTGTCGACATATAGTAATTTAATAATTAGGAGATGAGAAAGTGGATGAAAATTTATAGCATTTTGTGCAAAAGAAACAACGATAAAAACCGAGGAGACCACTTAACAGGATCTACAGTCAAACCTGTGTTAGTGATCATCTCCATTAAGCAGCCAACCTGTATTAAGCAGCCAGTTTCCAGATTCCCCATATGTTGTATGACTATACATTTGACCTGTGCTAAGCAGCCACCTGTGCTAAGCAGCCACTTTCTCTGATTCCCTTGGCTGGCTGCTTAAGGCAAGCTTGACTATATATACTTTTAGTGAGTATTCAGGGGCAGTAACTGACCGATGTTTCTCAATCATGCAGTGATTAAGATCTACTCACCAGTTTATATAACAGTAACTTGACGTTTCTATTGTTTCAGTTTTTGTGAGGATTTAGAGTCGTATTGTTTACAAGTTCCCACTGTCAGACAGCAGTTACTGATCCTGGCCAATTTACAGATGGGTAACATTATGTCAGATACAGTGAGTATATACTCAATCACATGCCCTCCCTCTGTCTGTTGTCACAGTGAGTATACCCGATCATGCTCCGTCCCTCTATCTGTTGTCGCAGTGAGTATACCCGATCATGCTCCGTCCCTCTATCTGTTGTCGCAGTGAGTATACCCGATCATGCTCCGTCCCTCTATCTGTTGTCGCAGTGAGTATACCCGATCATGCCCCGTCCCTGTGTCTGTTACCCCAGTGAGTATACCCGATCATGCTCCGTCCCTCTGTCTGTTACCCCAGTGAGTATACCCGATCATGCTCCGTCCCTCTGTATGTTACCCCAGTGAGTATACCCGATCATGCTCCGTCCCTCTGTCTGTTACCCCAGTGAGTATACCCGATCATGCTCTGTCCCTCTATCTGTTACCCCAGTGAGTATAGCAGATCATGCTCCGTCCTCTGTCTGTTGCCCCAGTGAGTATACCCGATCATGCTCCGTCCCTCTGTCTGTTGCCCCAGTGAGTATACCCGATCATGCTCCGTCCCTCTGTCTGTTGCCCCAGTGAGTATACCCGATCATGCTCCGTCCCTCTATCTGTTACCCAGTGAGTATACCCGATCATGCCCCCTCCCTCTGTCTGTTACCCTAGTGAGTATACCCGATCATGCTCCGTCCCTCTATCTGTTACCCCAGTGAGTATACCCGATCATGCCCCCTCCCTCTGTCTGTTGCCCTAGTGAGTATACCCGATCATGCCCCCTCCTTTGTCTGTTACTCCAGTGAGTATACCCGATCATGCCCCCTCCCTCTGTCTGTTGTCCCAGTGAGTATACCCGATCATGCCCCCTCCCTTTGTCTGTTACCCAGTGAGTATACCCGAGCATGCCCCCTCCCTCTGTCTGTTGCCCCAGTGAGTATACCCGATCATGCCCCCTCCCTCTGTCTGTTGCCCCAGTGAGTATATCCGATCATGCCCCCTCCCTCTGTCTGTTGCCCCAGTGAGTATACCCGATCATGCCCCACCCACCCTCTGTCTGTTGCCCCGGTGAGTATACCCGATCATGCCCCCTTCCTCTGTCTGTTGCCCCGTGAGTATATCCGATCATGCCCCCACCCTCTGTCTGTTGCCCCGGTGAGTATACCCGATCATGCCCCACCCACCCTTTGTCTGTTGCCCCAGTGAGTATACCCGATCATGCCCCCCCACCCTCTGTCTGTTGCCCCAGTGAGTATACCCGATCATGCCCCACCCACCCTCCCTCTGTCTACAAAAAGCATACATTTGACCAAATTATTATCGTCACTACCGGTTGCCCATATCAGCGCCACCTCCTGAAGAGATTAGTCCTTTTAGATTTTTGGAGGATAGTGCAATGATACAGACAGAGACCTATTGATAGTATAGTGTCTCCTCTGGTTCTTTTACGTACACAGTGTAAAGCACCGACACGAGACCTCGGTTTAATGTCCCATCTGAAAGGCTGTTAATTTTATTAGGTTCAGACGGGGGATCGAACCAGCGATCCCTGGATTACTAATATTAATATTTATATAGAATAAAGATGTCGAGTCTGAGATTTCGAGTGGGGAACATTTTGTATTTCATGGCTCATTTTACAGAAATGTATACCCTCTCTCTAGGTAGACATCCCACACTGCAAGGGATACTTCATTATACAGAAATGTATACTCTCTCTCTAGGTAGACATCCCACACAGCAAGGAATGCATCATTTTACAGAAATGTATACCCCCTCTCTAGGTAGGCATCCCACACAGCAAGGGATACTTTATTTTACAGAAATGTATACCCCCTCTCTAGGTAGACATCCCACACAGCAAGGGATACTTCATTATACAGAAATGTATACCCCCTCTCTAGGTAAACATCCCACACAGCAAGGGATACTTCATTATACAGAAATGTATACCCCCTCTCTAGGTAGACATCCCACACAGCAAGGGATACTTCATTATACAGAAATGTATACCCCCTCTCTAGGTAAACATCCCACACAGCAAGGGATACTTCATTATACAGAAATGTATACTCTCTCTCTAGGTAGACATCCCACACAGCAAGGGATACTTCATTTTACAGAAATGTATACCCCCCCTCTAGTAGACATCCCACAGCAAGGGATACTTCATTTTACAGAAATGTATACCCCCCTCTAGGTAAACATCCCACACTGCAAGGGATACTTCATTATACAGAAATGTATACCCCCTCTCTAGGTAAACATCCCACACAGCAAGGGATACTTCATTATACAGAAATGTATACCCCTCTCTAGGTAGACATCCCACACCGCAAGGGATACTTCATTTTACAGAAATGTATACCCCCTCTCTCTAGGTAGACATCCCACACAGCAAGAGATACTTCATTTGTTTGAAGAATTCGAAATGTTAAAGAATGAATGGCGGGTTAATAGTTTCCATCGGGGTGTGAACTACATTGGGTGAGGTTAACCCTACAAATACTCAAGCCTGTAGCTTCGAGTGCACATTTCAGCTGCATATCATTAGTTGGGAACCTTCATACGAAAAGTATACAATCAGGGCACTTACGTTCATCGAAGGAAATGCAATAGCGATATAAATATTTACATGTATACACGGATGTATCCCCCCCCCCCCATCAGTATGGACTGAAAATCCAAATATCTCTAAAGGCGATTTCTAAAGTTTTTATCTTTTCATAGATTAATTTCATAGCTTAGTATTTTCAAGACAATTTTATGCCTACTCCAATGGTGGTGTCAGTGGAATATTTACACACATAGTATGTTCAAAATGGTTAGTATTTTATTACATACAGTGAAACCTGTGTTAGTGGTCACCTATTAAGCAGCCAACCTGTATTAAGCAGCCAGTATTCAGATTCCCTATATGTTACTTTGCTATACATTTGACCTCTATTAACAGCCACCTGTTCTAAGCAGCCATGTTCTGTGATTTCCTTAGCTGGCTGCTTAACACAGGTTTCACTGTATGAGGAAATCGCTTGAATATTAATTGTTTTATTCAGATGTTTAGAATATATGAAAATTGTGAGGTAAGATAGTTCTATAAATAACCACATTGTGTAGTCAACCGTATGTTTTTATTTTTAGAAAGTGTCCATGTATATTTCAGTATCACAAATACATAATATATATCAAATTTTATTTCATGTATTCAAATTCAATAATTTTCAATTATTTGATTTCAGAAGTTGCGAGTATTTTGAAGTTTCAACATTTTCATGAAAAGGTGCATCCATCACTCGATCCCCCCCGTGCATCCATCACTCGACTCCCCCCCGTGCATCCATCACTCGACTCCCCCCATGCATCCATCACTCGACCCCCCCAAGCATCCATCACTCGACTCCCCCCATGCATCCATCACTCGACCCCCCCAAGCATCCATCACTCGACTCCCCCCATGCATCCATCACTGACCCCCCACATCGACCCCCCAGCATCCATCACTCGACCCCCCCCCCCTGTTATCCATCACTTGACCCCCCATGCATCCATCACTCGACCCCCCCATGCATCCAACACTCGACCCCCCCAGCATCCATCACTCGATCCCCCATCCATCACTCGACCCCCCCCCATGCATCATCACTTGCCCCCCGTGCATCCATCACTCAAACCCCCCCACCGTGCATCCATCACTCGACCCCCCCGTGCATCCATCACTCGACCCCCCCCCATGCATCCATCACTCGACCCCCCCCATGCATCCATCACTCGACCCCCCCCATGCATCCATCACTCGACCCCCCCCACGTGCATCCATCACTCGACCCCCCATGCATCATCACTCGACCCCCCCCTCGTGACCTCACTCGACCCCCCGTGCATCCATCACTCGACCCCCCCCCATGCATCCATCACTCGACCCCCATGCATCCATCACTCGACCCCATGATCCATCACTCGACCCACACCCTCCCTTTACAGTGCTATTGGTTTAAACCCTAATTCAGTTTATTAGTTCAAATGAACAACCCATCTGACTGTTCTGCCCAGATGTCTACCCTCGGTTGACATAATCTCCAGTAGATACGTCTGCCACATATATATGAAAGCCGCTATTTGACCTTTGCTCTTTGTAACAGTTTAAAATCCCAGACATCTGTTCCCTGCCTAATGCAGATACCCGTTTTTGGGTGGTATATTTAAGCACCCAATCCAAAAGCTACATTATAATACTTACGTATATATCGAAACTTCAGACCTTTTGTGAAATCTGCGCCTAGCCCTGAGATTATAAAACTTTTCTCAGATCTCAAACTCGAGCTCAAGTGATCTGATTGGTTGATTCTGAGTGTTAATGTCAGGTGAACCAATCAGATGATTGAGACTGAGTTTGAGATTGGAGAAAAGTTTTATATATATGTTGGTCTTTTCTTCACAATCAATAGTAGCATGGGTGAGATAAGCATACTCCTTTATTCATTGTTGAGACTTCAAGTGCCTGTGGTTTAAGTATGCAGTAAATAATGGCTGTGGTTGAAGTATGCTGTAGCTGCCTGTGGTTTAAGTATGCAGTAAATAATGGCTGTGGTTGAAGTATGCTGTAACTGCCTGTGGTTTAAGTATGCAGTAAATAATGGCTGTGGTTGAAGTATGCTGTAACTGCCTGTGGTTTAAAGGCATATGCGGTAATTGCCAGTGCGCAACTTTCTGCGCAGTCAGGGGAGATAACAACATTTGTTGTCCGAGGTGGACTGGAGGGTCTGAGAAATCTGCTGGGTGAGAAAGTCAATGGCAAAGTGAGGGCAACTGGCACAAAGCGTGTAATTGAAAACATTGCTCGATATTTAGAGACATAAACTGGAACATAAAACTGACTGTCGCTTGTTGCAGTGGAGATTTTGTAACTGAATTTCTATATTCTTACATTGACTGGACATATTTGACAATGGGCACAGAGTTATCTCCCTTACACTATAGTGTATATGCATCTACAGTACTGGTGGGCACTGTGAACTGTACTGAGGGTACCAGCCTCTTGTGTCTGGTTTTGTTTGGGAGCACAACTTTCAAATTTTCACTTTTTCCGAGTCGCCGACAACTATTTTGTATACTAGTATTAATTGTGGTCTACTCTCTATTTTGTTTCAAGTACAGCTGATGTTGTTACTTACTCTTATGTACATAGTATTAGTTGGGTTATATGTGTTGTGTACAGTCAAGTAGTTTAGTGAGGACATGGCAGTGTTGGTGTGATGTCAGATACTGGTCAGTGTGTTATATGAAACACCCCCATTTGAGAAAATAATGGGGGTAGGGATCTAAATTTTCAGATATTTGAATAAATATCCTGGTAACCTATGTTTTTTTAATCAGTTATACTTAGCATATATATAGATAAACTTATTTAGAGCAATTTAATGACAATTTCTATGATAAAAACAAAAATGTTGGTCCAAATTTCAAAATAATTTCTCAAAAACGATAAGTAAAATATTGGTGAGATAGCACTATTTGGCTCATAAATTTTTATATTCATGCAGTTTTCTATAGTTTTCTGCTGTATTCCTTGCTGCAGGCACATAGGGTCATGAAAATAATAACTTGTGTCTTCTAATGCAACATACTGTATACTTAGGAACCGCTATACAGTGTGTGGTATATGTGTCTAAAATATCGCGAAATTGACAAAAGGGCTAATATTTCACAGTAAATTTACAAAAAAACTAGCTCGGTGACCCATATATTTTTTTCTACCTTTATTTTGTACTATATAAGTTGATTAAAAGTGCAAAACGCCAAAACTCTCTCTATGTTTATAATATTAGAGCTATTTTGTAGCATATGCCTTTAAGTATGCAGTAAATAATGGCTGTGGTTTAGGTATGCTGTAGCTGCCTGTGGATTAAGTATCCAGTAAATAATGGCTGTGGTTTAAGTATGCTGTAACTGCCTGTGGATTAAGTATGCAGTAAATAATGTATGTGGTTGAAGTATGCTGTAACTGCCTGTGGATTAAGTATGCAGTAAATAATGTCTGTGGTTGAAGTATGCTGTAACTGCCTGTGGATTAAGTATGCAGTAAATAATGGCTGTGGTTTAGGTATGCTGTAACTGCCTGTGGATTAAGTATGCTGTAACTGTCTGTGGTTTAAGTATGCAGTAAATAATGGCTGTGGTTTAGGTATGCTGTAACTGCCTGTGGATTAAGTATGCAGTAAATAATGGCTGTGGTTTAAGTATGCTGTAACTGGCTTGGATTAAGTATGCAGTAAATAATGGCTGTGGTTTAAGTATGCTGTAACTGGCTATGGATTAAGTATGCAGTAAATAATGGCTGTGGTTTAGGTATGCTGTAGCTGGCTGTGGATTAAGTATGCAGTAAATAATGGCTGTAGTTTAGGTATGCTGTAATGGCTGTGGATTAAGTATGCAGTAAATAATGGCTGTGGTTTAAGTATGCTGTAACTGGCTATGGATTAAGTATGCAGTACAATGGCTGTGGATTAAGTATGCAGTAAATAATGGCTGTGGTTTAAGTATGCTGTAACTGGCTATGGATTAAGTATGCAGTAAATAATGGCTGTGGTTTAGGTATGCTGTAGCTGGCTGTGGATTAAGTATGCAGTAAATAATGGCTGTAGTTTAGGTATGCTGTAATTGGCTGTGGATTAAGTATGCAGTAAATAATGGCTGTGGTTTAAGTATGCTGTAACTGGCTATGGATTAAGTATGCAGTAAATAATGGCTGTGGTTTAGGTATGCTGTAGCTGGCTGTGGATTAAGTATGCAGTAATAATGGCTGTGGTTTAAGTATGCTGTAACTGGCTATGGATTAAGTATGCAGTAAATAATGGCTGTGGTTTAGGTATGCTGTAGCTGGCTGTGGATTAAGTATGCAGTAAATAATGCTGTGGTTAAGTATGCTGTAACTGGCTATGGATTAAGTATGCAGTAAATAATGGATGTGGTTTAGGTTGCTGTAACCCCCTGTGGATTAAGTATGCAGTAAATAATGGCTGTGGTTTAGGTATGCTGTAACTGCCTGTGGATTAAGTATGCAGTAAATAATGGCAGTGGTTTAAGTATGCTGTAACTGGCTGTGGTTTAAGTATGCTGTAGCTGGCTATGGTTTAAGTATACATTAACTGGCTGTGGTTTAAGTATGCTGTATCTGGCTGTGGATTAAGTATGCAGTAAATAATGGCTGTGGTTTAAGTATGCATTAACTGGCTATGGTTTAGGTATGCTGTAATTGGCTGTGGTTTAAGTATGCTGTAACTGGCTGTGGTTTAAGTATGCTGTAACTGGATATGGTTTAAGTATACATTAACTGGCTATGGTTTAGGTATGCTGTAACTGGCTATGGTTTAGGTATGCTGTAACTGGCTGTGGATTAAGTATGCAGTAAATAATGGCTGTGGTTTAAGTATGCTGTAACTGGCTATTGGTGTAAAATAAATACATGTACGTTTATTTATGTTCGCTACCGGTTGTCCATATATGAGCTACGGGCAGTCTACCTAACAACACATTTCCTTGGCAGATTCCAGCGGTTCACCAGTACTTGTTGCACCAACCTCTGTAAGAAACTGTTGTTTCCGTGTTGCATATTTATACTCCTGTAAGCGATGCTTGAAATAGGGTATTTGAGGCACCATGTTGGTCAGTTGGTCTGTCGGTCAGAAATTGTGTCCATTTCTTGAATTTTAGATCGATCAAATGATTCTGAAGTTAATGTTTGACACAGATATCACCTACATTACATTAGGAATCTCATATTGAGGTCATGAATTTGTCACCTTCAATATTTTTTTTTATTTTTTTTTATATTTTTTTTTATTATTTTTATTATTTTGGTTTTCTCTCTCCTTTACATAAATACAGTATAGAATACATTTTATATATGTAACATGATTTTACATAACATAATTTTCTATAATCGTTTACGGAGTTACAGAGTATTTACTATGAAATGCAATGGCGAAGTTTTAATATATAATGTATAATACGAGCCCCGATCCGGCATCCATACCCCCTCGCACCGCTGCTCCCCCGCCGACATTCCTTCCAACGAAATTATTCAATCACAGTATGCTGGCAAGAGAATACCATTTTTTAGAGCTCGTGCAGAATTCAATTCTCCGCCTGAATCCGCAAAAACCTGGCATATCCTTAAAAACTAACATCGGCGAAAAAGAGCCATGCGGTAGGGATGGTAACTCCAGAATCGGGTCCATATAATATAGTATCTATGTGACAAAAGAATATAAAATGTAACTTGCATGGAACGTTACATGGAATGATTATTTAACTAACTAATGAGTTCATATTATGCAAATATGTATTCTTTCATTCTTTCATTATTTTTCAATTATGTTATATTAATGATTTGGTTCGATCTATCATTCATTACCCATATATCATGTAATAGCTTCCCCTACCACCACCCCACCCCCCTCCCATCCCCACTCCCATCCCCCCCTCCCATCCCCACTCCCATCCCAGACCAATAATATATTAATAAACATAACCTTCAATATTTTGGGAATCTCATATTGAGGTCATGAATGTGTTACCTTCTTTGATGTTTTCTTTGTTGACTATACATGTAGTGTTTTTTTTTGCAAATTAGGAATTTGTCATCAAGTCTAGTCACACATAGCAGACAAAAAATATTAATTTTTAGTACCGTCAATACTCGCCTATAAGACGACCCCCCTACTTTGGTCCTGAAATCTGTAGGGTTTGGCATGCACTCGTGTATAAGACGGATTGATAGAATGGACACCAGACCATGTATTAATTGTATGTTTGTCCAGTGTAAGTTGAAGACATTTTGAGTTTGAGAGTGCATTCTTTTCTAAAACATAATTATGGATACCATTTAAAAATGTTGGCATGCACTCACATATAAGACGGGTTGATCAAATGGACACCAGACACACAAGTATAAATTGCATGTTTGGCCAGTGAACATTTTCAGTGGCAAGGTGTTTTATTTTCTGATACATAATATGGAATCCATTTAACACATTTTTATCCAATTGCGCAGGAAAAAAATAATTTTAAATTCTTTTTTTAGCACTCACTTATAAAAGATGGAAAGCCACTTTGAGGCCATAATCTGGTTGTAAAATAATGCGTGTTATAGGCGAGTATTGATGGTATTCATTATAAAGGAATCTTAAAGTGAATAATAGCACAATAGGTCAGTGATACTTTGCACTTAATGTTTTATAGTTATGCTTTGACTAACGATATAAGATTAGCGCGCTCGCTTCTCACCAATGCAACCCAGGTTCGATCCTTGGACCGGGAAGTATGTGAGATGGTACGGTGGTCGCCAGATCGGACCAGTGCGTTTTCTC
The DNA here is from genome assembly GCA_014843695.1 of Archivesica marissinica. Classification (NCBI taxonomy): domain Eukaryota; kingdom Metazoa; phylum Mollusca; class Bivalvia; order Venerida; family Vesicomyidae; genus Archivesica; species Archivesica marissinica. The sequence continues at coordinate 54,234,008 of CM026393.1, read as the reverse complement.
CGGGTACTCCGGTTTCCTCCCACAGGAATGACTACATTTATGCTTTCATCCGCGCCAACGAGAGTGATTAATATAAGTTGTTAGAACTTGCTTCGCAATCGTTGTAAAATAAATAAAGTTTAAACTTAACGATATAAAGATTTCAAGTGTAGAATTTGGTACATACATGCCGCATTCACTTACCGTATTACGAGCCGTCTCATCAGGATCTGCACTTTTTTGCCAGTAATAATTATTACTATTTTTAGATAAAATTACCCATTTTGATAAATGAACTGGTCCAAAGGTAATTTTCTTATTAATTTATTGGTCTGAAAATATCACGCACCAGTCCATGTCAGTTACTTGGGGTTGAATGGATTAAGCTGGATCCTTCCTTCCGTAAGTCGAGGGTACTTTGTGGACTTGTGACATTGGTTTTGACAATGGCTTTTCTCTCATTTTTTAATGAAACTGAGGTAAATTTGAGATATCTTGTTGACTATATTCCATTACAAATCATAAATAAATACACTGATGCACAACAATAATTTATGAAGTTTGTTTATCAACTTTTCTACTGTTTATGCTGTAAATAAAACAATATTTTTGTCTAAGCAAATTCTTATCAGCAGATTCAAATCAAACAAACAAACAAACAAACAAACAAACAAACAAACAAATATTTTTGTCTAAGCAAATACTTATATTAATTCAAATCAAACAAACAAACATAAATAAAGTTCAAACAAATAAAAAACAAATATTTCCAAAACAATTTTTTTCTAGGATGAGAAAATGGGCGAGTTATGACTGGAAATATATGGTAGATCAGTCAGTATAAGTGGTGTTCTAACATATACTGTACTGAGAAATCTCTGTATGCAAAACAGTATGTTGTTTCTGTGTGTGTGTTTTACGTTTATTTATCATTGCTCTCGGTTACCCATATGAGCGACGCCTCCTGCTCTCGGTTACCCATATGAGCGACGCCTCCTGAAGAGATTAGTCATTTTTGGAGGATAGTGCAATGATACAGACAGAGACCCATTCCAGAGTCTCCTCTGGTTCTTTTAAGTGCACCGACACAAGACCTCGGTTTAACTTCCCCATCTGAAAGACTGTTAATTTTATTAGGGTCAGACGGGGGATCGAACCTGTTGTTTCTGTTAGTTTTAATAGTTGTTATATAGAGTACCGGTAGTTCTTTTCACATTTTTTATTGTGAAATTGTGAATAGGAGTCAAACCTGTGTTAGTGGTCACCTCCATTAAACAGCCAACCTGTATTAAGCAGCCAGTTTCCAGATTCCCAATATGTTATTTTATTATACATTTGCCCTCTATGAAGCAGAGACTCTGCGATTCCCTTGACTGGCTGCTTAACCCTTTGCTTGCTGAGTAAATAAAATCACATTTGCAAACAACATAGATCCAGATCAGCTGCGGCGTAGCACTGCGTCTTATCAGGATCTATGTTGTTTGATATTCAGCCAAATATTTTAGCTTCACTATCCGAATAGCAAACAGCATAGAGCCTGATCAGACAGAATGTTCTGTGCTGTCTGATCTGGCTCTATGCTGTTTGCACAAGTGATTTGCCGCTAGCATGCAGAGAGTGTTTACAAAGAACATGTATTACATTTCCCCTCATTTCCTAAGCCATATACCTGTACACTAAAGACATGAATATTATTTCATTCTGCTAATGTGTCATGGTTTTAAATCAATAAGTCTCTCTCCAGAAATCTTACTGTTAATTAAAAGGTTTGAAGCAGAGTACCTCCATAAACCGCCTACAGGGTCGGCTCTACTCTTAAAGGGCTGATAACGAGGATGTAAATAATAACAATATGGAGCTAATACATGGAACCCTAAAGTACCAGAATGCATTAGTTTAATCTTCAAATGGAGACAACAAAGCTACAATTCATTTGAAATTTATCCCTGTGTTTTTATTTTAGCAAACCATAGTTTCTAATGTTAACCCATTTCATTCTGGATACATTTAATACATGGAACCCTGAATGTTCAAGTACCAGAATGCATTAGTTTAATCTTCAAATAGAAACAACAAAGCTGCAATCTACAGCATAGAGCCTGATCAGATGGCATGTTATTCTGTTGCTAGCATGCAAAGTGTTAAGACAGGTTTGACGGTATATACAAATACGGCTTAATTGATGCGTCTAGATGCTCTGTGGAGCCTCCATCTTGTAGTGGATACTTGTCAGACTTCTACCCCGAGTGCTTGTGAGTTTGACTCATGCCAGAATCATGGTAGTTGTGACCTTAGGCAAAAGACGGCCAGAATCATGGTAGTTGTGACCTTAGGCAAAAGACGGCCAGAATCATGGTAGTTGTGACCTTAGGCAAAAGACGGCCAGAATCATGGTAGTTGTGACCTTAGGCAAAAGACGGCCAGAATCATGGTAGTTGTGACCTTAGGCAAAAGACGGCCAGAATCATGGTAGTTGTGACCTTAGGCAAAAGACGGCCAGAATCATGGTAGTTGTGACCTTAGGCAAAAGACGGCCAGAATCATGGTAGTTGTGACCTTAGGCAAAAGACGGCCAGAATCATGGTAGTTGTGACCTTAGGCAAAAGACGGCCAGAATCATGGTAGTTGTGACCTTAGGCAAAAGACGGCCAGAATCATGGTAGTTGTGACCTTAGGCAAAAGACGGCCAGAATCATGGTAGTTGTGACCTTAGGCAAAAGACGGCCAGAATCATGGTAGTTGTGACCTTAGGCAAAAGACGGCCAGAATCATGGCAGTTGTGACCATAGGCAAAAGACGCTTAAGTTCACAATGCCTCTTCACTCTTCTGTATAGCAATGAATTCCATCAGGATTGAGGACTGATTCACCTAGAGTAGTGAGTCAGTGAGTACAATTGGTGCTTTATGGATTAAATGTCAAGCTCCTGTGGTATAGACGATTCATATTATAACAATTTGTCTACCATATACATGTATGAAAAAAATAGTAAAAAAACGTGATATGCTAATAGATAGATAGATTTTTGTTGAAAAAAAGTCCATGGTACATAGAGGATATTTGTGTATATTAGTGTAAGATAGCATTTTATTTCATCGAAATACATATTTCGGTGGTCACTCGCTGAAATAAAATCTTATCTTACACTAATATACACAAATCTTCTTTTTCTTTTATGGTTTCCAATGATTTTGGCTAATATAATATTTCTTTCACATTTCATTCATTTTAGCTGTATATGTGGTCATTTGTGTGGGAGGAAACCGGAGTACCCGGAGAAAACCCAAATGTGCTAGTGCTTGTTACTTAGTCACGACATATAACAACCAGTACAGTTCCACTGTTCTTCTTTCTTGATATGTTTTAATGCTAACCTGCTTGGAAATATCCCACAACTGCATATATGACAGCCGCATCTTCCTCTCTCCATCATCGTAAATGACAGCCTGTCTACCACGGTGCTGTTCCAGCACTGCCTTCACGAGTCCATGTAACGTTGTATCATCCATTACCCAAGTCATCTAATGAGGAAATACAATGCAGCTTAAACTTGATTTATTTTACAATGATATCTAAGCAAGTTTTAACAACTTATATTAATCACTCTTGTTGGCGCGGATGAAAGCGTATAATTTTTATGTGGTCATTCATGTGGGAGGAAACCAGAGAAAACCCACCTGTCCGATCTGGCGACCATCTCACATACTTCCCTGTTGGAGGATCGAACCCGGGTTGCATTGGTGAGAAGCGAGCGCGCTAACCACTGCTCTAATCAGACAGCCAGGATATATTTTTACCTTATAATTATCTATCCATGATTGTCAGAAAATAGCTAAAATACAAAAGTACATCCAACCGCGGAGGAATACAAAGCTCAAGCAGTGACAGAGAAAATGTCAACTTCCACTGTTTCAAAACAGTTTTCTTTCAATGAGTAAACTCTATCATTCATTGTAAAAAAGAAAAGAAATACATAGATTTATATATAATACAACACATAATATGACCAATGGGAAAACGTTCCTCAGGGAAATGATCGTTCCTCATTAATTGAAGATAGTGAAGAGTGATGACGACATTTAACTGATCCAAAGGAAAATATTGAAACACATTTATTTAAACTGTTATGAAGGAAATTCCATGCAAAATACTAATGTATTTTTCTGATTAAACGTCAGTGGTTTGGAACAAATGTTGGCTGGGCATTCATGTTGCAGTAGTTATTGTTGAACTTTCCGTATTTAGACATGTCTGAAAATACCGGTAGATGCTTTTCTATGGATTTTATACAATTTTCTGTTAATAAAAAGCATCTATAGAATGTTCAGTGAATATAACCTCTGCATACTGAAAGATATATTCCTATTCAAACTGTAGGTCACAATTTCTAAATACCGTATACCCCCATTTAAACGCCCCCTCCCTAATAAACACCCCCCCCCCCCACCATTTTGAAGCAAAACAAAATAATTCTCACCTATCATAGTCTGTACTGCTAGAAACACAGTGGTTTGTGTCGATGTCAAGAGGTATGAAGAAAGGGGGGCGTTTAAATGGGGGTATACGGTAGATTGCTATCATAATTTGCTATATTTGTTACAAAATCAGTATTACACAAGCTTTTAAGTAATGGAATTCATCCTTTATAGCATTTTATTGTAAACATTGTTGGAAAATAAATACTCTTATTTTGAGGTTAGTCTTTATAGCTCACCTGAGCAAAGCTCATGTGGGGTATTGTTACCGCATTGTGTCTGTTCGTCGTCCGCCGTCCGTCAATGTCTTATCCTCAATAACCTTTAGGTTTATAGCCACCATTTAAGGTAAAGACACTTGGGTAGGTGGGCAATTACGTAATTGTTAAAATCACGTCATTACGTAATCCAAGATGGCCGCTGTTTCATAAAAATAGTACAAATTCTTAAAAAATCTTCTCAAGAACCGCCAGCCGGATAGTGATGAATCTTGGTAGGTATGATCGATGAAGTTGTTGAAATGGTGAGCAGGGATCATTCTAGAGAGCGATGTGGGTGAAATTGTCGCCTCTGGGGGCCCCACTTCTCCCTAAAAAAAAAAAAAACTTGTCTAGTAAGATACACTTGCCCATTATAAAGCACTCCTTCTATTCAAATGTTGTATTTAATGGTTATACTGTGCATTTTAACCCTATTTTGCAGAAGTCTATTAAAGAACACCATTTAAGGAAGCGATCACACGCTTTCTCACTTCTCCCAAAAATTCTGACCTAGAATGAACCCTGGGTGAGGTGAATCCCCATGGTAAAAAATTAGTCAGGTGAGCCATACAGGACCATCATGGCTCTCTTGTCTTCATTATACTCTCTTCTTAGATGCAATTCTCCATACCAAAATATATCGGTCTGTCAATACGTCTGTCTGTCTGATGGTCTACTTTGTACAAGTATTACTGAAATGACCTCTATATATAAACAGCAGATAGTGATTGCAGACAATTCTTTATGATTGCTTTTCTCATTTTGAAGTCCGGAATTTCAAATTCGTTTGTTATGTCATGAGAAATGACAAGGGAAGTACATAACAGGAAATGAATTGTGTATTCCCAGGCTAACAGGATCCTGGTTCAGAATGCACAGAATTTGATGAAGCGAGTACTCCAGACGATATCCGCATGTGAGGCCGTCTGTATCAAGGTAAATATCCCGCCCAAATTCCCACCTATACTACGTACGATATCCGCATGTGAGGCCGTCTGTATCAAGGTAAATACCCCAGCCCAAATTCCCACCTATACTACGGACAATATCCGCATGTGAGGACGTCTGTATCAAGGTATATATCCCGCCCAAATTCCCACCAATACTACGGACGATATCCGCATGTGAGGCCGTCTGTATCAAGGGTAAATATCCTGCCCAAATCCCCACCTATACTACGGACGATATCCGCATGTGAGGCCGTCTGTATCAAGGTAAATACCACGCCCAAATTCCTACCTATACTACGGGCGATATTCACATGTGAGGCCGTCTGTATCAAGGTAAATACCACGCCCAAATCCCCATCTATACTACGGATGATATCCGCATGTGAGGCCGTCTGTATCAAGGTAAATACCCCGTCCAAATCCCCACCTATACTACGGACGATATCCGCATGTGAGGCCGTCTGTATCAAGGTAAATACCCCGCCCAAATCCCCACCTATACTACGGACAATGTCCGCATGTGAGGGCGTCTGTATCAAGGTAAATACCCTGTCCAAATCCCCACCTATACTACGGACAATGTCCGCATGTGAGGCCGTCTATATCAAGGTAAATATCCTGCCCAAATCACCATCTGTAATACGGGCCTATGAGACAGTCTGTATGAAGGTTAGCTACTTCAAGCATGTAAAGTATGATCTATAACCAGTCTAATATTCCCCCGACAGTACTTGTAGAGTATGATCTGTAACCAGTCTAGTATTCCCCCCCCTACAATACTTGTAGAGTATGATCTGTAACCAGTCTAGTATTCCCCCGACAATACTTGTAGAGTATGATCTGTAACCAGTCTAGTATTCCCTCGACAGTACTTGTAGAGTATGATCTGTAACCAGTCTAGTATTCCCTCGACAATACTTGTAGAGTATGATCTGTAACCAGTCTAGTATTCCCCCGACAATACTTGTAGAGTATGATATATAACCAGTCTAGTATTCCCCCGACAATACTTGTAGAGTATGATATATAACCAGTCTAGTATTCCCTCGACAGTACTTGTAGAGTATGATCTGTAACCAGTCTAGTATTCCCTCGACAGTACTTGTAGAGTATGATCTGTAACCAGTCTAGTATTCCCCCGACAGTACTTGTAGAGTATGATCTGTAACCAGTCTAGTATTCCCCCGACAGTACTTGTAGAGTATGATCTGTAACCAGTCTAGTATTCCCCCGACAGTACTTGTAGAGTATGATCTGTAACCAGTCTAGTATTCCCCCGACAATACTTGTAGAGTATGATCTGTAACCAGTCTAGTATTCCCCCGACAATACTTGTAGAGTATGATCTATAACCAGTCTAGTATTCCCCCGACAATACTTGTAGAGTATGATCTGTAACCAGTCTAGTATTCCCCCGACAATACTTGTAGAGTATGATCTGTAACCAGTCTAGTATTCCCCCGACAGTACTTGTAGAGTATGATCTGTAACCAGTCTAGTATTCCCCCGACAATACTTGTAGAGTATGATCTGTAACCAGTCTAGTATTCCCCCGACAATACTTGTAGAGTATGATCTGTAACCAGTCTAGTATTCCCCCGACAGTACTTGTAGAGTATGATCTGTAACCAGTCTAGTATTCCCCCGACAATACTTGTAGAGTATGATCTGTAACCAGTCTAGTATTCCCCCGACAGTACTTGTAGAGTATGATCTGTAACCAGTCTAGTATTCCCCCGACAATACTTGTAGAGTATGATCTGTAACCAGTCTAGTATTCCCCCGACAATACTTGTAGAGTATGATCTATAACCAGTCTAGTATTCCCCCCAGACTTGTAGAGTATGATCTGTAACCAGTCTAGTATTCCCCCGACTTGTAGAGTATGATCTGTAACCAGTCTAGTATCCCCCGACTTGTAGAGTATGATATATAACCAGTCTAGTATTCCCCGACATACTGTAGAGTATGATCTGTAACCAGTCTAGTATTCCCCCGACAGTACTTGTAGAGTATGATCTGTAACCAGTCTAGTATTCCCCGACATACTTGTAGAGTACTGATCTGTAACCAGTCTAGTATTCCCCCGACAATACTTGTAGAGTATGATCTGTAACCAGTCTAGTATTCCCACGACAATACTTGTAGAGTATGATCTGTAACCAGTCTAGTATTCCCCCGACAATACTTGTAGAGTATGATCTGTAACCAGTCTAGTATTCCCCCGACTTGTAGAGTATGATCTGTAACCAGTCTAGTATTCCCCCGACAATACTTGTAGAGTATGATCTGTAACCAGTCTAGTATTCCCCCGACAGTACTTGTAGAGTATGACCTATAACCAGTCTAGTATTCCCCCGACTTGTAGAGTATGATCTGTAACCAGTCTAGTATACCCCCAACAGTACTTGTAGAGTATGATCTGTAACCAGTCTAGTATTCCCCCAACAGTACTTGTAGAGTATGATCTGTAACCAGTCTAGTATTCCCCCGAATACTTGTAGAGTATGATCTGTAACCAGTCTAGTATTCCCCCGACAATACTTGTAGAGTATGATCTGTAACCAGTCGTATTCCCCCGACAGTACTTGTAGAGTATGATATATAACCACTCTAGTATTCCCCCGACAGTACTTGTAGAGTATGATCTGTAACCAGTCTAGTATTCCCCCGACAGTACTTGTAGAGTATGATCTGTAACCAGTCTAGTATTCCCTCGACAGTACTTGTAGAGTATGATCTATAACCAGTCTAGTATTCCCTCGACAGTACTTGTAGAGTATGATCTGTAACCAGTCTAGTATTCCCCCGACAATACTTGTAGAGTATGATCTGTAACCAGTCTAGTATTCCCGACAATACTAAGTAATTATCCCCATACTTGACAGTACAGATCTGTAACCAGTCTAGTATTCCCCCGACAATACTTGTAGAGTATGATCTGTAACCAGTCTAGTATTCCCCGACAATACTTGTAGAGTATGATCTGTAACCAGTCTAGTATTCCCCCGACAGTACTTGTAGAGTATGATCTGTAACCAGTCTAGTATTCCCCCGACAATACTTGTAGAGTATGATCTGTAACCAGTCTAGTATTCCCCCGACAATACTTGTAGAGTATGATCTGTAACCAGTCTAGT
>CM026393.1:54195320-54224205 GCA_014843695.1 Archivesica marissinica | reverse complement strand
AGTATTCCCCCGACAGTACTTGTAGATTATGATCTGTAACCAGTCTAGTATTCCCCCGACAGTACTTGTAGAGTATGATATATAACCAATCTAGTATTCCCCCGACAGTACTTGTAGAGTATGATCTGTAACCAGTCTAGTATTCCCCCGACAGTACTTGTAGAGTATGATCTGTAACCAGTCTAGTATTCCCCCGACGTACTTGTAGGTAGATCTGTAACCAGTCTAGATTCCCCGACAGTATTGTAGAGTAGATCTATAACCAGTCTAGTATTCTCGACAGTATTGTAGAGTATGATCGTAACGTCTGATCCGACAATACTTGTAGAGTATGATCTGTAACCAGTCTAGTATTCCCTCGACAGTACTTGTAGAGTATGATCTGTAACCAGTCTAGTATTCCCCCGACAATACTTGTAGAGTATGATCTATAACCAGTCTAGTATTCCCCCGACAGTACTTGTAGAGTATGATCTGTAACCAGTCTAGTATTCCCCCGACAATACTTGTAGAGTATGATCTGTAACCAGTCTAGTATTCCCCCGACAGTACTTGTAGAGTATGATCTGTAACCAGTCTAGTATTCCCCCGACAATACTTGTAGAGTATGATCTGTAACCAGTCTAGTATTCCCACGACAGTACTTGTAGAGTATGATCTGTAACCAGTCTAGTATTCCCCCGACAATACTGTAGAGTAGATCGTACCAGTCGTATTCCCCCGACAGTACTTGTAGAGTATGATATATAACCAGTCTAGTATTCCCACGTACTTGTAGAGTATGATCTGTAACCAGTCTAGTATTCCCCCGACAATACTTGTAGAGTATGATCTGTAACCAGTCTAGTATTCCCCCGACAGTACTTGTAGAGTATGATCTGTAACCAGTCTAGTATTCCCCCGACAATACTTGTAGAGTATGATCTGTAACCAGTCTAGTATTCCCCCGACAATACTTGTAGAGTATGATATATAACCAGTCTAGTATTCCCCGACAATACTTGTAGAGTATGATATGTAACCAGTCTAGTATTCCCTCGACTACTGTAGGTATGTATCCATCTAGTATTCCCCGACAGTACTTGTAAAGTATGATCTGTACCAGTCTAGTATTCCCCCGACAATACTTGTAGGTATGATATGTAACCAGTCTAGTATTCCCCCGACAATACTTGTAGAGTATGATCTGTAACCAGTAGTATTCCCCCGACAGTACTTGTAGAGTATGATCTGTAACCAGTCTAGTATACCCCCCCCCCTACAATACTTGTAGAGTATGATCTGTAACCAGTCTAGTATACCCCCCCCCCCCCCCCTACAATACTTGTAAAGTACTCTCCCAATTCCTCTTACACTTCTGAAACCCATTGCTTCCTTTAATATATCTGCACTTATCCTACCTTTGTTTTAGCACCTATCTATAAGTGATGTGTTTACTTAACAACATAACAGTATTCATCATTATAATGCCATGCACCAAATGAATGTACTTGTAGCAAGCAGAGACATGTTGTTTGTTGGCAGTTTCTTACGGAGGTTGGTGCACCCAAGTACTGGTTAACCGCTGGAGCCTGCCCAGGAAAGGTGTTGTTAAGTAAACTGCCCGCCGGTGATATAGCCCGAAATGGTGCTGATGCAGGCGTAAAACCCGAAAAATATATATAAATAATTGTTATTTACTGCAAGCTCAAGTTAATTGTTCATACACTAGCTAGTCTCACAGCTTTCAACAATTGATGATTGTCACATCCCAGAAGGGATGCATATAGTTTATCCGTGTGTCCGTCCGTCTCAATATTTCCAGTCAGGGCTGTAACTTCTTCGGCTATGACGCGAGCATTCATGACCTTTTGTGATATTTCTTGTTTCTTTTTAACCCGTTCCCTCCTAGAAGCACCTCTTGATGCCATTACCAATACAACATACATTGACAATGTAGTAGTCAAACTAATGTTCATAAGAAAGGTTAGAATCTCATGTAGTCCCAGTAATATCTATGGAGGTGGGATAGATATTGCGACTGCTTATCCACTGCATGATAGCTAAATGGCTGTCGTTTGTATGGAGATATAATAGTATATTAACCTAAATCTCTATGAAGTCCCTGTAATATCTATGGAGGTGGGATAGATATTGCGACTACTTATCCACTGCATGATAGCTAAATGGCTGTCGCTTGAATGGAGATATAATAGTATATTAACCTAAATCTCTATGTAGTCCCAGTAATATCTATGGAGGTGGGATAGATATGGCGACTACTTATCCATTGCATAATAGCTAAATGGTTGTCATTTGCATGGAGATATAATAGTACATGTATATTAACCTAAATCTCTATGTAGTCCCAGTAATATCTATGGAGGTGGGATAGATATGGTGACTACCTATCCACTGCATGATAGCTAAATGGCTGTTGTTTGTATGGAGATATAATAGTATATTAACCTAAATCTCTATGAAGGAAAGGGTATACCATAGCCATACCATTCTCCATTTGAATGCAGCGAGGGGAGATATTTTGTTGTTATTTACTACAAGATTCTGTTTATACATTATTCTTACAGGGTCTGTCATATACCCGATCGGAGGATTCTGAAAGTTCCCTATTGCTTGCTACCAGATGGAGGCAGAAACACGTAGCACACAGACAACAGGGAGTGCTGGATGGGGACACTGATGACCTCGGCCTCAGAATTGTTGAAGGGGATGATCTGCCTCCAGCTTTAACCCAGATATTTCAGACTTGATGTGAAACGGTGCAATGATGTGACACGATGTAGTGAAGAATATCTCATCTATACCACGATGTGACAAGATGTAGTGAAGAATATCTCATCTATACCACGATGTGACAAGATGTAGTGAAGAATATCTCATCTATACCTTGATGTAGTGAAGGATATCTTATCTATGCCTTGATGTGACACGATGTAGTGAAGAATATCTCATCTATACCTTGATGTAGTGAAGGATATCTTATCTATACCTTGATGTGACACGATGTAGTGAAGAATATCTCATCTATACCACGATATAGTGAAGAATATCTCATCTATACCTTGATGTAGTGAAGAATATCTCATCTATACCTTGATGTAGTGAAGAATATCTCATCTATACCACGATGTGACACGATGTAGTGAAGAATATCTCATCTATACCTTGATATAGTAACGTTACATAAAGTATCTCAAAATTGCCTTAATGTTACTCAGTGTACTGCAGGGAACAAGTATCAGGGTGATTTGTGCGATAAGTCACCTTTTGTCACCATGCTCCCATAAACTTTGCCCCAGTAAAGCAGAAATAACTTCATCATCGATCATGTTGGAAATAATGCATCCGAATTTATGGCAAGTGTGACAGGCAACAGAATGATCAACTTGGATCTTCAAATACCATACATGTACTGAAATTAATATCACAATAGTGGCCTTAAACCCGGTGTCCAGGTAAATATCTACCCTTCACTTTTCTTGGTCAGGAGAAATAACAGAAGTAAACATCAATGTTGATTGACTGTATCTCTTTATTACTAAGTTGTATGATACATCATTGAGGACTGCAGGAACATTGGTAAGAGTAGGCTAGTGTGCTGTAATGCAAGTGAATGTAGTGGAGTGTCTGTCTAAACGAAGTTGTGTTATTTTTGTCACAAATGACTTACATGTAATTCATGTATGTAAGAATAATATCTTTGCTTGTATTCAGTGTAATACAGCCATGACATCAATTCTTATATGACCACACGTTTAATAACATCTGGAAGGATTCTGATTGGTTGCGGCATGACATTGACATCTTGCAATAGACATTCGACATATACATGTTGTTTGTGTTCATGCTTTATTTGTTGAAAAGCAACTGCTTAGGTCAATAAAATGTTAAATATGCACTAGCGTTGTACAGTGATTAAAAATATTTTCAATTATAAGTGTGATGTTGTTCGATTATCAGGGACTATTTACTACGGCGTATGGATTCAGCTTAATGTAATAAGGCTCAAAAATATACTGGCAAACAAAAACATTTTATTTCTTCAAATTTATGGTTGTTGTTACCGTGGTAATGTGATAAAAAGGGTCTTATACTTATGATTTCATACCATAATTTATGAAACATGAAATTTTGCTATTAAGCCTTTTTTTATTCCAAAACTCGTTTCATAAAATATGGTAAGATCCTGTATACAGAAGGTATACATGTATGTGAATTAGACTTCAGGGATCATTCTAGAGGGCAAAATAGTCGTCCTAGTGACCCTGACTTCGCCCTCTGGGGGCCCCACTTCTCACTTTTTTTTTTTTACAATTTTCATGCCAAATTTTGGCCAGTAAGATACACTTGCCCATTATAAAGCACATTAAAATGTTGTATTTAATGGTCATACTGTGCATTTGAACCATATTTTGTTGAAATTGATTAAATAACATCTTTTATGGATGCGATCGCGCGCTTTCTCACTTCTCCCAAACATTCTGACCTAGAATGAACACTGGACTTAGCATAGTATGTTACATGTGTGTAAACATGTCAAAACATTTAAAGCAGCATTACATCGTAATAAAGATTGTTTTGGGTAAAATATAAATACTAATGTGTGTGTGTTTACAAAAATCGAAATATTCGCTCAGAAAAAATTCCAATAAATTTAAACCGTCGTATACGCAAATTTGTCAACACACGAAATGTAAACACACACAGCGCGCATGCGTGAAACAACAGAGGATGTAGAAAACAACGTATATATTTTGAACATGAAAGACTATCGATCTATCTTCCTCTAATGTCGAACCCCTCGCGGGGATGTAGAAATGTCCCTAAAAGACTTAGCTAACAGAGGTATGAATCAACATATCAAGTAATTTAATTAAAAAAGACAACGTGGGGCAAATGGGGACGATGCATTCCGAATGTAAACAAGTACGGACGATGCGTTCCGGTTGTAAACAAGTGCGTGACCGATCGACTCGGAAAGTCCTACTTTCGGTTTCGAGTTTGTTTTATTGCAAAAAAAACTGTTTACTAAATGAACATAGGTAGCATACAAAGTATAATGTTAGAATGTGTAGCAGCATTGCTACCCATACGTAAAGATTGAATTTTTCAAATATCTTTTATTCCATACAATGTAATGCTGCTTTAAACATCCATTGTTGAAGGCAGTAGTAGAAGTCTCATTTCTCCCTAAACTTTCAACATTCTCCGTAAATGAAAAGCTGGAGAATTGACTTCTACCAACAATTTCACTCTAGCTTGCTCCCTATCATGATGTTAAATTGTGATGCGAATACAGTCAAACCTGTCTTAAGCAGCCAGCCAAGGGAATCATAGAAAGTGGCTGCTTAGCACAGGTGACTGCTTAATAGAGGTCAAATGTATAGTAAAACAACATATCTGGAATCTGGCTGCTTAATACAGGTTTGTTGCTTAATAGAGGTGACCACTAACACAGGTTTGACTGTATTGGGAATCTGGAAACTGGCTGCTTAATACAGGTTGGCTGCTTAATAGAGGTCAAATGTATAGTAAAACAACATATCTGGAATCTGGCTGCTGAATACAGGTTTGTTGCTTAATAGAGGTGACCACTAACACAGGTTTGACTGTATTGGGAATCTGGAAACTGGCTGCTTAATACAGGTTGGCTGCTTAATAGAGGTCATGTATAGTAAAACAACTATCTGGAATCTGGCTGCTGAATAGGTTTGTTGCTTAATAGAGGTGACCACTAAACAGGTTTGACTGTATGGGAATCTGGAAACTGGCTGTTTGGTGGTGTTGGGTAATGTATAGTAAAACAACATATCTGGAATCTGGCTGCTGAATACAGGTTTGTTGCTTAATAGAGGTGACCACTAACACAGGTTTGACTGTATTGGGAATCTGGAAACTGGCTGCTTAATACAGGTTGGCAGCTTAATAGAGGTCAAATGTATAGTAAAACAACATATCTGGAATCTGGCTGCTGAATACAGGTTTGTTGCTTAATAGAGGTGACCACTAACATAGGTTTGACTGTATTGGGAATCTGGAAACTGGCTGCTTAATACAGGTTGGCTGCTTAATAGAGGTCAAATGTATAGTAAAACAACATATCTGGAATCTGGCTGCTTAATACAGGTTTGTTGCTTAATAGAGGTGACCACTAACACAGGTTTGACTGTGTATATAATTGCCTTGTTAAAGTGGCATTACATCGTCAAACAGAGAAACTTGTGATGAATATATGTTTATATTACAGCGTATAATTTGTTTCCCAATAATCGCTACTAATTAGTTTCCGAATATTCACTACAGACATGAAACAATTCAACTAATAAACGTTTGTTGACGTAACAAAATAATGTAAATAGGGTCAACATTCATGCATAATACAACGCGTGTGTCTTGAATAACAATATTTATGGTACAGATTTACCGTTATATCTCACACTTGTGCCTATGCATATTTATTTTTAGACTAATCCAACAATAAACAAATATCAATTCGTGAGCGTGGCTGACCGTTATATGAAATCCTACTTTCACCTTTGACAGTTTGTAGACTGTAAAAACACTGTTTATCGATTGAAAATGATTGTCCAAAGTTATATCGGAAGAAATTGTAGTAACTATGGTATTTATACTAGAACTTGTTAAAAACAAATTATTTATGACTGAAAACTCTGGATATATGTCATGCAAACTCTGGATATATGTCATGCAAACTCTGGATATATGTCATGCAAACTCTGGATATATGTCATGCAAACTCTGGATATATGTCATGCAAACTCTGGATATATGTCATGCAAACTCTGGATATATGTCTGCAAACTGATATTGCATGGTATATGTCATGCAAACTCTGGATATATGTCATGCAAACTCTGGATATATGTCATGCAAACTCTGGATATATGTCATGCAAACTCTGGATATATGTCATGCAAACTCTGGATATATGTCATGCAAACTCTGGATATATGTCATGCAATTTGCTTACAACTTGCAACAACACAATTCTAATAAAATGTCCTAACATTTGACTGTAATTTCACCGTTATTGATCTGTTTACGTGGAATCCTTCATTTTTACTGTTAATCCTTAATAAGATGTTGCGGTATGATAAAAGTGATTGATGCGATTTTATCAAAATCATGTTAATTAATTGTAGTTTTCCCAGTATCTATTGGATATACTGTACAACGTCTGTCATGGTAAATAATTATAAGCTGAGAAAATGGATAGATTGTCGTGTAATGGATACTACGACGATAACCGTGGAAACTTTAGAATAGCTCTCCGAGATGCAAACTACCCGCTGGTATTTTAATTAAGAACAAATGCTTGATTTCACAGAGGGAATGGCCATATTTGAAAGGGCATATGACCTACCTGCTATATCGCTTCTCACCAATGCAACCCGGGTTCGATCCTCGGACCTGGAAGTATGCGAGATGGTACGGTGGTCGCCAGATCGGACAGGTGGTTTTACTCCGGGTACTCCGGTTTCCTCCCACATGAACGACCTCATATACGCTTTCATCCGCGCCAATGAGAGTGATTAATATAAGTTGTTAGAAAATGGTGCTGATGCAGGCGTTAAACCCGAAATATAACACCACACCACACACACACATCACACACATCACATACATCACACACACCACAAACCACACACACACACATCACATACATCACACACACCACAAACCACACACACACACATCACACCACACCACACATTTGAAGAAAAAAAATCAAACACTTGAGACTTCAATCATTGTAATAATGTCATTTTGTAACCTCTAACATGTCGCCAGCTTTAGATAGTATTGTGATAACCTTCTCATTACGAAGAATCCAATATTAGCAGAGAAATTACTCGCGATGTTCACGATGTTCAAGTGCACTCATTATTACATTGAATTATTATGTTGTGTTTACGATAGCAGAGAAATTACTGACATTTGATGCTCGACAAATCTGTCTGGAAAATAGATCTTTAAATGGTAAACAGCTAATGGATCATTAACTGTAGGCTAGTTTAGAATACATGTATTACAGATCACTTCCGTTGTCGAGTGGTTAAGGTCGTTGACTTGTATACCACTGTAAACTATGATCACTGATGGTCACGGGTTCGAGCCCCGCTCAGACCGTGTCTCTTTATATGAACAAATTGGCAGTTTCATACGGAGGTTGGTGCACCAAGTACTGGTTAACCGCTGAAGCCTGCCCATGAAAGGTGTTGTTAGGTAAACTGCCCGCCAGCGATATAGCCCGAAATTATGCTGATTAAGGTGTAAAACCTGAACAAGCAAAACAACAATGATAATACATGTATGGGTCAAGTTATCCTGGGTTTGGGTCTTGGCGTGGTGTGGGGTAGCCTGGGTTCCAGTCTGTCTATTTTTCCACTTTTTAACTTCTGGCCAAATGACATGATCAGAAGCTCAATACGGCCCAATTAACCCTTTCAACACCACAGACCTCTAAATAGGCTTACAAAAAGTGTAGATCCAGATGAGCCGGCTCGTGACGAGCCGTCTCATCAGGATCTGCACTTTTTGCCAGTGATATGACTATTTTTAGACATAATTACCCATTTTGATAAATGAACTTGTCCAAATGTGATTTTCTGATTCATTTATTGGTTTATGAATATCATGGACCAGTCCATGTGAGTTACTTGGTATTGAATGGGTTAATAGTCTCGGTGTTAAAATATATTTATTTGACTGACCAGGCAAAATATATCGACGCCTGTTCCCAGGCTATGATCAGAAGCTCAATACGGCCTAATTAATAGTCTCGGTGTTAAAATATATTTATTTGACTGACCAGGCAAAATATATCGACGCCTATTCCCAGGCTAGGGCCAAGTGTATAACCAATGTTGTCAGGAGACTAGAGCTAAAATGCTAATCAGAACTAAAATTGCTTTTGCAAACAGCGTAGAGCCAGATCAGACAGCACAAAAGAAAACAACATAGATCCTGATCAGATGCTGTGTAACGGTTCTATGTTGTTTGCACATTTGTTCCAACTTATTCGGCCTAACACCGCGTCTGATCAGGATCTTTGTTGTTTGCTATTCAGACATGTGTTTTGGCTTCACTATCCGACTAGCAAACAGCAATAACACCAGATTAGATGGAACATTCTGTGCCGTCTGATCTGTCTCTATGCTTTTTGCAGAAGCGATTTTAGTTGTGATAGGCAGATTAAGGGTTAAACCCCAAAACGTAGCAAACAAACTGAAATAAGTGTTCTGCCATTGTGGTATAACTGCCAGTAATGTCGATCATTATGAATAAATGGACAGTAAAACAAACATCATAAATTCATTTGTAGCACCCATTACTAGACTTATCATTGGCTTTGCTTTGTCAGAACAGCAGGGATCATTCTAGAGGGCGATGTGGGTGAAGTTGTCGCCCTAAGGGACCCTGACCCCTCTGGGGACCCCACTTCTCCCTAAAAAAAATTATTATTTTTTGGTTTTTACGATTTTCAAACAAAATGTTGTCACACTGGCCCATTATAAAGCACTCCTTCTATTCAAATGTTGTATTTAATGGTTGTACTGTGCATTTTAACCCTTATTTGCAAAAGTATATGAAAGAACACCATTTAACGAAGCGATAACGCGCTTTCTCACTTCTCCCACAAATTCTGACCTAGAATGAACCCTGGAACAGCCGTAATGTATTCCGGGGTGGTCCCCAGCCTCGATCGTATCAAATTTATATTATGTTTGGGGGTTGTAGGTTCGAAACCATTCATGATCAATCTCTGATGAAGGACTGAAAGAACCATTAATGATAAGTTTAAATTACATGTTTTATTAACGTACAATAATTGTATAGCACGGGCAAGTATTTATAACGTGAATGCTTAAAGCGACACTACATCGGTGAAAATGCAAATGTCTGCAGAATGTGCTATCATATGGTATAATTTTTGTCCAAATATTTGCCTGTTGTATTTCAACAAATAAACATAAGTTGTATATGCGGTTTGTTAACATAACAAAATAATGTAAATATGGTCGACATTCATGCGCAATACAAAGCGTTTATTCCTGAATAACACGAGGTATGGTACATATGTACCGTGATATCTCACATGTGTGCCTATGCATATTTATTTATGGACTAATCTTAATTAAATGATCTCTTAAACGGAAGTATCACGTATTTAGTATTGACTTCAATGACAACAAACATCAATTTAGGAGCGTGTATGACCGTTATATGAAATCCTTTCACGATTGAAAGTTTGTATACCACAAAAACACTGTTAAATTGATTCAATGTTAGTGTTCGATGTATTCAGAAGAATTTGTAGTACGTGAAAAAAATGCATTTTATTTGCTTTTTGCGATGTAATGTTGCTTTAACAAGTAATAAACATGTATATTATAAAACACTTGCTGGAACGTAGCTACTATAAGACCTGGGGGCCCGGGGCAGCATATGGTCCCAGAAAATCAAAAACCCCAAAAATGCAAGAAATACTGTAGGGAGTAGGGGGGGGGGGGGGGGGGGGGGGGGGGGGGGGTGACAAAACGGTGAATTGTCAACTTAGTTGTCACAGTCATACATTCTGCACAACATCAAACTTCGAAATATCAGCATTCAAGAATTGCACTATTGACGTTCTAGGTTTCAAAATGTCCTGGTGGAGTATGCATCCAGTCGAATTGCAGTCTAACTTTGCATCCTTTGGTGCTAGTTGGGCCTGCAAAATTCAAAATCCTAAGCTACCACCCTGAATTAATGGCCAAGTCAGGGGCGTAGCTTAGGATTTTGAATTATCAATAATTTATTTTAAGCGTTGTACACATTGATACTACAGGCACTCGGCGTGGACCTATGACACAATAAAGAACATAGCCCCACGTCCCCCCCTAATTACTACAGTACATGGGGGTATTATCATAAATATGTGTATTATTTGTATGTTGTGCACATTCATGTTGGTATAAGAACATTTTGATGGCAAATTGGTTTAAACATATTTTATTTATCAAGATAAACATGACATATAACATCTGTACATATACCATCCATACAATACAACTATCAAGACAAGTGGATTGAATTGAAAGCTATAGGAGCTTATGGTAATTCTCTCCATGGCAAATTTCCATTCCTGTAGCTATATGGGGAAGATCTGGTCATGTGGGGGGGGATGATGATTGAGCTTATTTACCCTCGCCTCTGGCGAACCATATGGGGGGGGGCTATGTTCTCCTTTGTTCTACTATTGTCCTAGTTCCACGCCGAGTGCCTGTGATTGATACAGAATAGAATTTCTTAATACACACTTTATCTAGCAAATATAATGGTGTGGACACCAAACTGAATTACTGGTACCGTACCGTATACTCGCCTATATAAGTGAGAGATAAATATTTTTATACAGTCAAACCTGTGTTAAGCAGCCAGCCAAGGGAATCACAGAAAGTGGCTGCTTATCACAGGTGGCTGCTTAATAGAGGTCAAATGTATAGCAGAACAAAATATTGGGAATCTGGAAACTGGCTGCTTAATACAGGTTGGTTGCTTAATAGAGGTGACCACTAACACAGGTTTGACTGTAAATAC
Organism: Archivesica marissinica; assembly: GCA_014843695.1. NCBI lineage: Eukaryota > Metazoa > Mollusca > Bivalvia > Venerida > Vesicomyidae > Archivesica > Archivesica marissinica. The sequence continues at coordinate 54,212,601 of CM026393.1, read as the reverse complement.
ATCTATACTATAAATTGACCTACTCAATTGTGGCGTGTTATGGACACCAAACTGAATTACTGGTACTGTACTTACTCGCCTATAAGACGCGATTTTTGTCACCAGATTATTGTCTCAAAATGGCTTCCACTTTTTTAAAAATCAGTTTGTTCCAACTCAATAATTGATGACCTTTGAAATAAACTGAACGGGTGTAACAAAAGCATAGAATTTCACAGCTCTATCTGTAAACTGAACTTGTCGATAGTATTTTACCAAATCAAATTTATTGTTGTGCATCATTCTGTGTACCGTATTTAGCTGTGTATAGTGCGCTACCGTGTATAGTGCGCACCCACGATCTGGCACGAAAATCAGCGGAAAAACTGAGTTCCGATGTATACTGCGCACGTGAAAAACGCAATTTTCCAAGTCAAAATTTAACATTTCTCAAGAATCACTAAAAATTGTGCTCCGTGATTTTTACAACTTATATTAATCACTCGAGATATACCTCATCGAGTAACGGTAACGCACTCAGGCACACCTGCTCCAATTTCTCGACATGTTCTCAAACATCTCAACACGTTCTCAAACATGTCAGCAGATGCTCAAACTTCTCAACATGTGAAGCCTACCTAATTAACTGGGACCCATTGTGAAAGGTTTGTCGAAATTAATTTTTTTTTTATGCAATGCATTGTACATTGTACGGCGAAGTACGCGAAAAGTACGGGAAATATTACATACGATAAAACCACGTGATGTTATCAAATCGCCATTTTTTATGCATTTACTAATTTCAATTAAATTCTTCAGTTTGCCAAAATAAACGAAATATATGCTAATTTTGTGGTCTTATTCATTTGATTTATTTATATAGACTATCGGCAACTGGTTTTAATAGCTAGTTTATAACGATTGTCGAATGTAACAACTTATAGAATGACTGTGGGCCGTTCGGGTCGAATTTCAGTTTTTTCATGAAATTTTGGTCCGGAAAAAAATGTCCTGATGTGTGTACTGGTGTATAATACGCAGTAGATAAAATGGATGAGGATTTCAGTAAGAAATGTGCGCACTATACACAGCTAAATACGGTATTTGTTTATGATTTGACATAATTTAGTGCTTTGACAGTACAATTTGTTTGATCTGTACTTCTGAGTGGTTTCCATTTTCTCAACCCGTCTTATACGTCTTATAAAATACCACTGATTTAAGACCAAAGTCGGGGGCGTCTTATAGGTGAATAAATATGGTAGCTTTCACAGTTTCCTATGTGCGACTTTGTTCACAGTAATATACTATACAGAAATGAGGCCAATCTTTGCTGAAGACTGTGCTACCTACTTTTTCTTGAAAACCTTTTTTTTTTTGATTGGTTTCTGAAAGTTTGATACATGATAGAGAAATATAAAACTTATACCAATGAGAGACATTAGTCAGTTACTTCCCCTGAATACTCATGAAAGTAGATTGGTCCTCTTAATTGGCTGCCTCTGTTTTTATCGTTGTTTCCTTTGCACAGCATGATATATGTTTTCATTAGTTTATTATTATTAAATTATTAAATCTCGACAGATATCCTACAGCATATCCAATGGATAACTTTACTGTAGAAATTGATTATAAATTAATTATCATGATTTTGATAAAATCACATTTATCATACTGTAACATCTGGTTAGGGAACAACAGTAAAAACAAAGGATTCCAACTAAAAGGACCAATACATATTTCGGGATAAATCGGACTTTATCTGTCAAGGGAGGTAATCGTAAACCCAATAATGTCTCATACTGACAAAGATTTGTTTCTAGAAGAATCAAAATGCACATGAATTCCAGCATGTGAACTACCATCCATGCTCGCATATAAGTCAAGTATTTTACAACCAGATTCAGGGTTCATTTTAGGTCAGAATTTTTGGGAGAAGTGAGAAAGCGCGCGATTGCGTCCTTAAATGATATTTAATTAATTTCAACAAAATATCGTTAAAATGACCAGCGTATGACCATTAAATATATTTGAATAGAAGGAGTGCCTTACAATGGGACAGTGTATCTTACTGACCAAAATTGTGTATGAAAATTGTAAAAAAAAAATTTTTTAGGGAAAAGTGGGACCCCAAGATGGCGAAGTCAGGGTCCCTAGGGCGACTATTTCGCCCACATCGCCCTCTAAACTGATACCTGCAGATTATGGCCTCATATTGTTTTATTTTTATTTAAAAATGTGTTAAAATGGTATCCATAATTATGTTAGAGCAAAAGATTTACACATGTTCTGGTGTCCATTTTATTAACCCATCTTTATATGAGAGTGTTTGCAAAAACCACATATTTAAGGACCAAAGATGGGGGGGGTAATTTTAAGAGAGGAGATCGCCTTATACGTGAGTATGGGAGGTACAAATATACTAAGCATGTATGAAATAGATTAAAAATAAACAAGTCTGTTTTTTCTAACTTTCATAGAACTATATAACTGTTTTAACAGAACTTATTTGGTCATAACAATATTAAGTCATATGATATTTATGTTTGAAATACTGTATTTAACTAATTTACTAATTTTCAAATTTTTCTTCTAGCTAGTATTTTGAAGTTAGATGCAATATTTTAATATAAAACAATATATATCGTTTGTAACATAGTATAAACTTATTTAAATAGCTTAACCCTTTCTCTCATAGTAGCACCTCTTGACGCCATTACCAATACGACATACATTAACAATTTGTAGCCAAACCAATGTTCATAATAAAGGCCAGAATCTCGTGTACATGTAGTCCCAATAATATCTATCGAGGTGGGATAGATATGGCGACTACTTATCCACTGCATGATAGTTAAATGGCTGTCCTTTGTATGGAAATATAATAGTATATTAACCTAAATCTCCATGAAGGAAAGGGTTAAAGCGACATTACATCGGAAGAAAGGATGTTTTAGTAAAATGTACCAGAAAAGAATATAATTTTCAATGACTTCGATTAAAAATGAAAATTTCGCACAGAAACAGAAAAAAACAACCCAAATACACGAATCGTATGTAAACAATGCTTAACCCTTTCAACACCACAGACCTCTAAATAGGCTTACAAAAAGTGTAGATCCAGATGAGCCGAGCCGTCTCATCAGGATCTGCACTTTTTGCCAGTAATATTACTATTTTAGACAAAATTACCCATTTTGATAAATGAACTGGTCCAAATGTAATTTTCGTATTAATTTATTGGTCTAAAAACTGATCATGGACCAGTCCATTTCAGTTACTTGGTGTCGAATGGGTTAATGCGCATGACGCAACTGTCTTAGATGTTTGTTCTGATTGCCGATAGAGAGGGATGTGTTACGATCCAGGAAAGTCATGCTTTCACTTTCATATATATGTGGTCCTCTACTAGTTCCCTGTTAGGAACAATCAACATATAATTTACTTTCACTTTCATATATATGTGGTCCTCTATTAGTTCCCTGTTAGGAACAATCAACATATAATGTACTTTCACTTTCAGTTTGTTATAATTCAAAAACACAAATTTACTGACTGAAAATAATTATTCAAAGTATAATGGAAGAATGTTTAGTAGCATTACCACTGGTACATACAATTTCAAATTTTATAAAAAATATTTTCGATACGATATAGTGTCGCTTTAACATAGAAATATAATATAAATAAACAATGCAACAAATATATGGGAAAATCAAATGGTATATGGTAATTTAGTTCACGGGGTATAGTTGCTATTTTCGGACATTGTTGACTTCTAATATTTCATAAATGTATCATTTTGTCTTCAAACCTGTTTTTATAACTTGGAACAATAATATCCACTTTTAGTTAAAACAAATAATAGTAAACCATGCTCTTAGTTAAGATGGAAATATTGATCTGTGAAAGCTTTTTTTCATAACTATCCTCTATTCCGGAGTTTTAATGACATGTCAAATGTATGGTAGAATCACATGATGTGTTTCATCGTGTGGGTCTGTGTAGTAGTGTTTCCATGTGTGTGTTTTACGTTTATTTATCGTCGCTACCGGTTGCCCATATGAGCGACGCCTCCTGAAGAGATTAATCATTTTAGATTTTGGAGGATAGTGCAATGATACAGACAGAGACCCATTCCAGGTTCTTTTACGTGCATGGTGTAAAGCACCGACACGAGACCTCGGTTTTAAAGTCCCATCTGAAAGACTGTTAATTTTATTAGGGTCAGGTGGGAGATCGAACCTGCAATCCCTGGATTACCAGTCCAGCGTGTTACCACTGGACTACAGAGATCCGTCTGTTAGTGTTTCCACCAGTTACTATGTGTAATTTGTATTCATTTTCCAACACATTCTATAAACCGTCCAAACTTGCCTAAAAAAAGTTTTTTTACCACAAAGTGGCTTCCCGTCATATAAGTGAGTGCTCAAATATAAATATTCCATTTCCTGCAATGATACCGTACAAACTCGCCTATAAGACGAGTATTTTACCAACAGATTATGGCCTCAAAGTGGCGTCCCGTCTTATAAATGCTAGTGCTAAAAATAAAATAAATATAAAATATTTTTTTATATGTGTTATAATGGTATCCATAACGACGTTATAGCAAAAGAAAGCACCCTGACATTATTATTATTATGGACCCACATTTCTTCAACTTGCACTGGCCAAACATGCAGTTTATACATGATCTGGTGTCCATTTTATCAACCTGTCTTATATGCGAGTGCATGCCAAAACCCACAGATTTCATGACCAAAATAGGCGGTTCATCTTATAGGCAAGTACATGTATGGACAGGATTTATTCGTTTTCCAACAAGTATCCATCTGGCAAGCTCTCACCTATTCCTGTCGGATCTTTGCCTCAGTTAATGATCTCTGATCATTTATGCCAGCACATTATTCCTTCTTTCTCTGTCCACCATATTCACTCTTCCCGCTGTCCCCATACTGAGGGGATTGTTAGTTTATACAAATTTATTTTAGCTCGATTGCAAAACAAGTTCTTTCCAAGTTATATTAATCACTCTTGAGACCTCATTCCTGATGGAATCCATCGCCATGAAGGAGAGAGAAGAGGCAATGTGGAATTTAAATGCCTTGCCTAAGGACACAATCGTAATGGCTCCAGTGGGGCTCGAACTCCGGACCTTTCGCACCTGAAGCGAATGCGCATCCACTGCGCTATCAGGACTTCCACTGAGGAGATTATTGGTTGGAATAAATGAAGAACTCTCAATGTCAGATTTCTGTTCAGACTCTTATATCAAACATTTTTTATACGAGTCCCTCACTTCTCTTCTTCAATACGTACAACATTATGCAATCTTCATAATTTCCAATCCTCATGTTTGATCTCTGACATGGATTAAGAAATTACCATCCAAGAGGGTCCACACATGACTGTATATTTAACCCATTCAACACCAAGTAACTGACATGGACTAGTGCATGATATTTTTAGACCAATAAATGAATAAGAAAATTACATTTGGACCAGTTCATTTATCAAAATGGGTAATTTTGTCTAAAAATAGTAATATTACTGGCAATAAGTGCAGATCTACACATTTTGTAAGCCTATTTAGAGGTCTGTGGTGTTGAAAGGGTTAAGATTTATGGATACAATTTCAAGCGCCTGTGTGCGAGGTGAAAACATTAGAATTTCTTGATGGATATCATGGAAATTATCTATGACAATACCACAGCCTGCCGGTACTCAGCTCTAGTTGAGGTCATGTTACTGCCGGTACCCAGCTCTAGGTGAGGTCATGTTACTGCCGGTACCCAGCTCTAGTTGATGCCATGTTACTGTCGGTACCAAGCTCTAGTTGAGGTCATGTTACTGCCAGTACCCAGCTCTAGTTGAGGTCATGTTACTGCTGGTACCCAGCTCTAGTTGAGGTCATGTTACTGCCGGTACCCAGCTCTAGTTGAGGTCATGTTACTGCCGGTACCCAGCTCTAGTTGGGGTCATGTTACTGCCGGTACCCAGCTTAGTTGAGGTCATGTTACTGCCTGTACCCAGCTCTAGTTGAGGTAGGTTACTGCGGTACCAGCTCTAGTTGGGGTATGTTAATGCGGTACCTGTCTAGTTGAGGTCATGTTACTGCCGGTACCCAGCTCTAGTTGAGGTCATGTTACTGCCGGTACCCAGCTCTAGTTGAGGTCATGTTACTGCCGGTACCCAGCTCTAGTTGAGGTCATGTTACTGCCGGTACCCAGCTCTAGTTGAGGTCATGTTACTGCTGGTACCAAGCTCTAGTTGAGGTCATGTTACTGCCGGTACCCAGCTCTAGTTGAGGTCATGTTACTGCTAACTGATATATTAGTATAAAGTTTATAAACCAATGAAAAGTAGAATTTCAAATATTGATATAATTGTCACGTTCATTTGTATCATTATCTTTGTTTGTTTAAATAAAAGCACCTGAATTGGCAATGATAATATATTGTAAATTTAAGGCCAAATAAAAGAGTTTCCCAACCGACCCGTTTTTATGAAATTATGAAAAAAATGTCCAAATTTCATTTTTCTGTGCCCTCAAATATGAGGATTTAAAAAGAAATTACCGACCGACCGACCAAGACTGACCGACCAACATGGCATGAAACAGTAAAAACAGGTATTCTTTTTTTTTTGGCCTAACCAATTTCGAGTCATTTTTTGGCCTAACCAATTTCGAATCTTATTCTTTGGCCTAACCAATTTCGAGTCTCTTGTCCTAACCAATTTCGTGTCTTCTGGGTAACTGTAATCTTATTTGAGAGTCAGTGACTCGAGTCAACTCCATCGGCAACACATCTATAGGTCTGCATAGCAAACAGTAATGTGAAAGGAACACACGTATATTGCGACGCAACTTCTTGCGCAAAAGTCCATACAGAAATGGGTTAACAAAGGCAGTGCAAAGGGCAACACGTTGGCAGATGAAGTCGGCCATATCTGATGAATATGTATCCAAATAATTAAATAATGTTCGTACCTGAAAATAAAAAATAACATAGTTAACAAGAATTCTGTGAAGAACATGTCCTAAATATATTGCTACAAACTAAGACCAATTTACTATGGCAACCAATGCAGCCCGAGTTCGATCCTCGGACTGAGAAGTTTGTGAGATGTGGTAGTCTATCCATTGGTCGCCATTTGGGACAGATGGGTTTGTCCGCGTACTCGGTTGCCGGTTTCCTCCCACATGAATGACCACATACAAGCCGTCATCCGCACCAACATGATTAATTTAAGTTGTTAAAGCTTGTTTCGCAATACACATGTAGTTGTAAAATAAATAACGTTTATACTTTATATGTTCATTTAGATTATGTTACAAATTCTCCCCAAAATAATATCAGTATAACTAGGAAGTATTTATGACGAGTTTCTATGACAACACGGCTACATTGTTTTTTTGTAAAATGGAGATTTAACAAAGACATTGCGACCTAGTACGGTACAAATAAACTACAGTAATCTCCCCTGGCACATCAGTTGATTCTGTTGATTCAGTTAGAACTGTAGCTTATTTTAAAACTTTATTTATTTTACAACGATTGCGAAGCAAGTTCTAACAACTTATATTAATCACTATCGTTGGCTCGGATGAAAGCGTAAATGTGGTCATTCCTGTGGGAGGAAACCGGAGTACCCGGAGAAAACCCACCTGTCCGATCTGGTGACAACCGTACCATCTCACATACTTCCCGGTTCGACGATCGAACCCGGGTGGCATTGGTGAGAAGCGAGCGCGCTAACCACTGCGCTAATTGTAACTTAATTAGATAGGTATACATTTTCATAGCAAACCGTCCATACTCGCCTATAAGACAAGTTTTTTACCAAAGTGGCTTCCTGTCTTACGAGTGCTAAACAAACTTGGGTTTCGAGTCCATAAATCAATTCCAAATCAGTTTTGAAGACTCGTTGTTCTTTGGGGCTAACTGGTCCAATATTGTTACGCGCCGGTGGATGGGCCGATCTGTGGCACGTACGTGACTACGTTGTACTTGGCCGTAAGTACAGTCGACGACGACAGAGATTTTGGGAGGTAAACGGCTGTTGTCCCTGATACGCCCGTGTGACGTTAGCCCCGCGACAACAGTACACTCTCCGACGCTGGTCTCCTTGTTGGGGGTGACTCCGCAATGTTTTATGGTGGGGGGAGACAAAGAATATTAGACTGTTTCTAATAATTATAATGTTTATTTAGTAGCGAACAAAAAATGCTGTGACCAACTATTCGCACAGTAGTTCAACGTCATATGCACTGTACAAGCTGTCAGTACCCAGAACTTGGCATTGAACAATAGACAAACAATTATTTATTTCATAAATAATTTATCTAATAAACAACTAAAATGTTACTATCAAGTTTCACAACCATTTCCCAAAAATCACTACTTGAATTGTTAAATTGTTAACGAAATAGCACACCTTAGAGTTTATTATGGCCGAAAGTTCCGAAACGGATATGCTATGAACATTTTAGGAGCTGCGGAGTCTAGAATGAACTACTGCAGCGCTTATATACCCTCAGACCATATCCCCACACAACTATGTGTGGCCACAGGTGTGTTGGTGGATTCCACAAATGTGGCGGTGAATCCCACAGTAAAAGCTGTGGAAGAACGCTCCACACAAAACTCGGTGGCCACAGATTTATGTGTGGGACAGGTGCGCGTGACTAAAACTCGCTTGAAACACCCAATGAGAGCAATAAGAACATGAACTAAACACATAAACATGAATAATAACCTCAAATTTACGTTTCCGTAGCATATTCAAACTGTACATATTATTTTTTAAATAATTCACCCGAGTCGGTCTGCAAACTACAACGAACTGCACTCAGTATTTACACAGGTCGCCTAGCGACTATTCACCATGAAAAACAAAATGGCTGATGCAGATCAGATACTGTGAAACACGTATGAAAAAGGAAAAGTCGGCTAATAACGCTTGTGCTTTACAGTTTCCAGTGTTATTTGGCAATAACACTAAATAAAAGTGTACCTACAAGATACAAGTGGAGTTCTCATTAACGAATCAATGAATCAGTGTAACTCGGTGATTTTCTACAGTCGCAAAATCATATGACAATTCAATTGTAAACAATAATTTAACAGAGCATTTCTACCCGTAATGACTAGATTCACACACACTGTAGGTAGCATCTACCATGTATAACATTCAGATTACTATACATAACGACAATTAAAACTAAATTCACTATATCAGTTAAATAAACGTGCCCGAACATCTTGGCCATATCCAAGACGTGAATTGAAATGAAAGCAGTTATGCAGGGTATGTCTGACTGACTGCGAGGTATTACATTATTACATACATCTTTAATTAAATGTTAAACAAATGTCTCTATGCGGAAGAGGTTACAATATCAATGTGTGTCAGGGAGTCACCAAACTGGAATGTACAATGTAACTGTAGTATATGCACAAGTGAATTATAACTGGAATGTACAATGTAACTAGTATATGTACAAGTGAATTATAACTGGAATGTACAATGTGACTAGTATATGCACAAGTGAATTATAACTGGAATGTACAATGTGACTGTAGTATATGCACAAGTGAATTATAACTGGAATGTAAAATGTACGGTAACTGTAATATATGCACAAGTGAATTATAACTGGAATGTACAATGTAACTGTAGTATATGTACAAGTGAATTATAACTGGAATGTAACTGTAGTATATGTACAAGTGAATTATAACTGGAATGTACAATGTAACTGTAGTATATGCACAAGTGAATTATAACTGGAATGTACAATGTAACTAGTATATGTACAAGTGAATTATAACTGGAATGTACAATGTAACTGTAGTATATGTACAAGTGAATTATAACTGGAATGTACAATGTGACTAGTATATGTACAAGTGAATTATAACTGGAATGTACAATGTAACTAGTATATGTACAAGTGAATTATAACTGGAATGTAAAATGTGACTGTAGTATATGCACAAGTGAATTATAACTGGAATGTACAATGTAACTGTAGTATATGCACAAGTGAATTATAACTGGAATGTAAAATGTGACTGTAGTATATGCACAAGTGAATTATAACTGGAATGTACAATGTAACTGTAGTATATGCACAAGTGAATTATAACTGGAATGTACAATGTGACTAGTATATGTACAAGTGAATTATAACTGGAATGTACAATGTATAGTATATGTACAAGTGAATTATAACTGGAATGTAAAATGTGACTGTAGTATTGCACAAGTGAATTATAACGGAATGTACAATGTAACTAGTATATGTACAAGTGAATTATAACTGGAATGTACAATGTAACTGTAGTATATGTACAAGTGAATTATAACTGGAATGTACAATGTAACTGTAGTATATGCACAAGTGAATTATAACTGGAATGTACAATGTAACTGTAGTATATGCACAAGTGAATTATAACTGGAATGTACAATGTAACTGTAGTATATGCACAAGTGAATTATAACTGGAATGTACAATGTAACTGTAGTATATGCACAAGTGAATTATAACTGGAATGTACAATGTAACTGTAGTATATGCACAAGTGAATTATAACTGGAATGTACAATGTAACTGTAGTATATGTACAAGTGAATTATAACTGGAATGTACAATGTAACTGTAGTATATGCACAAGTGAATTATAACTGGAATGTACAATGTAACTGTAGTATATGTACAAGTGAATTATAACTGGAATGTACAATGTAACTGTAGTATATGCACAAGTGAATTATAACTGGAATGTACAATGTAACTGTAGTATATGCACAAGTGAATTATAACTGGAATGTACAATGTAACTGTAGTATATGTACAAGTGAATTATAACTGGAATGTACAATGTAACTGTAGTATATGTACAAGTGAATTATAACTGGAATGTACAATGTAACTAGTATATGTACAAGTGAATTATAACTGGAATGTACAATGTAACTAGTATATGTACAAGTGAATTATAACTGGAATGTACAATGTGACTGTAGTATATGTACAAGTGAATTATAACTGGAATGTACAATGTAACTGTAGTATATGCACAAGTGAATTATAACTGGAATGTACAAGTTGTGTTTGGTGTTTTGGTGTTGTTGTTTGGTGTTTTGGTGTTGTGACTGTAGTATATGTACAAGTGAATTATAACTGGAATGTAAAATGTACGGTAACTGTAATATATGCACAAGTGAATTTTAACTGGAATGTAAAATGCAACTGTAGTATATGCACAACTGAATTTTAAACTATGATGAAGGCTTCAGAATAAACACAGACAAGGTTTGCAGCGAAATATCTAACAAGGGGTCATAACTCCATCATGACTCTAAAACCCTGCCAAAGTTCACTTCATGCTAAAGTATTGTTCTGATGGGACATTAACGAGATTGAAGGTAGATATATAAAATCACGGACAATTTTCCCATGATCAATCGATACAGTTAATCAAAATCCCTAACACTTCTTCATTGGTTAATCAAAATCACGGACACATTTCCCATGGTTACACAAAATCCCCAGACACATTTCCCATGGTTACGCAAAATCCCAGACACTTCCCATGGTTATGCAAAATCTCAGACACTTTTCCTATGGTTACGCAAAATCCCAGACACATTTCCAATGGTTAATCAAAATCCCAGACACTTTTTCCATGGTTACGCAAAATCCCAGACACATTTCCAATGGTTAATCAAAATCCCAGACACTTTTTCCATGGTTACGCAAAATCCCAGACACATTTCCAATGGTTAATCAAATCCCAGACACTTTTCCCGTGGTTACGCAAATCCCAGACACTTTTCCCATGGTTACGCAAAATCCCAGACACTTTTCCCATGGTTACGCAAAATCCCAGACACTTTTCCCATGGTTACGCAAAATCCCAGACACTTTTCCCATGGTTATGCAAAATCCCAGACACTTCCCATGGTTACGCAAAATCCCAGACACATTTCCCATGGATTATTAAATTTATGGACACTTTTCCCATGGATTAACAAAATTACGGACACTTTTCCCGTGGAATATCAAAATTAAGGACACTTTTCCCATGGATTATCAAAATTACGGACACTTTTCCCGTGGATTATCAAAATTACGGACACTTTTCCCTTATTACGGACACTTCCCGTGGATTATCAAAATTACGGACACTTTTCCCATGGATTATCAAAATTAAGGACACTTTTCCCGTGGATTATCAAAATTAAGGACACTTTTCCCATGGCTAATCAAAATCATGGGCACTTTCCCCATGGATAAATCCAAACCATGAACACTTTTCCATGGATACTCATTAGTTATTCAAAATCACAGACCAATTTCTGATGGTTAATCATTAAGATACCGTAAATCAAATTCTAATAATTTTTGAAGACTGTGTATTGTTCTTTGGAGGGGGGGGGGGTAAATTGAGGTGCTGACTGGCTGGGGCAAAACAAGGTCAATATTACATACACCTTTAATTAACCCTTTCAACCCCACAGGCCTCTAAATAGGCTTATGAAAAGTGTAGATCCAGATGAGCCGGCTCATCAGGATCTGCACTTTTTTGCCAGTAATAATTATTACTATTTTTAGATAAAATTACCCATTTTGATAAATGAACTGGTCCAAATGTAATTTTCTTACTAATTTATTGGTCTAAAAATAGCATGCACCAGTCCATGTCAGTTACTTGGGGTTGAAAGGGTTAAACGTTATACAAATGTATTCTTTTTATAATATACATACCATTTCTGGTGTGATTAGAAGTAGAACAATGATGTTAATAGCTATCATAAGTCGAGAAAACTCCTTTCCCGTAGCCGTCATAAGATCCTGAGCAGCATTCGATTGGTCACTGGTAGATCGTGGGCACGACACTTGTAGTCTCTTTTCCATGTCCCGTAATCCGCTTATCACACTTGTATTGCAAATAAGGAGAATAAGAATCAAAGTAAAATCTTGCATCAGTTTAAAAATGGTGAAAGCACTGGTCGCCGACATGTATTGCCACTGCGTTATACTCGTACCCGTCGTTTTTCGGGGATATATCTCAAATTCGAAAATCAGAAAAATCGTTTGACACTTGATTGCTTCTATATTTTGTATCAGTTTCGTCGAAGATTCGAAGAGGTAATAATCGAGGAATATCGACACTGATCCCAGAAGTAGAGAGTACATCACCAGTATTATATGAACAACGACGAACGATTTTATCGTGCAATTTCTGACGTAGAAAAATGGCGCCCGTATCGAAATAAATCGCTCAACTCCCATGAGAACGACCGTGAGCTTAGATAAAATCCCGAAGCAGCCTAAAGTAAACCGTGTCAACATGTAAATCTGCGACACCAAACAAGGTGTCAAGCTGGAGATAATTAGTCTCGGCAAAATGCCAAAGATGCACGATATTGTGTCCACGAGCGCCAACAGAATGATAAGAAGCCTCGGTTGGCTCAGTCGTCGGTGTTTCAACCAGATTTTGCTCTCTAACACAAGAAGGCATGTATTTGAAAGGACAGCGAGTGCTAGCGTAATGGAGTAGCTGATCACATCCATAGCTTCCAGACGTGTTGAATCGAATACAAACGTCCGATTTGCATCCCCAATTACCGTTACAAATGACATCCTCACTGCTGTCGAGTGAAAGATTGTCCGCACACAACACGTGTATATATATTTCAATGCAAATATAAAAAAATCCTAATAATCAACCGGCATAGAATTACAAAATCCATACTGAATAACAGTAAATAACAGTTAATTTAACATCTCGTATATACATACATTTAGTATTCCAAGCACAAATTCGCATGTTCTCTATGTGTAAATTGTCGTCCCAATTAGCATTCACTTAGAGCACTATTTTCAAGTAAATATTCCAATAATCGTCATCTTTATCAACTATTTTATCCTCAATCTAGTAATTCGTTTCGTTTTGGTTTTATTCCATATTTTCTGCTCCCAATACAAGACTTTGTAGAGCGACATCTTCCACTACAGATTTAATGACATAATCACCACTTTAACCACCTATGTTTCTAGCGTGCATGCTGCCAGTAAACTCCCAATAATATATATATCACTTTCTGGGGAGCGCTGAAGCTCCGTCGTCTCTTTCGTTGATTTACATATTATAATCTCATTATTTCCAATGATCAGAAATCGAATGAAAGCAAAAGTTCGCTCTGAGCTAATTCAGTTCAGTCCGGTACGATATACAGTTCAGATTTCTTTATTGCAGTTAAAGTCCCATTGTTGCTTTATTAGAATGTGCTACATACACACATATTTCTAAGGAGCTGATAATTAGAAATCCTGATTTCTGTCTCATTTCAAATTATCAACAGTTGCCCTGCCAACCACATTTTGGAATTTGTTTGAGAACGATGTCATTGCTGTCAGTAACAGGTGCTTGGTTTATATGTTATACGCTAGAACTTTAAAGCGGGAAAATGAACAAAAACAGATAAATATGCAGAGGTACATGTATATATGGCTTTTATAACAGGCGAATGTTCGTGATTTACTGTGCAAGGTCACATGTCAGTCATGTGAATATTCTGTTACATGAAATTTGATTGGTGGACCGAAAACAGGTGCGTTTCTTGTCGCCATGTTGAATTCACATTTAAGTGAAATTGTAAATTATTTTAAAAGATGTTATGCCATCAAGAGTTATTCAAGCGTATTAAATGCAAGAATTATCTTTCTTTTTTTTTCTTCTTTTTTTTTAGTTTACTTTTATTTATCGTCGCTACCGGTTGCCCATATGAGCGACGCCTCCTGAAGAGATTAGTTATTTTAGATTTTGGAGGATAGTGCATGATACAGACAGAGACCCATTCCAGAATCTCCTCTGGTTCTTTTACGTGCACGGTGTAAAGCACCGACACGAGACCTCGGTTTAACGTCCCATCTGAAAGACTGTTAATTTTATTAGGGTCAGACGGGGGATCGAACCTGCGATCCCTGGATTACCAGTCCAGCGTGTTACCACTGGACTACATATCCGTCAAGAATTATCACTTTACATACCGGTAGTAATATTTATTTAATCTGCAATAACAGAGACTGACTATAAGTAATTCATTATCATTTCAAAATCTTAAGAGGACCGAAAACTTGTACACCCTTGATAATTTATTCAGATTTCAAGCAAAATTTGATTCTATAAATAACTAGTTTTTATGAAGTTACAATTTGTAAATTACCTCCCTTTTATGGCTATGCATTAATAAAATCACCAATTAACCCGTTTGATTCTGGATACCGTTCAAACAGTATTTGCAAAGAACATAGAGCCAGATCAGCTGCCACGGAACGTGCCGTCTGATCAGGCTCTATGCTGTTTGCTATTCAGATGATCTTGCTAAGACACTTGGCTATGTAGCAAACAACATAGATCCTGATCAGCACGCAGCGTTAAGCTGCGGCTGATCTGGATCTATGTTGTTTGCAAAAGCCTTTAAATGTATCCAGAATGAAATGGGTTAATAATCCTTTTCAAGCCAGTTACTGGCAAGGCGGACTACTTCTGAACATGGGTGTAGGGATACATTAAATTATGGGTGCATTGTGATGTGACTCACTTGAATGCATCAAGGTAGTGCAATATGAGGTCATTATTATCACAGTACAGTCAAACCTGTGTTAGTGATCACCTCCATTATACAGTCAAACCTGTGTTAGTGGTCACCACCATTATACAGTCAAACCTGTGTTAGTGGTCACCTCAATTATACAGTCACACCTGTGTTAGTGATCACCTCCATTATACAGTCAAACCTGTGTTAGTGGTCACCTCCATTATACAGTCAAACCTGTGTTAGTGGTCACCTCCATTATACAGTCACACCTGTGTTAGTGGTCACCTCCATTATACAGTCACACCTGTGTTAGTGGTCACCTCCATTATACAGTCAAACCTGTGTTAGTGGTCACCTCCATTATACAGTCAAACCTGTGTTAGTGGTCACCTCCATTATACAGTCAAACCTGTGTTAGTGGTCACCTCCATTATACAGTCAAACCTGTGTTAGTGGTCACCTCCATTATACAGTCAAACCTGTGTTAGTGGTCACTTCCATTATACAGTCAAACCTGTATTAAGCAGTCAGTTTCCATATTCCCAATATGTTGTTTTATTATATATTTGACCTCTATTAAGCAGCCACCTGTGCTAAGCAGCCATTTCTGTGATTTCTTTGGCTGGCTGTTTAACATAGGTTTGACTGTATATAGCATCCGTTTAAATGTATCCAGAATGAAATGGGTTAACATTAGAAAATATGGTTTGCTAGAATAAAAACACAGGGATAAATTTCAAATGAATTGTAGCTTGTTGTTTCCATTTGAAGATTAAACTAATGCATTCTGGTACTTTAGGGTTCCATGTATTAGCTCCATATTGTTATTATTTACATCCTCGTTATCAGCCCTTTAAGAGTAGAGCCGACCCTGTAAGCGGTTTATGGAGGCACTCTGCTTCAAACCTTTTAATTAACAGTAAGATTTCTGGAGAGAGAATTATTGATTTAAAACCATGAAACTTTAGCGGAATGAAATCATATTCATGTCTTTAGTGTACAGGTATATGGCTTAGGAAATGAGGGGAAATGTAATACATGTTCTTTGTAAACACTCTCTGCATGCTAGCGGCAAATCACTTTTGCAAACAGCAGAGCCAGATCACACGGTACAGAACGTTCCGTCTGATCAGGCTCTATGCTGTTTGCTATTGGGATAGTGGAGCTAAAACACTTGGCTGAATAGCAAACAACATAGATCCTGATCAGACGCAGCGGCTGATCTGGATCTATGTTGTTTGCAAATGTGATTTTATTTACCCTAGATAGTAAATCTATTGTTCTCTTAGCTACGTAAGTGCCATTGTATGGGTGCAGACAGACAGACAGACAGACAGACAGACAGACAGACAGACAGACAGACAGACAGACAGACAGACAGACAGACAGACAGACAGACAGACAGACAGACAGACATACAGACAGACAGACAGACAGACAGACAGGCAGACAGACATACAGACAGACAGACAGACAGACAGACAGACAGACAGACAGACAGACAGACAGACAGACAGACAGACAGACAGACAGACAGACAGACAGACAGACAGACAGACAGACAGACAGAACGACAGACAGACAGACAGACAGACAGACAGCCAGACAGACAGACAGACAGACAGACAGACAGACAGACAGACAGACAGACAGGCAGGCAGACAGACAGACAGATAGA
>CM026393.1:54162655-54194320 GCA_014843695.1 Archivesica marissinica | reverse complement strand
TGGAGGATAGTGCATGATACAGACAGAGACCCATTCCAGAGTCTCCTCTGGTTCTTTTACGTGCACGGTGTAAGCACCGACACGAGACCTCGGTTTAACGTCCCATCTGAAAGACTGTTAATTTTATTAGGGTCAGACGGGGGATCGAACCTGCGATCCCTGGATTACCAGTCCAGCGTGTTACCACTGGACTACATATCCGTCAAGAATTATCACTTTACATACCGGTAGTAATATTTATTTAATCTGCAATAACAGAGACTGACTATAAGTAATTCATTATCATTTCAAAATCTTAAGAGGACCGAAAACTTGTACACCCTTGATAATTTATTCAGATTTCAAGCAAAATTTGATTCTATAAATAACTAGTTTTTATGAAGTTACAATTTGTAAATTACCTCCCTTTTATGGCTATGCATTAATAAAATCACCAATTAACCCGTTTGATTCTGGATACCGTTCAAACAGTATTTGCAAAGAACATAGAGCCAGATCAGCTGCCACGGAACGTGCCGTCTGATCAGGCTCTATGCTGTTTGCTATTCAGATGATCTTGCTAAGACACTTGGCTATGTAGCAAACAACATAGATCCTGATCAGCACGCAGCGTTAAGCTGCGGCTGATCTGGATCTATGTTGTTTGCAAAAGCCTTTAAATGTATCCAGAATGAAATGGGTTAATAATCCTTTTCAAGCCAGTTACTGGCAAGGCGGACTACTTCTGAACATGGGTGTAGGGATACATTAAATTATGGGTGCATTGTGATGTGACTCACTTGAATGCATCAAGGTAGTGCAATATGAGGTCATTATTATCACAGTACAGTCAAACCTGTGTTAGTGATCACCTCCATTATACAGTCAAACCTGTGTTAGTGGTCACCACCATTATACAGTCAAACCTGTGTTAGTGGTCACCTCAATTATACAGTCACACCTGTGTTAGTGATCACCTCCATTATACAGTCAAACCTGTGTTAGTGGTCACCTCCATTATACAGTCAAACCTGTGTTAGTGGTCACCTCCATTATACAGTCACACCTGTGTTAGTGGTCACCTCCATTATACAGTCACACCTGTGTTAGTGGTCACCTCCATTATACAGTCAAACCTGTGTTAGTGGTCACCTCCATTATACAGTCAAACCTGTGTTAGTGGTCACCTCCATTATACAGTCAAACCTGTGTTAGTGGTCACCTCCATTATACAGTCAAACCTGTGTTAGTGGTCACCTCCATTATACAGTCAAACCTGTGTTAGTGGTCACCTCCATTATACAGTCAAACCTGTGTTAGTGGTCACTTCCATTATACAGTCAAACCTGTATTAAGCAGTCAGTTTCCATATTCCCAATATGTTGTTTTATTATATATTTGACCTCTATTAAGCAGCCACCTGTGCTAAGCAGCCATTTCTGTGATTTCTTTGGCTGGCTGTTTAACATAGGTTTGACTGTATATAGCATCCGTTTAAATGTATCCAGAATGAAATGGGTTAACATTAGAAAATATGGTTTGCTAGAATAAAAACACAGGGATAAATTTCAAATGAATTGTAGCTTGTTGTTTCCATTTGAAGATTAAACTAATGCATTCTGGTACTTTAGGGTTCCATGTATTAGCTCCATATTGTTATTATTTACATCCTCGTTATCAGCCCTTTAAGAGTAGAGCCGACCCTGTAAGCGGTTTATGGAGGCACTCTGCTTCAAACCTTTTAATTAACAGTAAGATTTCTGGAGAGAGAATTATTGATTTAAAACCATGAAACTTTAGCGGAATGAAATCATATTCATGTCTTTAGTGTACAGGTATATGGCTTAGGAAATGAGGGGAAATGTAATACATGTTCTTTGTAAACACTCTCTGCATGCTAGCGGCAAATCACTTTTGCAAACAGCAGAGCCAGATCACACGGTACAGAACGTTCCGTCTGATCAGGCTCTATGCTGTTTGCTATTGGGATAGTGGAGCTAAAACACTTGGCTGAATAGCAAACAACATAGATCCTGATCAGACGCAGCGGCTGATCTGGATCTATGTTGTTTGCAAATGTGATTTTATTTACCCTAGATAGTAAATCTATTGTTCTCTTAGCTACGTAAGTGCCATTGTATGGGTGCAGACAGACAGACAGACAGACAGACAGACAGACAGACAGACAGACAGACAGACAGACAGACAGACAGACAGACAGACAGACAGACAGACAGACAGACAGACAGACAGACAAGACAGACAGGACAGGACAGGACAGGACAGGACAGGACAGGACAGGACAGACAGACAGACAGACAGACAGGACAGACAGACAGACAGACAGACAGACAGACAGACAGACAGACAGACAGACAGACAGACAGACAGACAGACAGACAGACAGACAGACAGACAGACAGACAGACAGACAGACAGGCAGGCAGGCAGACAGACAGACAGACAGACTGTACTCACAAGAGGGTACTTAAGTGGCTACCCCATTACTCTATCGTTTGTTCTATTAACCATGCACGAGCATTTATAGCCACATACGAGCTAACCATAGACCACTAGACAATAGATACCCAGCATATTGTTCTCCTAGCCAGATAATCAAAAGACAGCGGAGAGTGCTGCTAGAAATGGAATCTGTCATTTCTACAGTTCCTCCTATCACAATGATATCTCGACATGGAAAGCTAACGACATTATCAATTAATGCATATTTCCAAAAAACAAAAATTCAAACATGTCATCGATAATTTCAGTGATTTATTACAATTCTTGATTCTGACTTTCATGGGATTATTTCATTTGTCAATAACACAGACACTTGGGGTCTGGACAAATGTTTACGGGTTCAAAATCCAAAACATTTTGTTAGGCCATTCCAAGCAAGTTTAAAAATGACACCCTGTCACTATCAAGGCTATATACTGACCGGATGTCATTTAAAACTTGCTTAGAATGGCCTAAAATAATTGTATGTATAGTGACAAGCCTAGTGTATCATAGTGCACAGATTTTAGTTTCATGGTTTTGAACTCGAAAACATTTGTCCAGACCCCAAGCGTCTGTGGTCAATAACAATGACCATTCTTTAAAACAAGTGTGTCATGACAGGCTTACAGGTTAAGGCTGTAAATGAGTTCTTGTAACCCAACCCATTTGCTTTTCTCAAATATTCCATCTTCTACAATGATACCGTACACACCAGATTATGGCATCAAAGTGGTGTCCCGTCTTATAAATGAGTGCTAAAAATAAAATTTATATATTTTTAAAAAATGTGTTAAAATAGTATCCATAATGACATTATAGCAAAAGAAATCACCCTGAAATTATTATTATTATAGACCCAAATTTCTTCAACTTTCACTGGCCAAACATGAAATTTATACATGGTCCGGTGTCCATTTTATCAACCCGTCTTAGGACCAAAATAGGGGAGATCGCCATATAGGCGAGTAAGGATGAACCTAATCCAGACAATATAATTTTCAAATTTGATTTATTTACTTTGAAATACAATAGTCAGGTAGGTGACTTGTAATTATAACCTGTAATATTGTCCATAAATAGTAATCATAAGTTGTAAGTGTAGTACACATTTTGTAAACAAATCAGTTTTACTTTGAATAACAAAAATCAGGTGACTTGTAATTATAACCTGTAATATTGTCCATAAAAAGTAATCATAAGTTGAAAGTGTAGTACACATTTTGTAAACAAATCAGTTTTACTTTGAATAACAAGAATTAGGTGACTTGTAATTATAACTTGTATTCTAACACGACCCAGCTAATAACATACCGGTACATACTTGTAGAGTAAAATCTACCTCGGGTTATTCTGCGATATACCTACCTTGAACTATGATGCGCGCGCGCGCCGTGTTTTGGCTATTCCATTTATACAATGCGTGTAAAGTTTTATGAATGAAAGTCACGTGATGTTTGTAAATAATACTGTGGGAATTCGCGGAAGTGAGTGTAGTACACATTGTGTAAACAAATCAGTTTTACTTTGAATAACTCCGGGTGACAATAGCCTAGAATTTAATTGGGAGAAAAGAATGATTGTGCGCACTGTCAACTTACTATTACTTGTGGAAGTCATGCTAGCGTGTTAGCTCCAGGAGCGAAAGGTTCAGAGTTCGCACCCAGCTGTGGCAGTTACTATTGTGCCCTTTGGCAAGGCATTTAACCCATTCAACACCAAGTAACTCACATGGACAGGTCCATGATATTCTTAGACCAATAAATGAATAAGAAAATTACATTCGGACCAGTTCATTTATCAAGATGGGTAATTTTGTCTAAAATTAGTAATACTACTTGCAAAAAGTGCAGATCCTGATGAGACGGCTCGTCACGAGCCGGCTCATCTGGATCTACACTTTTTGTAAGCCTATTTAGAGGTCTGTGGTGTTGAAAGGGTTAAATTCCACACCCAAACGGACCATGTCAAGAATTGGATACGATAACAGATACAGCTCTCAATTTTTTATTAAAGTAAAAGAACCAGAGGAGACTCTGGAATGGGTCTCTGTCTGTATCATTGCACTATCCTCCAAATATCTAAAATGACTAATCTCTTCAGGAGGCGTAGCTCATATGGGCAACCGGTAGCGACGATAAATAAACGTAAAACACACACAGATACGGCTCTCAATTTCTTATTACAGAATATGCCATCTGATTTGGCTCTATGCTGTTTCTAAAAGCGACTTTTATCGTGATTGGCGGGTTAAAGATTAAATCATTTGCGAGTATGTTTATGTAAGTTGACTGGGGGGGGGGGATCAAGGTACCACCATATAAATGTCAGGAACTACACTGCACCAGTGCTAACACGCTGAACTGGTAATCCAGGGATTGCAGGTTCGATCCCCCATCTGACCCTAATAAAATTAACAGTCTTTCAGATGGGACTTTAAAACCGAGGTCTCAAGTCGGTGCTGGTGCTGTACACCGTGCACGGAAAAGAACCTGAGGAGACTCTGGAATGGGTCTGTATCATTGTTTAGTTTATACAAATTTATTTTAGCTCGATTGCGAAACAAGTTCTTATAACTTATATTAATCACTCTCGAGACCTCTTTCCTGATGTAATCCATCGCCACGAGGGAGAGAGAAGAGGCAACGTGGAAATTAAATGCCTTGCCTAAGGGCACAATCGTAACGGCTCCAGCGGGGCTCGAACTGAAGCGAACACGCATCCACGGCGCTATCACGACTTCCACGACTTCCACTTCTGTATCATTGCACTATCCTCCAAAAATCTAATGTAAAAAAAAGTAAAACACACACCATTGATAGTGACACAGATAAAAGGGTCTGCTAGGTCTGGTCAAAAACATAAAATAAACAAAGTAGGCAATAAATATTGAAGACTTCTCTGATGTCTAATCAACTGTACATAAAACCTTAGAACAACTGTGTATGCTATAATCATAGGCATTTATTATATAACAGTAGATTGTGGAGTAGTGTAACAAGAGACATCTAGGAGTCGTGATAGCGCAGTGGATAGGCGTTCGCTCCAGGTGTGAAAGGTCCGGAGTTCGAGCCCCACTGGAGCCGTTACGATTGTGCCCTTAGGCAAGGCATTTAAATTCCACATTGCCTCTTCTCTCTCCCTCGCGGCGATGGATTCCATCAGGAATGAGGTCTCGAGAGTGATTTATATAAGTTGAAATAACTTGTTTCGCAATCGAGCTAAAATAAATTTGTATAAACTAAGAGACATCTATAATTTTCTATTACCTCCCTTGGTAGATAATGTCTTGATTTATTCCAAAATGTGAATATGTCTTTTTAGTTGATTTTATGTGTTCCCTAACCAGATGTTGCGGTATGATAAATGTGATTTTATCAAAAACGTGTTAATTTACTGATAACATTATTTTACAAATAAGTACCCATTGCATATACCGTATGAGATATGTTGAGATATAGTAATTTAATACTCATAAGAGGCGATAGTGGAATACAATTGCAAGCATGTTGTGCAAAGGAAACAACGATAAAAACAGAGGAAATCACTTAATAGGACCTATCTACTTTTAGGGAGTATTCAGGGGCAGTAACTGACAGATGTCTCTCATTGGAACAGACAGATCTGTAGTCCAGTGGTTAACACCGGACTGGTAATCCAGGAAACAGCTGTTTCTATTGTTGGTGCAGATGGATCTGTAGTCCAGTGGTTAACAGCTGTTTCTATTGTTGGTGCAGACGGATCTGTAGTCCAGTGGTTAACACCAAACTGGTAATCCAGGGAAACTGCTGTTTCTATTGTTGGTGCAGACGGATCTGTAGTCCAGTGGTTAACAGCTGTTTCTATTGTTAGTGCAGACGGATCTGTAGTCCAGTGGTTAATACCGGACTGGTAATCCAGGAAACAGCTGTTTCTATTGTTGGTGCAGACAGATCTGTAGTCCAGTGGTTAACACCAAACTGGTAATCCAGGAAACAGCTGTTTCTATTGTTGGTGCAGACGGATCTGTAGTCCAGTGGTTAACACCAAACTGGTAATCCAGGGAAACAGCTGTTTCTATTGTTGGTGCAGACGGATCTGTAGTCCAGTGGTTAACAGCTGTTTCTATTGTTGGTGCAGATGGATCTGTAGACTAGTGGTTAATACCGGACTGGTAATCCAGGGAAACAGCTGTTTCTATTGTCGGTTCCTTGGTAACTCCGACACTAGAGATGCACGTACTACAACAAACACCACCCGCAGATCATCACAGAAACATGTCCGCAAAATAATCATCAAATTCATCCTCTCTGTAATAGATAAACAATTTGCATGTTTTATTTATTTTATACAAATTTATTTTAGCTCGATTGCGAAACAAGTTCTTTCTTATAACTTATATTAATCACGCTCGAGACCTCATTCCTGATGGAATTCATCGCCACAAGGGAGAGAGAAGGGGCATATGTAATTTAAATGCCTTGCGCTTCAGGTGCGAAAGGTCCGGAGTTCGAAACCCCGCTGGAGCAGTTAGGATTGTGTGCCCTTAGGCAAAGCATTTATATTCCACATTGCCTCTTCTCTCTCCCTCGTGGCGATGCATTCCATCAGGAATGAGGTCTCGAGAGTGATTAATATAAGTTATAAGAACTTGTTTCGCAATCGAGCTCAAATAAATTTGTATAAACTATACTTTTAGAGAGTATTCAAGGGCAGTAACTGACCAATGTTTCTCATTAATAAGACTTAGCTTCCTTATGTTGCAGGATGAATTGACATTTGCTTAAGATGTATGTTGCATTATTTGAACTAGTTTCGGCTGGTTTTGGTATGACTAGAATGTCAGATTGTAATATAAAACAGCCTACCATTCTGTAAGTAAACAGATTGTAATATAAAACAGCCTACCATTCTGTAAGTAAACAGATTGTAATATAAAACAGCCTACCATTCTGTAAGTAAACAGAAGCCTGACTGGTTATTATCTAAAGAGACACCATGTTTCGTTGACTGGTAATAATCTGTCTATTGAAGCCCCATGATGCATTTAATTAGAATGTGCTGCACACCTAGACATTCTAAGAAATGGATGATGGGAAATTGTGATTAGTGTTTATATTTCCATTTTCTTTATAATAAATATTGAGATTTTAAGTAAGATTTTGAACCTAATTCCAAACATGAACTTTCCAGTTTTAATTCATTGCACCCCTTTATGAAAAACTATTTAAACTAAGCCATCACAGGGATCATTCTAGAGGGCTTATGCATTTTGAAATTAATAACTAATTAAATAAAGGAGAGGACAATCCTAAGCTATACAGCTTTCTGTCCAATTCCTTATATCAGTTGTTGTAAATAATCATGTATTGATAGAAAATAAATATGTTTAAACTAATAACTAATTAAAAGTTATATTTTGTTATAGTTTTTAATTGAATTTTCTTTTCACTATGCAATCACGAAGGGCCACAAAATACGGAACCACGTCAGACGCTATATTACACTAGGTACCGCATGACATCGTGTAATGAGGTGAGAATAAAATCTGTTATTTCACTGCTTTCAACCACAGGAACTTGAAATTTTATCCATAAGCCACCAAAGGTCTCTTACCTATATCCTCTTACCTAGGACACCCCCCTCTATTAAAAAAAGTATAAGAGACATTTGGTGGCTTATGGATAAAATTTCAAGTTCCTGTGTTTCAACCAACGGAATAACACATTTTATTTCACTAATAAATTTCTAGCGAATCTTAAAAGTCACAGCCCTTTATTTTAACTCTTAACCTGCCGAATAAATTGGACGGAATGTGCAAACAACATAGATCCAGATTAGTCATCTGATCAGGATCTATATTGTTTGCTATTCAGACAAGCAATAGCAAGCAGCATAGAGCCTGATCAGACGGCATATTCTGCCGAATAAATTGGACGGAATGTGCAAACAACATAGATCCAGATCAGTCATCTGATCAGGATCTATGTTGTTTGCTATTCAGAGCATATTGTAAGCATATTCTGTGCCGTCTGATCGACTATATGCTGTTTGCAAAGGTGGCTTTAGTTAATAATCTCATTCCCACAACGATTTTGTCTCTCAAATTATTTTCAGTAGTGCAGGTGCACCGACCGCAAGAAAGGGAGAGCACCTCTAAATGGAGTGCTTTGTCCTATGAAAACAAATAACAAATTTGATACAAAAATAAGTAGCAAAAATAGACAATTGACAGAAAACAAAACAAATAAAGAACTAGCAACAGAAAAACACGATAACAACCTGACAGCGATTGCAATTTGAGTACATTAATGTAGAAACTGATCTCAGACATGCTGGGTTGGTTTGACAATAAAATGAGGCTTCTTTGCGTGTGTGTTTTACGTTTATTTATCGTCGCTACCGGTTACCCATATGAGCGACGCCTTCTGAAGAGATTAGTCATTTTAGGTTTTGGAGGATAGTGCAATGATACAGACAGAGACCCATTCCAGAGTCTCCTCTGGTTCTTTTATGTGCACAGTGTAAAGCACCGACATGGGACCTCGGGTCAACGTCCCATCTGAAAGACTGTTAATTTTATTAAGGTCAGACGGGGGATCGAACCTGCGATCCCTGGATTACCAGTCCAGCGTGTTACCACTGGACTACAGATCCGTCTCTTTGCGTAAATCAGGGCCTGGCTATAATTTAAAGGCATTTTGGTAAAATCTACTAAATAGAGATAGTGTATTATTGCTATGAAAACATAAACATTTCTTCCCAGGAATCTAATCTTAAAATCAGAAGGTTGTTTAATGTGCATTGCCTATTATTAACACTTTGATCTATGCATTTACTTGGACTGATTTGTACACAGAGATATTTTTAGAAGTGGATGGTAATAATCTGTCTATTGAAGCCCCATGATGCATTTAATTAGAATGTGCTGCACACCTAGACATTCTAAGAAATGGATGATGGGAAATTGTGATTAGTGTTTATATTTCCATTTTCTTTATAATAAATATTGAGATTTTAAGTAAGATTTTGAACCTAATTCCAAACATGAACTTTCCAGTTTTAATTCATTGCACCCCTTTATGAAAAACTATTTAAACTAAGCCATCACAGGGATCATTCTAGAGGGCGATGTGGGGCAATTTCCGATGTGGGGCGAAATTGCCCCACTTCACCCTAAAAAATGTGATTTTCAAACAAAATTTTGTCACTGGCCCATTATAAAGCACTCATTCTATTCAAATGTTGTATTTAATGGTTGTACTGTGCATTTTAACCCTATTTTGCAGAAGTATACATATTAAAGAACACCATTTAAGGAAGCGATCACGAATGAACCCTGCATCATCTATAGCTGGTTCCTAGCCTGGGAACAGGTGTCGATATATTTTGCCTGGTCAGTCAAATAAATATATTTTAACACCAAGACTATTAATTGGACCGTATTGAGCTTCTGATAATATCAACGCCTGGGGAAACTGGACGGATTGTCCGTGTAATTATTGACTAGCATTAATCCTATTAATAGACCTATTAGCACGTGACTTAATTAATGACATACTTGAGTCGAAAGCTAGGCACTGCAATGCTGATAAAACTTTATAATTGGCCGCCATTGTTTACTGGTCAAAGGAACGATAAATAGTTTTAAAAAGTACAATGTGCATCTGATTTGACATATTTACTCAAGATTTAAGTCGTCCTTACTTCAATTACGCCGAATCGACCCGTTACCACCTAAATGTAATAGTTAAAATCCGCCATCTCGTCGATATAACACAGAAACAGGAAATTATATGTTTGCGATGTAAATAAGGCTACGGGAGCATTCTTGTATATTCGGAAATGATCGTGTATAATCGTGCCTGTTCGGCGATTTCCGATAGAATTCCGTTTCTATATTTAGCAATAAATAGTATCTTGTAGAGAAGAGTTGTCGTTCTTCAATTCTACACCCTCATTAATGAGGGTGAAAGTAGATGGCGCTACGATCGGAAATCCAGTTTTCCCAGGCTGTCATTTTGCCAGAAATTAAAAAGTGAAAAATCGACAGACTGGAATCCAGGCTAGAGGGTTCCCAGAAATAAAAAAAATATCTTTTTTTATTTCTTCAATCAAACTCCCACTGGTATGTTGGAGATCTCTGGATGCATAAATAGTTTTGAAATCACTGATATCACTGCTTAGTCTCATTTTTCACTAAAGTGGGCGAGACAAAAATCCCATTTTACTATGTTAACCCATTCAACTCCAAGTAACTGACATGGACTGGTCCATGATATTTTTTAGACCAATACATTAATAAAAAAATTACATTTGGACCAGTTCATTTATCAAAACGGGTAATTTTGTCTAAAAATAGTAAAATTACTGGCAAAAAGTGCAGATCTTGAATGATGAGATGGCTTGTCATGAGCCGGTTCATCTGGATCTACACTTTTTGTAAGCCTATTTAGAGGTCAGTGGGTTAATGATTGTTTGGCCAAATTTCAAAATCAAGGTCACTGGTAGGGTGGGGACTTACTTTGGGTGTAGAGCATTAGTCCTCGATGCGTATGCAAAGTTTGACAGTTTTTGAGAAATTTTGATAATATTTGACTTTTTTTATACAGGTCAAATGTTTCTAAAAACAATACCAATATTTTGCTAAAATTAAAGTTCAAGGTCACTCTCGGTGTGGGACTTGTTTGGACCCCTAGAAACAGTATACAATTATCAAAGCATAATTGTATTGTACAATATTTTTTAGTTATCTGCAATTAATGACAGCGCCATCACCAGAAATATCACTGCTTAGTCTCATTTTTCACTAAAGTGGGCGAGGAAAAAATCCCATTTTACTATGTTAACCCATTCAACTCCAAGTAACTGACATGGACTGGTCCATGATATTTTTTAGACCAATACATTAATAAGAAAATTACATTTGGACCAGTTCATTTATCAAAACGGGTAATTTTGTCTAAAAATAGTAAAATTACTGGCAAAAAGTGCAGATCTTGAATGATGAGATGGCTTGTCACGAGCCGGTTCATCTGGATCTACACTTTTTGTAAGCCTATTTAGAGGTCAGTGGGTTAATGATTGTTTAGTAAAACCAGTGAGACATTTTCATATGAATATTAGTTTTACTTTTCACTTGGAGAAAAAAAATGCACGCGGAGACTTTAAAGTGACACTACATCGGTAAAAACGCAAATGTCTGCAGAATGTAACTTCCTATTATATGGTATAATGTTTTTCCAAATATCTGCCTCAAATACGAAGTATTTCAACTAATAAACAAATGTCGTATACGCGGTTTGTTGACATAGCAAAATAATGTAAACATACATGCGTAATACAACTAGTGTATCCTGAATAACACAATTTATGATACAGATTTACAGTTATATTTCACATTTGTGCCTATATATTTGTAGACTATTCTTAGTTAAATTATCTCTAAACGACATTATCTAGCGCTTAGTATTGACTCTGATGACAAAACAAACGTAAATTCAGAAGTATGGATGACCGTTATATGAAATCATACTTTCAATCCACAAAAACACTGTTTATTGATTCAATGTTTGTGTTTGAATGTATTTGGAATAATTTGTAGTAGCAATGAATTTATACGTGAAAAAAAAGCATTTTATTTTTGTTTGCGATGTAATGTCGCTTTAAAATTAATAAATATTCATTAAGTTGAAACCCCATAAGGTTCCCTAATTGAAGGTCATGTCAGGAAGACTGTTCATCAGGACACTAAATGAGGCCACTAATCACATGATATTGATCAATAGAAATGTCTCCTAAATTATACTCTTACAGACCTCTAAATATGCATGTTTTAAGTGCAAATAACTAGAGACTGGCACAGCACTGCAAAACGTTGTGTAAGTCGGGGAGTGTATTCGTAATTCTAACATAGTTTTACAATTATCATACAAAATTTGTCCAGTAAGATACACTGGCCCATTATAAAGCACTCCTTCTATTCAAATGTATTTAATGGTCATTCTGTGCATTTTAACCATATTTTGTTGAAATTTATTAAATAACGCCATTTAAGGATGCGATCGCGCGTTTTCTCACTTCTCCCAAAAATTCTGACCTAGAATGAGTTCTAAGCTGATTTGTCTATTGAAAATGCTCTGTGAGACAAGAGACAATTATCGGGACAAAACTGGGTTTATTTAACCCTTTCCCTCATAGAAGCACCTCTTGACGCCATTACCAATACAACATACATTGACAATCTAGTAGCCAAACCAACGTTCATAAACCATTTCCCTCATAGAAGCACCTCCTGACGCCATTACCAATATGACATACATTGACAATGTCGTAGCCAAACCAATGTTCATAAACCCTTTCCCTCATAGAAGCACTTCGTGATGCCATTACCTATACGACATAGATTGACAATGTAGTAGCCAAACCAATGTTCATAAACCCTTTCCCTCTAGAAGCACCTCGTGAGTAAATAGTGTTGGATGTTAACTAGAAATTGGATGCTTCCAGGAAGCAGAATTGCGGTATATGCAGAAAGTTCTAGCTTCTTGTTTTGTTTATGATAGTTACTATGGGTTTACATAATTAGAAACAAAATTCAAAGCAAAACAGTAGCATTGTGTGGATTCCACGTATACAATTCCTGAGCAGACGCAATCAAACTAATTACAATTCGTGATATGACAGATATTATATCATTTCAAAGGAAATAATCTATTGATTTTATACAGGATAGAAATTAATTACATATAATTACAAATAAAATTTCACATTGAAAGGTAACCGATTTCTTCACTAGTATTAAATACGGTGAAACCCTTTTAAACCGACCGACCTCCGGGCTAGAAGAGAGAAGTTCTGTCTGGAGAGGTTTTCGGTTTAGAGAGGATTTCGGTTTAGAGTGGTTTTCGGTTTAGAAAGGTTTTCGGTTTAGAGTGGTTTTTTGGTTTAGAGTGGTTTTCGGTTTAGAGTGGTTTTTGGTTTAGAGTGGTTTTTGGTTTAGAGTGTTTTCGGTTTAGGGTGTTTTTTTAATTTAGCGTGGTTTTTGGTTTAGAGTGGTTTTCGGTTTAGAGTGGTTTTCAGAGGAGAGGAGGCTGAATGAAGTTTTGACCAAATTTCAAATGACACTAAGATCGGGACCAGTGAAATTAACCGATCTTCATCAAATAAATAGTATTTGTGGTTAGAATAAGATCACCAGGTCGCGACCACAAGGACATATCAGTAATCTGGTTGGCTTTGCCTAGTTTCTGGTCGATGTTTCAGCATGGTTCTTTTATTTTGATATTTGCCTTTATTATTCAATTTACTACTATAAGACAATAGGGCACAAACAAACAACTTGTCTTATATAAGAATGTCTCTAGTTGTACCAAGGCAGTGTAACAACAACTTGTCTTACCTGTCCTGTTTGTGAATGCCCTCGGTTGTACCAAGGCGGTGTAACAACAAGAACTTGTCTTATATAAGAATGTCTCTAGTTGTACCAAGGCAGTATAACAACAACTTGTCTTACCTGTCCTATTTGTGAATGCCCTCGGTTGTACCAAGGCGATGTAACAACAACTTGTCTTATATAAGAATGTCTCTAGTTGTACCAAGGCATCATAGAAGCACATTTTGACACCATTACCAATACAACATACATTGACACTATAGTAGCCAAACCAATGTTCATAAACCCTTTCCCTCATAGAAGCACCTCTTGACGCCATTACCAATACGACATACATTGACAATGTAGTAGCCAAACCAATGTTCATAAACCCTTTCCCTCATAGAAGCACCTCTTAACGCCATTACCAATACGACATGCATTGACAATGTAGTAGCCAAACCGATGTTCATAAACCCTTTCCCTCCTCATAGCAGCATCTCTTGACACCATTACCAATACAACATACATTGACACTGTAGTAACCAAACCAATGTTCATAAACCCTTTCCCTCATAGAAGCACCTCTTGACGCCATTACCAATATGACATACATTGACAATGTAGTAGCCAAACCAATGTTCATAAACCCTTTCCCTCATAGAAGCATCTCTTGATGCCATTACCAATACCACATACATTGACAATGTAGTAGCCACACCAATGTTCATAAACCCTTCTCCTCATAGAAGCACCTCTTGATGCCATTACCAATACGACATACATTGACAATGTAGTAGCCAAAACAATGTTCATAAACCCTTTCCCTCATAGAAGCACCTCTTGACGCCATTACCAATACGACATACATTGAAAATGTAGTAGCCAAACCAATGTTCATAAACCCTTTCCCTCATTGAAGCACCTCTTGACGCCATTACCAATACAACATACATTGAAAATGTAGTAGCCAACCAATGTTCATAAACCCTTTCCCTCATAGAAGTACCTCTTGACGTCATTACCAATACAACATACATTGAAAATGTAGTAGCCAACCAATGTTCATAAACCCTTTCCCTCTAGAAGAACCTCGTGAGTAAATAGTGTTGGATGTTAACTAGAAATTGGATGCTTCCAGGAAGCAGAATTGCGGTATATGCAGAAAGTTCTAGCTTCTTGTTTTGTTTATGATAGTTACTATGGGTTTACATAATTAGAAACAAAATTCAAAGCAAAACAGTAGCATTGTGTGGATTCCACGTATACAATTCCTGAGCAGACGCAATCAAACTAATTACAATTCGTGATATGACAGATATTATATCATTTCAAAGGAAATAATCTATTGATTTTATACAGGATAGAAATTAATTACATATAATTACAAATAAAATTTCACATTGAAAGGTAACCGATTTCTTCACTAGTATTAAATACGGTGAAACCCTTTTAAACCGACCGACCTCCGGGCTAGAAGAGAGAAGTTCTGTCTGGAGAGGTTTTCGGTTTAGAGAGGATTTCGGTTTAGAGTGGTTTTCGGTTTACAAAGGTTTTCAGTTTAGAGTGGTTTTTTGGTTTAGAGTGGTTTTTGGTTTAGAGTGGTTTTTGGTTTAGAGTGGTTTTTGGTTTAGAGTGGTTATCTATTTAGGGTGTTTTTTTGGTTTAGAGTGGTTATCGGTTTAGAGTGGTTTTCAGAGGAGAGGAGACTGAATGAAGTTTTGACCAAATTTCAAATGACACTAAGATCGGGACCAGTGAAATTAACCGATCTTCATCAAATAAATAGTATTTGTGGTTAGAATAAGATCACCAGGTCGCGACCACAAGGACATATCAGTAATCTGGTTGGCTTTGCCTAGTTTCTGGTCGATTTTTCAGCATGGTTCTTTTATTTTGATATTTGCCTTTATTATTCAATTTACTACTATAAGACAATAGGGCACAAACAAACAACTTGTCTTATATAAGAATGTCTCTAGTTGTACCAAGGCAGTGTAACAACAACTTGTCTTACCTGTCCTGTTTGTGAATGCCCTCGGTTGTACCAAGGCGGTGTAACAACAAGAACTTGTCTTATATAAGAATGTCTCTAGTTGTACCAAGGCAGTATAACAACAACTTGTCTTACCTGTCCTATTTGTGAATGCCCTCGGTTGTACCAAGGCGATGTAACAACAACTTGTCTTATATAAGAATGTCTCTAGTTGTACCAAGGCATCATAGAAGCACATTTTGACACCATTACCAATACAATATACATTGACACTATAGTAGCCAAACCAATGTTCATAAACCCTTTCCCTCATAGAAGCACCTCTTGACGCCATTACCAATACGACATACATTGACAATGTAGTAGCCAAACCAATGTTCATAAACCCTTTCCCTCATAGAAGCACCTCTTGACGCCATTACCAATACGACATACATTGACAATGTAGTAGCCAAACCAATGTTCATAAACCCTTTCCCTCATAGAAGCACCTCTTGACGCCATTACCAATACGACATGCATTGACAATGTAGTAGCCAAACCGATGTTCATAAACCCTTTCCCTCCTCATAGCAGCATCTCTTGACACCATTACCAATACAACATACATTGACACTGTAGTAACCAAACCAATGTTCATAAACCCTTTCTTCATAGAAGCACCTCTTAACGCCATTACCAATACGATATACATTGACAATGTAGTAGCCAAAACAATGTTCATAAACCCTTTCCCTCCTCATAGAAGCACCTCTTGATGCCATTACCAATACAACATACATTGACAATGTAGTAGCCACACCAATGTTCATAAACCCTTTCTGTCATAGAAGCACCTCTTGATGCCATTACCAATAAAACATACATTGACAATGTAGTAGCCAAACCAATGTTCATAAACCCTTTCCATCATAAAAGCACCTCTTGATGCCATTACCAATACAACATACATTGACAATGTAGTAGCCAAACCAATGTTCATAAACCCTTTCCCTCATAGAAGCACCTCTTGACACCATTACCAATACGACATACATTGACAATGTAGTAGCCAAACCGATGGTCATAAACCCTTTCCCTCCTCATTGCAGTACCTCTTGACACCATTACCAATACGACATACATTGACAATGTAGTAGCCAAACCAATGTTCATAAACCCTTCTCCTCATAGAAGCACCTCTTGACGTCATTACCAATACAACAAACATTGACAATGTAGTAACCAAACCAACGTTCATAAACTCTTTCCCTCATAGAAGCACCTCTTGACACCATTACCAATATGACATACATTGACAATGTAGTAGCCAAACTAATGTTCATAAACCCTTTCCCTCATAGAAGCACCTATTGACGCCATTACCAATACAACATACATTGACAATGTAGTAGCCAAACCAATGTTCATAAACCGTTTCTTCATAGAAGCACCTCTTAACGCCATTACCAATATGATATACATTGACAATGTAATAGCCAAAACAATGCTCATAAACCCTTTCCCTCCTCATAGAAGCACCTCTTGATGCCATTACCAATACAACATACATTGACAATGTAGTAGCCACACCAATGTTCATTAACCCTTTCCCTAATAGAAGCACCTCTTGAAGCCATTACCAATAAAACATACATTAACAATGTAGTAGCCAAACCAATGTTCATAAACCCTTTCCCTCCTCATAGCAGCACCTCTTGACCCCATTACCAATACGACATACATTGACAATGTAGTAGCCAAACCAATGTTCATAAACCCTTTCCCTCATAGAAGCACCTCCTGACGCCATTACCAATACGACATAGATTGACAATGTAGTAGCCAAACCAATGTTCATAAACCCTTTCCCTCATAGAAGCATCTCTTGATGCCATTACCAATACGACATACATTGACAATGTAGTAGCCAAACCAACGTTCATAAACCCTTTCCCTCATAGAAGCACCTCTTGACGCCATTACCAATATGACATACATTGAAAATGTAGTAGCCAAACTAATGTTCATAAACCCTTTCCCTCATAGAAGCACCTCTTGACGCCATTACCAATACAATATACATTGAAAATGTAGTAGCCAACCAATGTTCATAAACCCTTTCCCTCATAGAAGCACCTTTTGATGCCATTACCAATACAACATACATTGACAATGTAGTAGCCAAACCAATGTTCATAAACCCTTTCTTCATAGAAGCACCTCTTAACGCCATTACCAATACGATATACATTGACAATGTAGTAGCCAAAACAATGTTCATAAACCCATTCCCTCCTCATAGAAGCACCTCTTGATGCCATTACCAATACAACATACATTGACAATGTAGTAGCCACACCAATGTTCATAAACCCTTTCCCTCATAGAAGCACCTCTTGACGCCATTACCTATACGACATACATTGACAATGTAGTAGCCAAACCAATGTTCATAAACCCTTTCCATCATAGAAGCACCTTTTGACGCCATTACCAATACAACATACATTGACACTGTAGTAGCCAAACCAATGTTCATAAACCCTTTCCCTCATATAAGCACTTCTTGATGCCATTACCAATACGACATACATTGACAATGTAGTAGCCAAACCAATGTTCATAAACCCTTTCCCACATAGAAGCACCTCTTGATACCATTACCAATACGATATACATTGACAATGTAGTAGCCAAACCGATGTTCATAAACCCTTTCCCTCTCATAAGTACCTCTTGACACCATTACCAATACGACATACATTGACAATGTAGTAGCCAAACCAATGTTCATAAACCCTTTCCCTCATAGAGGCACCTCTTGACACCATTACCAATACGACATACATTGACAATGTAGTAGCCAAAACAATGTTCATAAACCCTTTCCCTCATAGAAGCACCTCTTGACGCCATTACCAATACGACATACATTGACAATGTAGTAGCCAAAACAATGTTCATAAACCCTTTCCCTCCTCATATAAGCACCTCTTGATGCCATTACCAATACGACATACATTGACAATGTAGTAGCCAAACCAATGTTCATAAACCCTTTCCCTCATAGAAGCACCTCTTGACGCCATTACCAATACGACATGCATTGACAATGTAGTAGCCAAACCGATGTTCATAAACCCTTTCCCTCCTCATAGCAGCATCTCTTGACACCATTACCAATACAACATACATTGACACTGTAGTAACCAAACCAATGTTCATAAACCCTTTCCCTCATAGAAGCACCTCTTGACGCCATTACCAATACGACATACATTGACAATGTAGTAGCCAAACCAATGTTCATAAACTCTTTCCCTCATAGAAGCACCTCTTGACACCATTACCAATACGACATACATTGACAATGTAGTAGCCAAACCAATGTTCATAAACCCTTTCTTCATAGAAGCACCTCTTGATGCCATTACCAATACAACATACATTGACAATGTAGTAGCCACACCAATGTTCATAAACCCTTTCTCTCATAGAAGCACCTCTTGATGCCATTACCAATAAAACATACATTGACAATGTAGTAGCCAAACCAATGTTCATAAACCCTTTCCATCATAAAAGCACCTCTTGATGCCATTACCAATACGACATACATTGACAATGTAGTAGCCAAACCAATGTTCATAAACCCTTTCCCTCATAGAAGCACCTCTTGACACCATTACCAATACGACATACATTGACAATGTAGTAGCCAAACCGATGGTCATAAACCCTTTCCCTCCTCATTGCAGTACCTCTTGACACCATTACCAATACGACATACATTGACAATGTAGTAGCCAAACCAATGTTCATAAACCCTTCTCCTCATAGAAGCACCTCTTGACGTCATTACCAATACAACAAACATTGACAATGTAGTAGCCAAACTAATGTTCATAAACCCTTTCCCTCATAGAAGCACCTATTGACGCCATTACCAATACAACATACATTGACAATGTAGTAGCCAAACCAATGTTCATAAACCCTTTCTTCATAGAAGCACCTCTTAACGCCATTACCAATATGATATACATTGACAATGTAGTAGCCAAAACAATGTTCATAAACCCTTTCCCTCCTCATAGAAGCACCTCTTGATGCCATTACCAATACAACATACATTGACAATGTAGTAGCCACACCAATGTTCATAAACCCTTTCTTCATAGAAGCACCTCTTAACGCCATTACCAATACGATATACAGTGACAATGTAGTAGCCAAACCAACGTTCATAAACCATTTCCCTCATAGAAGCACCTCCTGACGCCATTACCAATATGACATACATTGACAATGTCGTAGCCAAACCAATGTTCATAAACCCTAATGTAGTAGCCAAACCAATGTTCATAAACCCTTTCCCTCTAGAAGCACCTCGTGAGTAAATAGTGTTGGATGTTAACTAGAAATTGGATGCTTCCAGGAAGCAGAATTGCGGTATATGCAGAAAGTTCTAGCTTCTTGTTTTGTTTATGATAGTTACTATGGGTTTACATAATTAGAAACAAAATTCAAAGCAAAACAGTAGCATTGTGTGGATTCCACGTATACAATTCCTGAGCAGACGCAATCAAACTAATTACAATTTGTGATATGACAGATATTATATCATTTCAAAGGAAATAATCTATTGATTTTATACAGGATAGAAATTAATTACATATAATTACAAATAAAATTTCACATTGAAAGGTAACCGATTTCTTCACTAGTATTAAATACGGTGAATCCCTTTTAAACCGACCGACCTCCGGGCTAGAAGAGAGAAGTTCTGTCTGGAGAGGGTTTAGAGAGGATTTCGGTTTAGAGTGGTTTTCGGTTTAGAAAGGTTTTCGGTTGTTTTTGGTTTAGAGTGGTTTTTTGGTTTAGAGTGGTTTTTGGTTTAGAGTGGTTTTTGGTTTAGAGTGGTTTTCGGTTTAGGGTGTTTTTTTAATTTAGCGTGGTTTTTGGTTTAGAGTGGTTTTTGGTTTAGAGTGGTTTTCAGAGGAGAGGAGGCTGAATGAAGTTTTGACCAAATTTCAAATGACACTAAGATCGGGACCAGTGAAATTAACCGATCTTCATCAAATAAATAGTATTTGTGGTTAGAATAAGATCACCAGGTCGCGACCACAAGGACATATCAGTAATCTGGTTGGCTTTGCCTAGTTTCTGGTCGATGTTTCAGCATGGTTCTTTTATTTTGATATTTGCCTTTATTATTCAATTTACTACTATAAGACAATAGGGCACAAACAAACAACTTGTCTTATATAAGAATGTCTCTAGTTGTACCAAGGCAGTGTAACAACAACTTGTCTTACCTGTCCTGTTTGTGAATGCCCTCGGTTGTACCAAGGCGGTGTAACAACAAGAACTTGTCTTATATAAGAAAGCATTTGGTTGAACAAAGGTGTTGTTACCTTGACTTTTCATCAATAATTTTGGCTGGTCCGCTCCATATGTTTTCAGGTAATGTACTGGATGACCCTGATGGCTCTGTTTCTGTCTCGCCTTCATCTGGTGTCTCTTTGTTCTCACTATGACCTGATGCATCTGTAAAAATGATTTAATCCTTTTCATGCTGAGTAAACAAAATCACATTTGCAAACAACATAGATCCAGATCAGCTGCATCTGATCAGGATCTATGTTGTTTGCTATTCAGCCAAGTGTCTTTTTTTTTTCTTTCATTTTGAGGCCCCTATCCGGGTAACCTCGTTTATTTCTTTATTGCATATACATTTAGTTGATACATATTTCGACATTTTTTTATTGGTTTTATAATAGTATACATATTACTTCAGTTCGAATATCTATATGTACACTAGTGTGTCCCTTAAGATTGAGTGCATACAAAGATTGTCAACAGTTAAAATTGAACAATGGGTAACTAAGGAGTAGTTGTTAAAGCGAGAGAGCGAGAGAGAGAGGAGAGGAGAGGAGAGGAGAGGAGAGGAGAGAGAGAGAGAGAGATGTAATGAGTGGCTGGTCGCTTCTGCTTGATAACATTTCTATTTGTTAATAGGATAAGGAGTGTGTCAAACAAGGATTTGTAGGGGTTGGATAATTGGTGTGGGGGTTCATTTGTAGTGTAAGCTGTTCCAGGTCCTGTGTTGTTTGTACTGTATTTATGAAAACATTAATTGATATGCATGTATATTTGATTAGCTTAGTTAAACTTTGACCATTTCATGTTGTGTCTATCTATTTTTCCAGAATATGAAGCAATGTCTTTTTCGATTTCGATCCTTTGATACAAGTACTTTTTAAATGATTCGAACTTTGGCAGGATTTTACTATATTTCATATTTGAGATAAAGTATTTGCACAGGATTATTATAAAATTAACAATGTTATTATTTTCGCACCCTAAACAAATGTCTTTAAAGTTTAAAGACATGTTAATACCAATAGTTCTTAGATAATTACGAATGCTTGTCCATAGGTCTTGTATGATCGGGCATTCCCAAAACAGGTGTTCTATACTTTCTATGCTCATATTACAGAAGTCACATAGGGATGATTCAGTTAATTTACACATATGGAGATACTTGTTTGTTGGAACTAGTCTCATTAAAAAATTATATTGATAATTTCTCAGTTTAGTGTCAATCGTTGCTTTATATGCCATGCAGTAGATTATTTTCCAATTGAGATTGTCATCGCCGAACAATTGAGACCATTTTCGCTCAGAATTTCTACGTTCTATGTTCTTTAAATGTATCTGTGTTTGATATAATAGTTTATTTGGT
This sequence comes from Archivesica marissinica, assembly GCA_014843695.1. Taxonomy (NCBI): domain Eukaryota; kingdom Metazoa; phylum Mollusca; class Bivalvia; order Venerida; family Vesicomyidae; genus Archivesica; species Archivesica marissinica. Next base: position 54,171,760 of record CM026393.1, on the reverse strand, counting down.
TTCTTTACTCTTTTTATTTTTTCTAGCATGTTTTCCGGTTTTAGCCCAGTAATAATGTGTTGATTTAGTTTTTCTTTGCACTTTTTAGGTATACTACCAATCAAAGAGTGGTATTTTAAAAAATCATTATTGCGTAAATTATACAATTGCTTAAGATTTTCAAACGTGTAAAAATTGTTATTTCTAAAATCATACAGGTGATCAACATACTTTATTCCGTTATTGTACCATTCCTGATTGATAACTGGTTTTCCTGTTATTCTGATGTCAGAATTATTCCAAATAATTGCCAAGTGTCTTAACTCCACTATCCAAATAGCAAACAACAAAGAGCCTGATCAGATGGCACACTCTGTGATCTGGCTCTATGCGTGTGTGTGTTTTACGTTTATTTATCGTCGCTACTGGTTACCCATATGAGCGACACCTCCTGAAGAGATTAGTCATTTTGGAGGATAGTGCAATGATACAGAAAGAGACCCATTCCAGAGTCTCCTCTGGTTCTGTAAAGCACCGACACGAGACCTCGGTTTAACGTCCCATCTGAAAGACTGTTAATTTTATTAGGGTCAGACGGGGGATCGAACCTGCGATCCCTGGATTACCAGTCCAGCGTGTTAACCACTGGACTACAGATCCGTCTGTGTGACTCTATGCTGTTTGCAACATTATTTTATATGCTGCTAGCTTGCAATGGGTCACATAGTTTATATGTATTTATTTAGTATGTTCTACACGTCCCGAATATTCTTAGGAGTGGATGATTAGAAATACCGATTATTATACCCCGATTATTATATCATTTGGCGTTACGCCGTGGCTGATCCGGATCTATGTTGTTTGCAAATGCAATTTTCTATATATATTTTTTTATTTAAGTTTATTTAACATCGCTACCAGTTGCCGATTTGAGCTATGGGCTAACAACACCTTTCCTGGGCATGCTCCAGCGGTTAACCAGTACTTGGTGCACCAACCTCCGTAAGAAACTGCCAACTTTTTCATATAAATAGACACGGTCTGAGCGGGGTTCGAACCCGTGACCATCAGTGATGATAGGTTACAGCGGTATACAATTCCAGGAACAAAACCACTCAACCACGGAGGCGAAGTCAATTAATTAAGCATCAAATCAATAAATTACTATAAACTCTTCAAATAAGGAAGTAATTTCGACCAGAATGCCACAAACTGCACGAAACATATGAAACTGTTATGCACATCTAAAACTTGGGAGCTTATTATATTAGCATTATCATCATCTAATATGTCCCTTGATAATGAATTTCATTAACTAGATAAGAATGGACTACTTCTAGATCAGGATTTTACTCATAGATAGAAATCAAGAAGATGAATATGTCTACTGGGATTTCTCACAATATTGAACTGCAGGCATAAGTGGACATTTTTCAATACGGCCTATAAAAAATCAATTAGCAGGTGGAAGTAACTGTGGTAATCTGCTGCTATTTATGATCTCGCTAATACGTTGAGTAATGTATTACCATAGCAACAAAGGAACATTTAACACTTTTCTGTGAAATAATATAATGAAAACAGAAATGTTTGATATAATGAAAACAGAAATGTTTGATATAATGAACAGAAATGTTGATATAAATAATAACGAACAGAAATGTTTGATATAATGAACAGAAATATTTGATATAATGAACAGAAATGTTGATATAAATAATAACGAACAGAAATGTTTGATATAATGAACAGAAATATTTGATATAATGAACAGAAATGTTGATATAAACAATAATGAACAGAAATGTCGATATGATGAACAGAAATGTTGATATGATGACCAGAAATGTTGATATGATGAACAGAAATGTTGATATGATGACCAGAAATGTTGATATGATGAACATAAATGTTGATATGACCAGAAATGTTGATATAAATAATAATGAACAGAAATGTCGATATGATGAACAGAAATGTTGATATGATGAACAGAAATGTTGATATAAATAATAATGAACAGAAATGTCGATATGATGAACAGAAATGTTGATATAATGAACAGAAATGTTGATATAAATAATAATGAACAGAAATGTCGATATGATGAACAGAAATGTTGATATGATGACCAGAAATGTTGATATGATGAACAGAAATGTTGATATAATGAACATAAATGTTGATATAAATAATAATGAACAGAATAAATGACATCTATTCATAGGATCAGTCACCTTTGATCTGACAAAATCCACAATTGAGATATGTGCCGCAATGTGCCGCAATGCTCTCTAATATAGAGGTTACAAACATTAATCTTTAAAAAGCTGAATAAATTGGAAGGAATGTGCAAACATGCGATTGATCAGCATTTATATTGTTTGCTATCCGAAAAGCAATCAGCATAGAGCTTTATGATAATAGAAATATGGAATAAGGATAGACCAGTAACCTGATGGAGGCAGGATAGACCAGTAGCCTGATGGAGGCAGGATAGACCAGTAACCTGATGGAGGCAGGGTAGACCAGTAACCTGATGGAGGCAGGGTAGACCAGTAACCTGATGGAGGCAGAGTATACCAGTAACCTGATGGAGGCAGGATAGACCAGTAACCTGATGGAGGCAGGATAGACCAGTAACCTGATGGAGGCAGGATAGACCAGTAACCTGATGGAGGCAGGATAGACCAGTAACCTGATGGAGGCAGGATAGACCAGTAACCTGATGGAGGCAGGGTAGACCAGTAACCTGATGGAGGCAGGGTAAACCAGTAACCTGATGGAGACAGAGTATACCTGTAACCTGATGGAGGCAGGGTATACCAGTAACCTGATGGAGGCAGGATAAACCAGTAACCTGATGGAGGCAGGATAGACCAGTAACCTGATGGAGGCAGGGTAGACCAGTAACCTGATGGAGGCAGGATAGACCAGTAACCTGATGGAGGCAGGGTAGACCAGTAACCTGATGGAGGCAGGGTAGACCAGTAACCTGATGGAGGCAGTGTAGACCAGTAACCTGGTGGAGGCAGGGTAGACCAGTAACCTGATGGAGGCAGGGTAGACCAGTAACCTGATGGAGGCAGGGTAGACCAGTAACCTGATGGAGGCAGGGTAGACCAGTAACCTGATGGAGGCAGGGTAGACCAGTAACCTGATGGAGGCAGGATAGACCAGTAACCTGATGGAGGCAGGATAGACCAGTAACCTGATGGAGGCAGGATATACCAGTAACCTGATGGAGGCAGGATAGACCAGTAACCTGATGGAGGCAGGATATACCAGTAACCTGATGGAGGCAGGATAGACAAGTAACCTGATGGAGGCAGGATATACAAGTAACCTGATGGAGGCAGAATATACCAGTAACCTGATGGAGGCAGGATATACCAGTAACCTGATGGAGGCAGGATAGACCAGTAACCTGATGGAGGCAGGATATACCAGTAACCTGATGGAGGCAGGATAGACCAGTAACCTGATGGAGGCAGGATAGACCAGTAACCTGATGGAGGCAGGATAGACCAGTAACCTGATGGAGGCAGGGTAGACCAGTAACCTGATGGAGGCAGGATAGACCAGTAACCTGATGGAGGCAGGATAGACCAGTAACCTGATGGAGGCAGGATAGACCAGTAACCTGATGGAGGCAGGATATACCAGTAACCTGATGGAGGCAGGATAGACCAGTAACCTGATGGAGGCAGGATAGACCAGTAACCTGATGGAGGCAGGATATACCAGTAACCTGATGGAGGCAGGATATACCAGTAACCTGATGGAGGCAGGATAGACAAGTAACCTGATGGAGGCAGGATAGACCAGTAACCTGATGGAGGCAGGATAGACCAGTAACCTGATGGAGGCAGGATTGACCAGTAACCTGATGGAGACAGGATAGACCAGTAACCTGATGGAGGCAGGATATACAAGTAACCTGATGGAGGCAGGATAGACCAGTAACCTGGTGGAGGCAGGATAGACCAGTAACCTGATGGAGGCAGGATAGACCAGTAACCTGATGGAGGCAGGATAGACCAGTAACCTGATGGAGGCAGGATAGACCAGTAACCTGATGGAGGCAGGGTAGACCAGTAACCTGATGGAGGCAGGATAGACCAGTAACCTGATGGAGGCAGGATAGACCAGTAACCTGATGGAGGCAGGATAGACCAGTAACCTGATGGAGGCAGGGTAGACCAGTAACCTGATGGAGGCAGGATAGATCAGTATCCTGATGGAGGCAGGGTAGACCAGTAACCTGGTGGAGGCAGGATAGACCAGTAACCTGGTGGAGGCGGATAGACCAGTAACCTGATGGCGGCAGGGTAGACCAGTAACCTGATGGAGTCAGGATAGACCAGTAACCTGATGGAGGCAGGGTAGACCAGTAACATGATGGAGGGTAGACCAGTAACCTGATGGAGGCAGGGTAAACCTGTAACCTGATGGAGGCAGGATAGACCAGTAACCTGATGGAGGCAGTGTAGACCAGTAACCTGATGGAGGCAGGGTAGACCAGTAACCTGATGGAGGCAGGATAGACCAGTAACCTGATGGAGGCAGGGTAGACAAGTAACCTGATGGAGGCAAGATAGACCAGTAACCTGGTGGAGGCAGGGTAGACCAGTAACCTGATGGAGACAGAGTATACCTGTAACCTGATGGAGGCAGGGTATACCAGTAACCTGATGGAGGCAGGATAAACCAGTAACCTGATGGAGGCAGGATAGACCAGTAACCTGATGGAGGCAGGGTAGACCAGTAACCTGATGGAGGCAGGATAGACCAGTAACCTGATGGAGGCAGGGTAGACCAGTAACCTGATGGAGGCAGGGTAGACCAGTAACCTGATGGAGGCAGTGTAGACCAGTAACCTGGTGGAGGCAGGGTAGACCAGTAACCTGATGGAGGCAGGGTAGACCAGTAACCTGATGGAGGCAGGGTAGACCAGTAACCTGATGGAGGCAGGGTAGACCAGTAACCTGATGGAGGCAGGATAGACCAGTAACCTGATGGAGGCAGGATAGACCAGTAACCTGATGGAGGCAGGATATACCAGTAACCTGATGGAGGCAGGATAGACCAGTAACCTGATGGAGGCAGGATAGACCAGTAACCTGATGGAGGCAGGATAGACCAGTAACCTGATGGAGGCAGGGTAGACCAGTAACCTGATGGAGGCAGGATAGACCAGTAACCTGATGGAGGCAGGGTAGACCAGTAACCTGATGGAGGCAGGGTAGACCAGTAACCTGATGGAGGCAGTGTAGACCAGTAACCTGGTGGAGGCAGGGTAGACCAGTAACCTGATGGAGGCAGGGTAGACCAGTAACCTGATGGAGGCAGGGTAGACCAGTAACCTGATGGAGGCAGGGTAGACCAGTAACCTGATGGAGGCAGGATAGACCAGTAACCTGATGGAGGCAGGATAGACCAGTAACCTGATGGAGGCAGGATAGACCAGTAACCTGATGGAGGCAGATATACCAGTAACCTGATGGAGCAGGATAGACCAGTAACCTGATGGAGGCAGGATAGACCAGTAACCTGATGGAGGCAGGATAGACCAGTAACCTGATGGAGGCAGGATATACCAGTAACCTGATGGAGGCAGGATAGACAAGTAACCTGATGGAGGCAGGATAGACCAGTAACCTGATGGAGGCAGGATAGACCAGTAACCTGATGGAGGCAGGATTGACCAGTAACCTGATGGAGGCAGGATAGACCAGTAACCTGATGGAGGCAGGATATACCAGTAACCTGATGGAGGCAGGATAGACCAGTAACCTGGTGGAGGCAGGATAGACCAGTAACCTGATGGAGGCAGGATAGACCAGTAACCTGATGGAGGCAGGATAGACCAGTAACCTGATGGAGGCAGGATATACCAGTTGGATTGTTTGTCCATTACTTCTGGTTTGTAATTGTAGAAATGTGTATGTTAAAGCCTACATCTATATAGGTAATATGTTATTCCACGGATTGTAACAGGCAGGTTTATATGTTATTCCATGGATTGTAACAGGTTTATATGTTATTCCATGGATTGTAACAGGTTTATATGTTTTTCCATGGCTTGCAACAGGTTTATATGTTTTTCCATGGCTTGCAACAGGTTTATATGTTAATCCATGGGTTGTAACAGGTTTTTATGTTAATCCATGGGTTGTAACTGGTTTATATGTTATTCCATGGATTGTAACAGGTTTATATGTTAATCCATGGGTTGTAACAGGTTTTTATGTTATTCCATGGATTGTAACATTTAAGTTATTCCATGGATTGTAACAGGTTTATATGTTATTCCATGGATTGTAACAGGTTTATATGTTTTTCCATGGCTTGCAACAGGTTTATATGTTATTCAACGGTTTGTAACAGGTTTATATGTTATTCCATGGATTGTAACATTTAAGTTTTTCCATGGCTTGCAACAGGTTTATATGTTATTCCATGGATTGTAACAGGTTTATATGTTATTCCATGGATTGTAACATTTATGTTATTCCATGGCTTGTAACATTTATGTTATTCCATGGCTTGTAACAGGTTTATATGTTATTCCATGGCTTGTAAAAGGTTTATATGTTATTCCATGGATTGTAACAGGTTTATATGTTATTCCATGGCTTGTAACATGTTTATATGTTATTCCATGGATTGTAACATTTATGTTATTCCATGGATTGTAACAGGTTTATCCTTGAATACCGAGTTCCGACGCATCTAAGCGAAGAATCAACAATGACTTAACATAAAACGAATGAACTCATGTAAATAGTGTAGTATCTGTATAAATAGATCCTTTTCTACATATTCAACGCGAAAAATTATGCTTATTACGCTTATTTAGTGTCAAAATATCACATCGACTCATGCCGCTATTGGGAATTCCTCTGAGCCGAGAAACGTCTATTACGACGCATTTCATTGGTTGACTAATGTCGTTCTAAATATAGTTAATTCACTCGCCTGTATCTGCTCTGCGCATTACATGTATTATACGTCATCTCAAACTAGCCTGAAAATTAATTCTGCATCACTAAATTACATTAAAACTGAGTGTACAACATGCCTTTATTTAATTATGTTAATAAACAGGAAGAGTGTCCCTGTTTTGCCGTATATAAACTATAACTATGAACAATTTGTAAATAATAACATTTAACTAGAAATTATGCCTTGCTGTTGTCCTTATAGCACTCCCAGTAGTCCGTACATGCATACAAACAGTGGTCATAGAAGTTGCTGCATACTGTTTATTCTTGCGTTTGTGAGCCTGCACAGATATTGATTAGTTCGAGATCTATTTTACTATCACAGAGAGATCACAGCAATAACGTATATAACGCATACACCTTTCCTAACAGTGAATCAATTGTCACGTGACCTACCGATACGCAGAGCTTAGCTGAGCAGACAGACCACAAATTGTTATGTTTGCAGTAGCATATTGCAAAATATTAGCTATTTAATGTAATGCACAAAGTTGCATTTGAATTTTGCTGTTAAAACAGACTGATTGCAATAACATTGATATAAAAATTATCTTGTAATCTCTCACTTTCCACATTTAGTCTGGGGAATCCCGTATCATGTTTACAACCACTGCAGATGAAAATAACGTCACCGGATATTGTGAATATTGAAAACGAGGTCAAAACATAAGCCGCGTCGTTTCATGTGAGCGTCGTTATAAGGAGTTGGACGATATATGTTATTCCATGGCTTGTAACATGTTTATATGTTATTCCATGGCTTGTAACAGGTTTATATGTTATTCCATGGATTGTAAAAGGTTTATATGTTATTCCATGGATTGTAACATTTATGTTATTCCATGGCTTGTAACATTTATGTTATTCCATGGCTTGTAACAGGTTTATATGTTATTCCATGGCGTGTAACATTTATGTTATTCCATGGCTTGTAACAGGTTTATATGTTATTCCATGGCTTGTAACATTTATGTTATTCCATGGCTTGTAACAGGTTTATATGTTATTCCATGGCTTGTAACATTTATGTTATTCCATGGTTGTAGGTTTTTGTTTTTGGTTGTTTTTGTTTTTGGATTGTAACATTTATGTTATTCCATAGCTTGTAACAGGTTTATATGTTATTCCATGGATTGTAACAGGTTTATATGTTATTCCATGGCTTGTAACATTTATGTTATTCCATGGCTTGTAACATTTATGTTATTCCATGGCTTGTAACAGGTTTATATGTTATTCCATGGCGTGTAACATTTATGTTATTCCATGGCTTGTAACAGGTTTATATGTTATTCCATGGCTTGTAACATTTATGTTATTCCATGGCTTGTAACAGGTTTATATGTTATTCCATGGCTTGTAACATTTATGTTATTCCATGGATTGTAACATTTATGTTATTCCATAGCTTGTAACAGGTTTATATGTTATTCCATGGATTGTAACAGGTTTATATGTTATTCCATGGCTTGTAACATTTATGTTATTCCATGGCTTGTAACATTTATGTTATTCCATGGCTTGTAACAGGTTTATATGTTATTCCATGGCGTGTAACATTTATGTTATTCCATGGCTTGTAACATGTTTATTATGGTTGGTTATTCCATGGCTTTGTAACATGTTTATGTTTTTCCATGGCTTGGTGTTAACAGGTTATATGTTATTCCATGGCTTGTAAAGGTTTATATGTTTTCCAGGCTTGTAACATTTATGTTATTCCATGGCTTGTAACACTTTATGTTATTCCATGGCTTTGAACAGGTTTAATGTTATTCCATGGCTTGTAACATTTATGTTATTCCATGGCTTGTAACAGGTTTATATGTTATTCCATGGATTGTAACATTTATGTTATTCCATGGCTTGTAACAGGCTTATATGTTATTCCATGGCTTGTAACATTTATGTTATTCCATGGATTGTAACATTTATGTTATTCCATGGCTTGTAACAGGTTTATATGTTATTCCATGGCTTGTAACATTTATGTTATTCCATGGCTTGTAACATTTATGTTATTCCATGGCTTGTAACAGGTTTATATGTTATTCCATGGCTTGTAACATTTATGTTATTCCATGGCTTGTAACATTTATGTTATTCCATGGCTTGTAAC
>CM026393.1:54128315-54161655 GCA_014843695.1 Archivesica marissinica | reverse complement strand
CCTGATGGAGGCAGGATAGACCAGTAACCTGATGGAGGCAGGATAGACCAGTAACCTGATGGAGGCAGGATAGACCAGTAACCTGATGGAGGCAGGATAGACCAGTAACCTGATGGAGGCAGGATAGACCAGTAACCTGATGGAGGCAGGATAGACCAGTAACCTGATGGAGGCAGGATAGACCATAACCTGATGGAGGCAGGATAGACCAGTACCTGATGGAGGCAGGATAGACCAGTAACCTGATGGAGGCAGGATAGATCAGTATCCTGATGGAGGCAGGGTAGACCAGTAACCTGGTGGAGGCAGGATAGACCAGTAACCTGGTGGAGGCAGGATAGACCAGTAACCTGATGGCGGCAGGATAGACCAGTAACCTGATGGCGGCAGGGTAGACCAGTAACCTGATGGAGGCAGGGTAGACCAGTAACCCTGATGGAGGCAGGTAGACCAGTAACCTGATGGAGGCAAACCTGTAACCTGATGGAGGCAGGATAGACCAGTAACCTGATGGAGGCAGTGTAGACCAGTAACCTGATGGAGGCAGGGTAGACCAGTACCTGATGGAGGCAGGATAGACCAGTAACCTGATGGAGGCAGGTTAGACCAGTAACCTGATGGAGGCAGGATAGACCAGTAACCTGATGGAGGCAGGGTAGACCAGTAACCTGATGGAGACAGAGTATACCTGTAACCTGATGGAGGCAGGGTATACCAGTAACCTGATGGAGGCAGGATAAACCAGTAACCTGATGGAGGCAGGATAGACCAGTAACCTGATGGAGGCAGGGTAGACCAGTAACCTGATGGAGGCAGGATAGACCAGTAACCTGATGGAGGCAGGGTAGACCAGTAACCTGATGGAGGCAGGATAGACCTAACCTGATGGAGGCAGGATAGACCAGTAACCTGATGGAGGCAGGATTGACCAGTAACCTGATGGAGACAGGATAGACCAGTAACCTGATGGAGGCAGGATATACAAGTAACCTGATGGAGGCAGGATAGACCAGTAACCTGGTGGAGGCAGGATAGACCAGTAACCTGATGGAGGCAGGATAGACCAGTAACCTGATGGAGGCAGGATAGACCAGTAACCTGATGGAGGCAGGATAGACCAGTAACCTGATGGAGGCAGGGTAGACCAGTAACCTGATGGAGGCAGGATAGACCAGTAACCTGATGGAGGCAGGGTAGACCTGTAACCTGATGGAGGCAGGATATACCAGTAACCTGATGGAGGCAGGATAGACCAGTAACCTGATGGAGGCAGGATAGACCAGTAACCTGATGGAGGCAGGATAGACCAGTAACCTGATGGAGGCAGGATAGACCAGTAACCTGATGGAGGCAGGGTAGACCAGTAACCTGATGGAGGCAGGATAGACCAGTAACCTGATGGAGGCAGGGTAGACCAGTAACCTGATGGAGGCAGGGTAGACCAGTAACCTGATGGAGGCAGGGTAGACCAGTAACCTGATGGAGGCAGGGTAGACCAGTAACCTGATGGAGGCAGGGTAGACCAGTAACCTGATGGAGGCAGGATAGACCAGTAACCTGATGGAGGCAGGATAGACCAGTAACCTGATGGAGGCAGGATATACCAGTAACCTGATGGAGGCAGGATAGACCAGTAACCTGATGGAGGCAGGATAGACCAGTAACCTGATGGAGGCAGGATAGACCAGTAACCTGATGGAGGCAGGGTAGACCAGTAACCTGATGGAGGCAGGATAGACCAGTAACCTGATGGAGGCAGGGTAGACCAGTAACCTGATGGAGGCAGGGTAGACCAGTAACCTGATGGAGGCAGTGTAGACCAGTAACCTGGTGGAGGCAGGGTAGACCAGTAACCTGATGGAGGCAGGGTAGACCAGTAACCTGATGGAGGCAGGATAGACCAGTAACCTGATGGAGGCAGGGTAGACCAGTAACCTGATGGAGGCAGGGTAGACCAGTAACCTGATGGAGGCAGGATAGATCAGTATCCTGATGGAGGCAGGGTAGACCAGTAACCTGGTGGAGGCAGGATAGACCAGTAACCTGATGGAGGCGGATAGACCAGTAACCTGATGGAGGCAGGGTAGACCAGTAACCTGATGGAGGCAGGATAGACCAGTAACCTGATGGAGGCAGGGTAGACCAGTAACCTGATGGAGGGTAGACCAGTAACCTGATGGAGGCAGGGTAGACCTGTAACCTGATGGAGGCAGGATAGACCAGTAACCTGATGGAGGCAGTGTAGACCAGTAACCTGATGGAGGCAGGGTAGACCAGTAACCTGATGGAGGCAGGATAGACCAGTAACCTGATGGAGGCAGGGTAGACAAGTAACCTGATGGAGGCAAGATAGACCAGTAACCTGGTGGAGGCAGGGTAGACCAGTAACCTGATGGAGGCAGGGTATACCTGTAACCTGATGGAGGCAGGGTATACCAGTAACCTGATGGAGGCAGGATAGACCAGTAACCTGATGGAGGCAGGATAGACCAGTAACCTGATGGAGGCAGGGTAGACCAGTAACCTGATGGAGGCAGGATAGACCAGTAACCTGATGGAGGCAGGATAGACCAGTAACCTGATGGAGGCAGGATAGACCAGTAACCTGATGGAGGCAGGATAGACCAGTAACCTGATGGAGGCAGGATAGACCAGTAACCTGATGGAGGCAGGGTAGACCAGTAACCTGATGGAGGCAGGATAGACCAGTAACCTGATGGAGGCAGGGTAGACCAGTAACCTGATGGAGGCAGGATATACCAGTAACCTGATGGAGGCAGGATAGACCAGTAACCTGATGGAGGCAGGATAGACCAGTAACCTGATGGAGGCAGGATTGACCAGTAACCTGATGGAGACAGGATAGACCAGTAACCTGATGGAGGCAGGATATACAAGTAACCTGATGGAGGCAGGATAGACCAGTAACCTGGTGGAGGCAGGATAGACCAGTAACCTGATGGAGGCAGGATAGACCAGTAACCTGATGGAGGCAGGATAGACCAGTAACCTGATGGAGGCAGGGTAGACCAGTAACCTGATGGAGGCAGGGTAGACCAGTAACCTGATGGAGGCAGGGTAAACCAGTAACCTGATGGAGACAGAGTATACCTGTAACCTGATGGAGGCAGGGTATACCAGTAACCTGATGGAGGCAGGATAAACCAGTAACCTGATGGAGGCAGGATAGACCAGTAACCTGATGGAGGCAGGGTAGACCAGTAACCTGATGGAGGCAGGATAGACCAGTAACCTGATGGAGGCAGGGTAGACCAGTAACCTGATGGAGGCAGGGTAGACCAGTAACCTGATGGAGGCAGTGTAGACCAGTAACCTGGTGGAGGCAGGGTAGACCAGTAACCTGATGGAGGCAGGGTAGACCAGTAACCTGATGGAGGCAGGGTAGACCAGTAACCTGATGGAGGCAGGGTAGACCAGTAACCTGATGGAGGCAGGATAGACCAGTAACCTGATGGAGGCAGGATAGACCAGTAACCTGATGGAGGCAGGATATACCAGTAACCTGATGGAGGCAGGATAGACCAGTAACCTGATGGAGGCAGGATATACCAGTAACCTGATGGAGGCAGGATAGACAAGTAACCTGATGGAGGCAGGATATACAAGTAACCTGATGGAGGCAGAATATACCAGTAACCTGATGGAGGCAGGATATACCAGTAACCTGATGGAGGCAGGATAGACCAGTAACCTGATGGAGGCAGGATATACCAGTAACCTGATGGAGGCAGGATAGACCAGTAACCTGATGGAGGCAGGATATACCAGTAACCTGATGGAGGCAGGATAGACCAGTAACCTGATGGAGGCAGGATAGACAAGTAACCTGATGGAGGCAGGATAGACCAGTAACTGATGGAGGGTAGACCAGTAACCTGATGGAGGCAGGATAGACCAGTAACCTGATGGAGGCAGGATAGACCAGTAACCTGATGGAGGCAGGATAGACCAGTAACCTGATGGAGGCAGGGTAGACCAGTAACCTGATGGAGGCAGGATAGACCAGTAACCTGATGGAGGCAGGATAGACCAGTAACCTGATGGAGGCAGGATAGACCAGTAACCTGATGGAGGCAGGATAGACCAGTAACCTGATGGAGGCAGGATAGACCAGTAACCTGATGGAGGCAGGATAGACCAGTAACCTGATGGAGGCAGGATAGACCAGTAACCTGATGGAGGCAGGGTAGACCAGTAACCTTGGAGGCAGGATAGACCAGTAACTGATGGAGGCTGGTGGAGGCGGTAGACCAGTAACCTGATGGAGGCAGGATAGACCAGTAACCTGATGGAGGCAGGATAGACCAGTAACCTGATGGAGGCAGGATAGACCAGTAACCTGATGGAGGCAGGATAGACCAGTAACCTGATGGAGGCAGGATAGACCAGTAACCTGATGGAGGCAGGATAGACCAGTAACCTGATGGAGGCAGGATAGACCAGTAACCTGATGGAGGCAGGATAGACCAGTAACCTGATGGAGGCAGGATAGACCAGTAACCTGATGGAGGCAGGGTAGACCAGTAACCTGATGGAGGCAGGATAGACCAGTAACCTGGTGGAGGCAGGGTAGACCAGTAACCTGATGGAGGCAGGGTAGACCAGTAACTTGGAGGCAGGATAGACCAGTAACATGATGGAGGGTAGACCAGTAACCTGGTGGAGGCAGGGTAGACCAGTAACCTGATGGAGGCAGGATAGACCAGTAACCTGATGGAAGCAGGGTAGACCAGTAACCTGATGGAGGCAGGGTAGACCAGTAACCTGATGGAGGCAGGATAGACCAGTAACCTGATGGAGGCAGGATAGACCAGTAACCTGATGGAGGCAGGATAGACCAGTAACCTGATGGAGGCAGGGTAGACCAGTAACCTGATGGAGGCAGGATAGACAGTATCCTGATGGAGGCAGGGTAGACCAGTAACCTGGTGGAGGCAGGATAGACCAGTAACCTGATGGAGGCAGGGTAGACCAGTAACCTGATGGAGTCAGGATAGACCAGTAACCTGATGGAGGCAGGGTAGACCAGTAACTGATGGAGGGTAGACCAGTAACCTGATGGAGGCAGGTAGACTGTAACCTGATGGAGGCAGGATAGACCAGTAACCTGATGGAGGCAGGGTAGACAAGTAACCTGATGGAGGCAGGATAGACCAGTAACCTGATGGAGGCAGGGTAGACCAGTAACCTGATGGAGGCAGGGTAGACCAGTAACTTGGAGGCAGGATAGACCAGTAATGATGGAGGGTAGACCAGTAACCTGGTGGAGGCAGGGTAGACCAGTAACCTGATGGAGGCAGGATAGACCAGTAACCTGATGGAGGCAGGGTAGACCAGTAATCTGATGGAGGCAGGGTAGACCAGTAACCTGATGGAGGCAGGATAGACCAGTAACCTGATGGAGCAGGATAGACCAGTAACCTGATGGAGGCAGGATATACCAGTAACCTGATGGAGGCAGGGTAGACCAGTAACCTGATGGAGGCAGGATAGACCAGTAACTGATGGAGGGTAGACCAGTAACCTGATGGAGGCAGGATAGACCAGTAACCTGATGGAGGCAGGATAGACCAGTAACCTGATGGAGGCAGGATAGACCAGTAACCTGATGGAGGCAGGGTAGACAGTAACCTGATGGAGGGTAGACCAGTAACCTGATGGAGGCAGGATAGACCAGTAACCTGATGGAGGTAGGGTAGACCAGTAACCTGATGGAGGCAGGATAGACCAGTAACCTGATGGAGGCAGGATAGACCAGTAACCTGATGGAGGCAGGATAGACCAGTAACCTGATGGAGGCAGGATAGACCAGTAACCTGATGGAGGCATGATAGACCAGTAACCTGATGGAGGCAGGATAGACCAGTAACCTGATGGAGGCAGGGTAGACAAGTAACCTGATGGAGGCAGGGTAGACCACTAACCTGATGGAGGCAGGGTATACCAGTAACCTGATGGAGGCAGGGTATACCAGTAACCTGATGGAGGCAGGATAGACCAGTAACCTGATAGAGGCAGGATAGACCAGTAACCTGATAGAGGCAGGATAGACCAGTAACCTGATGGAGGCAGGATAGACCAGTAACCTGATGGAGGCAGGATATACCAGTTGGATTGTTTGTCCATTACTTCTGGTTTGTAATTGTAGAAATGTGTATGTTAAAGCCTACATCTATATAGGTAATATGTTATTCCACGGATTGTAACAGGCAGGTTTATATGTTATTCCATGGATTGTAACAGGTTTATATGTTATTCCATGGATTGTAACAGGTTTATATGTTTTTCCATGGCTTGCAACAGGTTTATATGTTTTTCCATGGCTTGCAACAGGTTTATATGTTAATCCATGGGTTGTAACAGGTTTTTATGTTAATCCATGGGTTGTAACTGGTTTATATGTTATTCCATGGATTGTAACAGGTTTATATGTTAATCCATGGGTTGTAACAGGTTTTTATGTTATTCCATGGATTGTAACATTTAAGTTATTCCATGGATTGTAACAGGTTTATATGTTATTCCATGGATTGTAACAGGTTTATATGTTTTTCCATGGCTTGCAACAGGTTTATATGTTATTCAACGGTTTGTAACAGGTTTATATGTTATTCCATGGATTGTAACATTTAAGTTTTTCCATGGCTTGCAACAGGTTTATATGTTATTCCATGGATTGTAACAGGTTTATATGTTATTCCATGGATTGTAACATTTATGTTATTCCATGGCTTGTAACATTTATGTTATTCCATGGCTTGTAACAGGTTTATATGTTATTCCATGGCTTGTAAAAGGTTTATATGTTATTCCATGGATTGTAACAGGTTTATATGTTATTCCATGGCTTGTAACATGTTTATATGTTATTCCATGGATTGTAACATTTATGTTATTCCATGGATTGTAACAGGTTTATCCTTGAATACCGAGTTCCGACGCATCTAAGCGAAGAATCAACAATGACTTAACATAAAACGAATGAACTCATGTAAATAGTGTAGTATCTGTATAAATAGATCCTTTTCTACATATTCAACGCGAAAAATTATGCTTATTACGCTTATTTAGTGTCAAAATATCACATCGACTCATGCCGCTATTGGGAATTCCTCTGAGCCGAGAAACGTCTATTACGACGCATTTCATTGGTTGACTAATGTCGTTCTAAATATAGTTAATTCACTCGCCTGTATCTGCTCTGCGCATTACATGTATTATACGTCATCTCAAACTAGCCTGAAAATTAATTCTGCATCACTAAATTACATTAAAACTGAGTGTACAACATGCCTTTATTTAATTATGCTAATAAACAGGAAGAGTGTCCCTGTTTTGCCGTATATAAACTATAACTATGAACAATTTGTAAATAATAACATTTAACTAGAAATTATGCCTTGCTGTTGTCCTTATAGCACTCCCAGTAGTCCGTACATGCATAAAAACAGTGGTCATAGAAGTTGCTGCATACTGTTTATTCTTGCGTTTGTGAGCCTGCACAGATATTGATTAGTTCGAGATCTATTTTACTATCACAGAGAGATCACAGCAATAACGTATATAACGCATACACCTTTCCTAACAGTGAATCAATTGTCACGTGACCTACCGATACGCAGAGCTTAGCTGAGCAGACAGACCACAAATTGTTATGTTTGCAGTAGCATATTGCAAAATATTAGCTATTTAATGTAATGCACAAAGTTGCATTTGAATTTTGCTGTTAAAACAGACTGATTGCAATAACATTGATATAAAAATTATCTTGTAATCTCTCACTTTCCACATTTAGTCTGGGGAATCCCGTATCATGTTTACAACCACTGCAGATGAAAATAACGTCACCGGATATTGTGAATATTGAAAACGAGGTCAAAACATAAGCCGCGTCGTTTCATGTGAGCGTCGTTATAAGGAGTTGGACGATATATGTTATTCCATGGCTTGTAACATGTTTATATGTTATTCCATGGCTTGTAACAGGTTTATATGTTATTCCATGGATTGTAAAAGGTTTATATGTTATTCCATGGATTGTAACATTTATGTTATTCCATGGCTTGTAACATTTATGTTATTCCATGGCTTGTAACAGGTTTATATGTTATTCCATGGCGTGTAACATTTATGTTATTCCATGGCTTGTAACAGGTTTATATGTTATTCCATGGCTTGTAACATTTATGTTATTCCATGGCTTGTAACAGGTTTATATGTTATTCCATGGCTTGTAACATTTATGTTATTCCATGGCTTGTAACAGGTTTATATGTTATTCCATGGCTTGTAACATTTATGTTATTCCATGGATTGTAACATTTATGTTATTCCATAGCTTGTAACAGGTTTATATGTTATTCCATGGATTGTAACAGGTTTATATGTTATTCCATGGCTTGTAACATTTATGTTATTCCATGGCTTGTAACATTTATGTTATTCCATGGCTTGTAACAGGTTTATATGTTATTCCATGGCTTGTAACAGGTTTATATGTTATTCCATGGCTTGTAACATTTATGTTATTCCATGGATTGTAACATTTATGTTATTCCATGGCTTGTAACAGGTTTATATGTTATTCCATGGATTGTAACAGGTTTATATGTTATTCCATGGCTTGTAACATGTTTATATGTTATTCCATGGCTTGTAACATGTTTAAATGTTATTCCATGGCTTGTAACAGGTTTATATGTTATTCCATGGCTTGTAACATGTTTATATGTTATTCCATGGCTTGTAACAGGTTTATATGTTATTCCATGGCTTGTAACATGTTTATGTTATTCCATGGCTTGTAACAGGTTTATATGTTATTCATGGCTTGTAACAGGTTTATATGTTATTCCATGGCTTGTAACATGTTTATATGTTATTCCATGGCTTGTAACAGGTTTATATGTTATTCCATGGATTGTAACAGGTTTATATGTTATTCCATGGCTTGTAACATTTATGTTATTCCATGGATTGTAACATTTATGTTATTCCATGGCTTGTAACAGGTTTATATGTTATTCCATGGATTGTAACATTTATGTTATTCCATGGCTTGTAACAGGTTTATATGTTATTCCATGGCTTTTAACATTTATGTTATTCCATGGCTTGTAACAGGTTTATATGTTATTCCATGGCTTGTAACATTTATGTTATTCCATGGATTGTAACATTTATGTTATTCCATGGCTTGTAACAGGTTTATATGTTATTCCATGGCTTGTAACATTTATGTTATTCCATGGCTTGTAACATTTATGTTATTCCATGGCTTGTAACAGGTTTATTCCATGGATTGTAACATTTATGTTATTCCATGGCTTGTAACATTTATGTTATTCCATGGATTGTAACATTTATGTTATTCCATGGCTTGTAACAGGTTTATATGTTATTCCATGGATTGTAACATTTATGTTATTCCATGGCTTGTAACAGGTTTATATGTTATTCCATGGCTTGTAACATTTATGTTATTCCATGGCTTGTAACAGGTTTATATGTTATTCCATGGCTTGTAACATTTATGTTATTCCATGGATTGTAACATTTATGTTATTCCATGGCTTGTAACAGGTTTATATGTTATTCCATGGCTTGTAACATTTATGTTATTCCATGGCTTGTAACATTTATGTTATTCCATGGCTTGTAACAGGTTTATATGTTATTCCATGGATTGTAACATTTATGTTATTCCATGGCTTGTAACAGGTTATATGTTATTCCATGGCTTGTAACATTTATGTTATTCCATGGATTGTAACATTTATGTTATTCCATGGCTTGTAACAGGTTTATATGTTATTCCATGGCTTGTAACATTTATGTTATTCCATGGCTTGTAACATTTATGTTATTCCATGGCTTGTAACAGGTTTATATGTTATTCCATGGCTTGTAACATTTATGTTATTCCATGGATTGTAACATTTATGTTATTCCATGGCTTGTAACAGGTTTATATGTTATTCCATGGGTTGTAACATTTATGTTATTCCATAGATTGTAACATTTCTAAAATATATACCTGAATTGGTTGAGTATTCTTTTGAATGCTTATGTTTTTTTGAAGATTCCATAGATCTGCCTTTAACTGTCGATGGTCTGGCTTCTTTTTTTCTAAAGGAAGATATAGAAACAGTATCTTAGCAAACCATTTCTAATTATACATGTACAGCAGTGGGAGGGGATACAATTTTCAGGGTGAGCCTGCTGAGAAATACTCCAATATACACTATATACACCACTTATACATCTACAAGGGTGGAGTAGATGTTCTAGGGTCAGCCTGCTGGAAAACACCCCCCTCTATATACACCACTTATACATCTACAAGGGTGGAAGTAGATGTTCCAGGGTCAGCCTGCTGGAAACCCCCCCCCCCCACTATATACACCACTTATACATCTACAAGGATGGGAGTAGATGTTCTAGGGTCAGCCTGCTGGAAAACACCCCCCTCTATAGTCCTGTTCAATAAGTTGTTAACTCCCCTTCGCGAGTTATCGTTATTGATTAAAATCTACTTCCGGAGTGGAAATTTCTGTACAAAATGTCGTCTAACAAAGCAATCGTTGAACCGTGCGACTTTGAAAAGCAAACTGTGCGTGAATTAAGGTCGTTTTTAAGAGACAGAGGTGCACATGTGTCAGGAAATAGGCCAGAATTAATCAAGCGTGCTAAAGGAATAGTTAAATTGAGGACACGTACTCTGAGTGAAATACAAACCGAGGACAATAAACAACATAAACAGCGTCAGGCGGAACTTTTCTGTACACCACTTGGAGAGAAATTACCGAACCCCAAGGATTTGAAAGGCGTTTGGGACAGTAATTGAAACAGTAGTTTATAAATGCCACTCCAGACAATGCTTCTGGCATCTGGGTAGAACCACAGACTCACCAATTGAAACAGTAGTTTATAAATGCCACTCCAGACATTGTTTCTGGCATCCGGGTAGAACCACTGACCCACCAATTGAAACAGTAGTTTATAAATGCCACTCCGGACATTGTTTCTGGCATCCGGGTAGAACCACTGACCCACCAATTGAAACAGTAGTTTATAAATGCCACTCCAGACATTGTTTCTGGCATCCGGGTAGAACCACTGACCCACCAATTGAAACAGTAGTTTATAAATGCCACTCCTGACATTGCTTCTTGCATCCGGGTAGAACCACTGACCCACCAATTGAAACAGTAGTTTATAAATGCCACTCCTGACATTGCTTCTTGCATCCGGGTTGAACTACTGACCCACCAATTGAAACAGTAGTTTATAAATGCCACTCAAGACATTGTTTCTGGCATCCGGGTAGAACCACTGACCCACCAATTGAAACAGTAGTTTATAAATGCCACTCAAGACATTGTTTCTGGCATCCGGGTAGAACCACTGACCCACCAATTGAAACAGTAGTTTATAAATGCCACTCCTGACATTGCTTCTGGCATCCGGGTAGAACCACTGACCCACCAATTGAAACAGTAGTTTATAAATGCCACTCCTGACATTGCATCCGGGTAGAACCACAGACCCACCAATTGAAACAGTAGCTGATACATGACCCTCCAGACATTGTTTTGGGTATCCAAGTAAAACCACCAACCCACTGAATGCTAAACGGATAACTTCCTCACTTGAAAGAACTGACAGCGGTGAGGGTTAAGTGATTTAACCAAACTTAAGAAAATAATAAAACATGATGAATAAAATACATGTATATACTTTAATATAATACATGTACACAGTAACACACTTTGACCTAACAATAAAAACAGTCTTATTTTTTACATCGCTGAAAACTACATAATTTGTTGGATTATGGTCCTGCAAATTAATCATCACCATTTTTCCTCTCCAAAGATTTTAACAGTATGCTAATTTTATCTTTACCTGTGGAGAGCGCGCAGGGGAAGTAATTAATCAGGGGCAGATAACAACTTATTGAACAGGACTATATACACCACTTATACATCTACAAGGGTGGAGTAGATGTTCCAGGGTCAGCCTGCTGGAACCCCCCCCCCTCTATATACACCACTTATACATCTACAAGGGTGGAGTAGATGTTCTAGGGTCAGCCTGCTGGAAAACCCCCCCCTCTATATACACCACTTATACATCTACAAGGGTGGAAGTAGATGTTCCAGGGTCAGCCTGCTGGAAACCCCCCCCCCCCTCTATATACACCACTTATACATCTACAAGGGTGGGAGTAGATGTTCCAGGGTCAGCCTGCTGGAAAACACCCATCCCCTCTATATACACCACATATACATCTACAAGGGTGGGAGTAGATGTTCCAGGGTCAGCCTGCTGGAAAACACCCACCCCCTCTATATACACCACATATACATCTACAAGGGTGGGAGTAGATGTTCCAGGGTCAGCCTGCTGAGAAACACCCACCCCCTCTATATACACCACTTATACATCTACAAGGGTGGGAGTAGATGGTCCAGGGTCAGCCCCACCCCCCTACACTCCATATATATATTTATTTTAGCTTGATTGCGAAACAATTTCTTGCAACTTATATTAATCACTCTCGAGACGTCATTCCTGGTGGAATCCATCACCACGAGGGAGACAGAAGAGGCAATGTTCCACATTAAATGCCTTGCCTAAGGGCACAATCGTAACGGCTACGGCTGGGAGGGAACTCAGGGCCTTTCGCACCTGAAGTGAACGCGTTACCACTGCACTATAACGACCACGAGGGAGACAGAAGAGGCAAGGTGGAATTTAAATGCCTTGCCTAAGGGCACAATCGTAATGGCTATAGCTGGGCGCGAACTGGGGGCCTTTCGCACCTGAAGTGAACGCGTTACCCTTGCACTATTACGACTTCCACAGTGTAGTAGTTGACTGCAGCATAACAACTCCATGACTACCAAAGGTTAGTTATAGACTAACGGCAATTATTATGTCAAGCCTGACATTTGAACGACATTTAATTAAAAATGTTCTAATAATGCCGGTACTCGGAAACTATAACTCCTGCATGCGGACAAAATGTCGCATTCGGATCAGTCAGGATGGTCAGGATTACCTCACAGTTGTCTGTCTGTCTGTCTGTCTGTCTGTCTGTCTGTCTGTCTGTCTGTCTGTCTGTCTGTCTGTCTGTCTGTCTGTCTGGAATATATGGTAAAACTGGGCAGATACATTAGGTTAACTGTCCTGTATAATGGGCATGGGAATATTTGGTGTATTGAGACACATGTTTACCATCCATACTCGCCAATAAGACAAGTATTTTACCAAAATACTATGACCTCAAAGTAGCTTCCCGTCTTATACGGTAAGTGAGTGCAAAAAAACAAAAGAAATTTAAAAAATGTGTAATAAAATTGGTATTCATAATTACATTTTAGAAAAGAAAATAATCTGACATTGAAAATTTCTTCACAACTTGCACTGGCCAAACATGCAATTTATACTTGTTCTGACGTTCATTTTATCAACCCGTCTTATATACGAGTGCATGCCAAAAACAGATGGGGGTCGTCTTATTGGTCTAAATGACACTACCCCCCCCCCACGATATATACAATGTATATGCACATGTTCAGGGATGAGGGTAGAATTTCCAGGTCTGGGCAATTGTAATACCTATCCGGGAGTCGGGGCCATCTAATTCCACCTCGGAAGTCATGATGGCGCAGTGAATGCGTTTCACTTCAGGTGCGAAAGGTCCGGAGTTCGAGCCCCGCTGGAGCCATTACGATTGTGCCCTTAGGCAAGGCATTTAATTTCCACGTTGCATCTTCTCTCTCTCCCTCGTGGCGATGGATTCCATCAGGAATGAGGTCTCGAGAGTGATTAATATAAACTGTAAGAACTTGTTTCGCAATCGAGCTAAAATAAATGTGTATAAACAAAATTCCACCTACACAACCATTAGAAGTAGACATGAAGTGAGATGGTGTTAATGAGTGCTAATATTTATTAGAATGTTAGCTACATGCTTACCTGTGGTGATAATTCAGTTTATACGAACAATCTGGGCATAACCCTGTAAACAAGGGAAACACTATATGAATCATCCAAAATTATGAATCACTGATAAAAGTACACAATTTCCAAAATCGCTCGCTGAAGATAAAAACTAAAATATTAAAGCGACACTAAATCAATGAAAACTCAAATTTATACAGAATGTATTTTCCTATTATATGATATCATTTTTTCCCAAATATTTGCCTCAAAAACTGAGTATTTCAACTAATAAACAAGCGTCGTTATACGCGGTTTGTTGACATAACAAAATAATGTAAATAGGGTCAACATACATGTGTAATACAATGTGTGTATCCCGAATAACGAGATTTATGGTACAGATTTACCGTTATATCTCACATTTTAGTTAAATTTATTATCTCTAAGCGATAGTATAAAGCGTTTAGTATTATATTAACTACAATGACAAAGAAGTGTCAATTCAGGAGCGTGGATGACCGGTATATGAAATCCTAATTTCACTTTTGAAAGGTTCTATACCACAAAGACACTGTTTATTGATTCAATATTAGTGTTCAAATGGATTCAGAAGAATTTGTAGTAGCAATGCATTTATACGTGAACAATGCATTTATTTGGCTTTTTGCGATGTAATGTCGCTTTAAACTATTGTTTGTCGTT
Organism: Archivesica marissinica; assembly: GCA_014843695.1. Taxonomy (NCBI): domain Eukaryota; kingdom Metazoa; phylum Mollusca; class Bivalvia; order Venerida; family Vesicomyidae; genus Archivesica; species Archivesica marissinica. Next base: position 54,146,979 of record CM026393.1, on the reverse strand, counting down.
TTAAACTATTGTTTGTATAAACTAAACAAAAATTGGAATAATTTTCAATATTAAAGAATAGCAAACATAATTTGTTCAACAGTTCATACTCGCCAATAAATATAATTTCCTGCAATGCTACCGTACACACTCGCCTATAAGACGAGTTTTTTACCACCAGATTATGGCCTCAAAGTGGCTTCCCGTCATATAAGTGAATGCTAAAAATTATTTCATTTTTTCATATTTTTTTTTTAATGGTATCCATAAATTACATTTTGGAAAAGAAAGCACAAATTTCTTCTACTTCAACTGGCCAAGCATTCAATTTATACATGGTCTGGTGTCCATTTTCTCAACCCGTCTTATATACGAGGTCATACCAAAACCCACAGCTTTCAGGACCAAAGTAGGGGGGGGGGAGCGTCTTATAGGCGAGTATTGATGGTAGGCTTAGTTTAGGTTATGCATATTTATTTTATTTAGCTTAATTGCAAAATAAATTCATACACCTTTATATTACTCGCTCTCGATACTTTGTTCCTGAGGAAATGGAGTATCACTGTGGTTCTGGCGGGGCTCGAACACCAAACCCCTCGGCTATATGGCGGACACTGTATCCATTAAACCATGAAAACTCCATATCTAGGTCTCAGATTAATGGTATCCGGATGAGCGGAGCCAGCCTACATAATTACCCGCTGTGCAAATTTATTTATCGTCGCTACCGGTTGCCCATATGAGCGACGCCTCCTGAATAAATTAGCCATTATAGATTTTTGGAGGATAGTGCAATGATACATACAGAGACCCATACCAGAGTCCCTTCTGATTCTTTTACATGCACGGTGTACAGCACCGACACGAGACCTTGGTTAAAAGTACATGCTGAAAGATAATATAAGGTTGGGTCAGGTATTGAACCTGTGATCTATAAATTCGCAGTCCAAAATGTTAACAACTGGACTACTGTCCCGTCTGCCACCAACTTGTGTGTGTGTTTTACATTTATTTATTGTCGCTACCGGTTGCCCATATGAGTGAACCCTCCTGAATAAATTAGTCATTATATATTTGGAGGATAGTGCAATGATACAGACAGAGACCCATTCCAGATGAGTCCCATCTGATTCTTGTACGTGCACGATGTAAAGCACCGACACAAGACCTCGGTTTAAAGTCCCATCTGATAGACTGTTACCGGTAATTTTATTAGGGTCAGACGGGGGATCGAACCTGCGATCCCTGGATTACCAGTCCAGCGTGTTAACCACTGGACTACAGACCCGTCTGCTTACACACTTTGTCCCTCCGCATTAAAATATTATACAACCACTGCGCAATGAACTAAAGTGACTTAATTTTCTCAACATGTCAACACCTACTCAAACTTCTCATGTTCAGCACTTCTCAAGGTTCTCATATTAGCTGCAATTAGGCAAACACCAATGTCAGTAACTGGTTGTAGCAAAACTTGCTAAAGGTGTTTATTGTGAAAGTCATTAATTGCCTTTCGATAAAGTTTGCTTTTGTTGACTACTATTTTGAAATTATGCATCCTTTTGTGTATTTTTTTATCTTTTAACCCTGCTCAGTAAATAAAATAACATTTGCAAGCAACATAGATCCAGATCAGCTGCGTCGTAACACCGTGTCTGATCAGAATCTATGTTGTTTGCTATTCAGTCAAATGATTTAGCTCCACTATCCGAATAGCGAACAGCATAGAGCCTGATCAGACGACACAGAACTAATCTGGCTCTATGCTGTTTGCAATAGTGATTTTATCTGCTACCAGCATGCAAAGGGTTATATAATATTTTTAACTTTGAATGATTTCCAAACTTACGTATGTAGAGTGTCTACGACTCAATGAAATCCGGAAAATGATTTATTTCCCTTTGTTGCAATATGCCATTAAGAGTTCTGGGGTTCTAAATTGAAGCGCAGCAGGCGGTTGGACATGATTTTGGATAAAAAAAACCTATTCTTATACATGCATGATTATGTATGTTCCATTAATGTCAAATCCCTTGTGGGGACATAGACATGTTTTCCTGGGCAATCGTAGCCGACCTAAGCGGTTAACCAGTACTAAGCAATGTGTGTATGGTGCCTTGCTCAATAACACTACATACGTGGCCTGACCCGAGTATCGAACCCGGGACCGATCGATTCCAAATCCGACGCTCTACCACTGGACCACAGATGCCATACTTGATGATTACAGTACAGTGAAACCCTCTAAACCGTACGACCACAGGACCATAAGCAACGTTTGGTTTGGAGGGTTGTCGGTTTAGAGGGTTTTCACAGTGGGGCATATTTCTCCTAAATTAATGATTAAAGTCCACAATAGTTAGGAGACCGAGACATGTTTCTAGTTTGGCAGTCAGAATAGAATCGATTAATTTTAAGTGTACAATACATTATTCTGGAAAAACAGCTGAAAGTTTGTTTGTTTAAATGAATAGTCAGTTCATTTTTGATCTACGGTTTACAGGGGTAAATTACATTGAAAATTCACACATTGTAATAAATATCTGTTCAGTATTCGGAAAAGAGGGGTTCCGGTTTACAGAGGAGTTTTTTTACAATGAACAAAGAAGGGAAAAATTCGGGACCAAGAAATTTGTTCGACTTGGAGGGAATTCCAGTTTAGAGGGGTTCCACTGTACATATCAACCCCCCGCCAAATTAATATGCACTGTGATTTGTACTTAGAGAGTAAGTACTTACGTAACTTTACGAGGGCATTTTTCTTCTGTTCGTCTTCCATATAAGCAAAATTTACTTCCCAACTTCTTAGACCTTCACATTCAGTGCATTTCTTACTGCCGCAAATAAATTGACCTGAAAATAATCGATAGATAGATGTCAACATTGGATGATCTGGCTTTGACAAAATAAATGATTTTAAGAGTGGTGGTGGTTTTATGTTTATTTATCGTCGCTACCGGTTGCCCATATGATCGACGCCTCCTGAAGAGATTAGTAATTTTAGATTTTTGGAGGATAGTGCAATGATACAGAGATCCATTCCAGAATCTCCTCTAGAATAGCACGACACGAGACCTCGGTTTAACGTCCCATCTGAAAGACTGTTATTTTATTATGGTCAGATGGGGGATCGAACCTGCGATCCCTGGATTACCAATACTAATATTTATAGTGGAAGTCGTGAATGCGCAGTGGATAGGCGTTCGCTCCAGGTGCGAAAGGTCCGGAGTTCGAGCCCCACTGGAGCCGTTACGATTGTGCCCATAGGCAAGGCATTTAAATTCCACATTGCCTCTTCTCTCTCCCTCATGGCGATGGATTCCATCAGGAATGAGGTCTCGAGAGTGATTTATATAAGTTGAAATAACTTGTTTCGCAATCGAGCTAAAATAAATTTGTATAAACTTATATTTATATAGAATAGAGAAGGAAAGTCTGAGATTTCAAGCACATAATGTATCTCATTGACGTTAGTTTATACAAATTTATTTTAGTTTAATTGCGAAACAAGTTCTTACAACTTATATTAATCACTCACGAGACCTCATTCCTGATGGAATCCATCACCACGAGGGAGACAGAAGAGGCGATGTGGAATTTAAATGCCTTTTTAAAAAAAAAAATATTTTATTGCATTTTTTCATACAATACATTACATATATACATACAATACATTACATATATACATACAATACTAAGAACAAATCAGAGATTAATATGTAATTATATGATTGCAGCATACAATACATTTGTTTTGTCAAGGGGAAAAAAGCAAATGGGTTGGGCTACAAGTTATAACAACATTATTTACAGCCCTCCCCGTCACTTCGAACTAAATAAACAATGTTGGATTTAAATGCCTTGCCTAAGGGCACAATCATAATGGCTATAGCTGGGCGTGAACTGGGGGCCTTTCGCACCTGAAGCCAAAGCGCTACCACTGCGTTACCATGACTTCCACTGTCTCATTGATGTTATTTCCTAACCAGATGATAATTGTGATTTTATCAAAATCATTTTAATTAATTGATAACAAAACTGTACAGATAAATACTGTAGGATATCAATCCGATATAGTAATTTAATAATCAGAAGATGAGAAAGTGGCTGAAAATGTATAGCATGTTTGGCAAAGGAAACAACGATAAAAACAGAGGAAACAACTTAAGAGGACATCTTAGGGAATATTCAGGGGCAGTAACGGACTACAGTCTCTCATTGTAATAACACGTTCTAGATTGGGTTGATATAGAATGCAGGGTGGTGAAGGCAAACAAGTATGACTCGGTGTAGGGAATATTCAGGGGCAGTAACTGACTACAGTCTCTCATTGTAATAACACATTCTAGATTGGGTTGATATAGAATGCAGGTCGGTGAAGGAAAACAAGTATGACTCGGTGTAGGGAATATTCAGGGGCAGTAACTGACTACAGTCTCTCATTGTAATAACACGATCTAGATTTATATATATATTTTTTTTGCGTTTATGCGTAGTACCGTGGTTTATTAGAATGCGCCGTATGGCCCAGTACTTCCGGCTTCAGCATTCGAGGTTTCTGTTGGGGTTACCTCACCCTTAGGCTAGGACTTTTAAGGCAGCCCATATTTTCGCCTGATGCACCCACCCGTTGTAGGACACGTGGAGTATTTAATAGAAGTAGCTTTGCCATGTGCTATCCTGCCCCGTCCTGGTAGGTACACCGCCATATGGTCCGGGACTGCTTATTTAATTCACAGCTAACCCCCATATCTGAGGGCCGTTCCCCTATCCGCCCCCTGAGGACCCGCTGGGTAGGGGATGGTCGCCCCACTACTGAATTGGAAGCAGCATGGTCCCAGAGATTTATATAGAATGCAGGTAAGAAGGCAAATAAGCATGACTGAGTGTAACCTTTTCCATTGTGCACCTCGGTCTCAATCCGCCATCTCATTGCCACCTTGTTCTCCTTGTAACGACTAAGGTCCGAGATACAGTATTCCTTGAACAGCTTGTCATAATACTTCTTTGCCAGTCTTTTAGACCTATCAGAAGATTGGAAATAGCACATGTATAGACTACGGCACAACAAGAACCAATTCTTACAATTTAACTCTAACCCTTAACCTGTTAGTCACAACTACAGTTGCTTTTGCAAACAGCAAAAGAGCTAGATCAGCCAGCATGTTCTGTGCCGTCTGATCAGGTTCGATTATGTTCGCTATTCGGTAGTGGTGCTAAAACACTTGGCTAAATAGCAACAACATAGATCCTGATCAGACGCAGCGTTCCAGGATGATTCAACACAAGTTGCAAACTTCTTGTGCCCTATTATATGTTCTGAAGGTTCAAATCACTCCCATTCTGTCAAACACTTCTGTCAAATCACTCCCATCCTGTCAAATCACTCCCATCCTGTCAAATCGCTCCCATCCTGTCAAATTGCTCCCATCCTGTCAAATCACTCCCATCCTGTCAAATCACTCCCATTCTGTCAAATCACTCCATCCTGTCAAATCACTACCATCCTGTCAAATCACTCCCATTCTGTCAAATCATTCCATCCTGTCAAATCACTACCATCCTGTCAAATCGCTCCCATCCTGTCAAATCACTCCCATTCTGTCAAATCACTCCCATCCTGTCAAATCACTCCATCCTGTCAAATCACTCCCATCCTGTCAAATCACTCCCATTCTGTCAAATCACTCCATCCTGTCAAATCACTACCATCCTGTCAAATCACTCCCATCCTGTCAAATCACTCCCATTCTGTCAAATCACTCCATCCTGTCAAATCACTCCCATCCTGTCAAATCACTCCTATTCTGTCAAATCACTCCCATCCTGTCAAATCACTCCCATTCTGTCAAATCACTACCATCCTGGCAATTAACCCCCATCCTGTCAAATCACTACCATCCTGTCAAATCACTATCATCCTGTCAAATCACTTATCATCCTGTCAAATCACTCACATTCTGTCAAATCATTCCCATCCTGTCAAATCACTACCATCCTGTCAAATCACTATCATCCTGTCAAATCACTATCATCCTGTCAAATCACTCACATTTTGTCAAATCACTCCCATCCTGTCAAATCACTCCCATGACAACATATATGTTCGGAAATTATGGGCATAATGAGCTTGTGCAGCTACAAACATTTTCAATGCCTCGGAATGGATTCGTCTTCTGATACGCTGTTGCTGATTTCAAGTATGTTTAATTTGTATTCTGTATGCATGTATTCTGGTTCAAAATTATATTGCAACAGGTCTGAATTATGTAAATATTCTCAGCTTCCATTGTGCACAAATTTAACGTTTTTGAGAATAAAATGAGATTTTAAAGCAATTTTGATGAATCAGTCGGCGAATTTATATTGCGAGCACTGTATCGCCTTACATGGAAACTGTTGCTATGATGTCACACAGGTAACAGAAATGGCGGTGGCCATATCGCCGTCGTCTGACTAATATAGTAATTTTAAATTGCCGCACAAGATTCGTTTTTTGGCTTAAACGTATTATGAATACATTTCTGGAAAAGTACAGATGTGCTTAACCCTTTCCTTCATAGAGATTTAGGTTAATATACTATTATATCTCCATACAAACGACAGCCATTTAGCCCTTTCCTTCATAGAGATTTAGGTTAATATACTATTATATCTCCATAAAAACGAGTCATTTAACCCTTTCCTTCATAGAGATTTAGGTTAATATACTATTATATCTCCATACAAACGACAGCCATTTAACCCTTTCATTCATAGAGAGTTAGGTTAATATACTATTATATCTCTATACAAACTACAGCCATTTAACCCTTTCATTCATAGAGAGTTAGGTTAATATACTATTATATCTCTGTACAAACTACAGCCATTTAGCTATCATGCAGTGGATAAGTAGTCACCATATCAATCCCACCTCCATAGATATTACTGGGACTGCATGAGATTCTGGCCTTTATTATGAACATTGGTTTGGCTACTACATTGTCAATGTACGTCTTATTAGTAATGGAGTCAAGAGGTTCTTCTATGAGGGAAAAGGTTTATGAACATTGGTTTGGCTACTACATTGTCAATGTACGTCGTATTAGTAATGGCGTCAAAGAGGTGCTTCTATGAGGGAAAGGTTTAGGAACATTGGTTTGGCTACTACATTGTCAATGTACGTCGTATTAGTAATGGCGTCAAGAGGTTCTTCTATGAGGGAAAGGGATTAGGAACATTGGTTTGGCTACTACATTGTCAATGTACGTCGTATTAGTAATGGCGTCAAGAGGTTCTTCTATGAGGGAAAGGGTTTAGGAACATTGGTTTGGCTACTACATTGTCAATGTACATCATATTAGTAATGGCATCAGGAGGTTCTTCTATGAGGGAAAAGGTTTAGGAACATTGGTTTGGCTACTACATTGTCAATGTACGTCGTATTAGTAATGGCGTCAAAGAGGTGCTTCTATGAGGGAAAGGTTTAGGAACATTGGTTTGGCTACTACATTGTCAATGTACGTCGTATTAGTAATGGCGTCAAGAGGTGCTTCTATGAGGGAAAGGGTTTAGGAACATTGGTTTGGCTACTACATTGTCAATGTACGTCGTATTAGTAATGGCGTCAAGAGGTGCTTCTATGAGGGAAAGGGTTTATGAACATTGGTTTGGCTACTACATTGTCAATGTACGTCGTATTAGTAATGGCGTCAAGAGGTGCTTCTATGGAGAAAGGGTTTAGGAACATTGGTTTGGCTACTACATTGTCAATGTACGTCGTATTAGTAATGGCGTCAAGAGGTGCTTCTATGAGGGAAAGGGTTTATGAACATTGGTTTGGCTACTACATTGTCAATGTACGTCGTATTAGTAATGGCGTCAAGAGGTGCTTCTATGAGAGAAAGGGTTTAGGAACATTGGTTTGGCTACTACATTGTCAATGTACGTCGTATTAGTAATGGCGTCAAGAGGTGCTTCTATGAGGGAAAGGGTTTATGAACATTGGTTTGGCTACTACATTGTCAATGTACGTCGTATTAGTAATGGCATCAAGAGGTGCTTCTATGAGGGAAAGGGTTAATCGAGTAGAACGCTGTTGACACTCTTCCTTTAAAATTGCCAAGTAAGTGAATAGTCTACCATGTTTCATCAGGCTCATCCTCTTCAGTCCACAGGAACTTGTGATTTTCTCGGATAACATCCATGTCTGTCCTGTCTGTTGACCTAAAACAACAGAATTTAAACATCACTGCTTTCACATGCAATGACTGTGTACAAAATACACTTACAGATGATAAAGGTATTCACATCAATGATAGACATCAGTCAGTTACTGCCCCTGAATACTCCTAAAAGTAGATTGTCCCTCTGTTTTTATCGTTGTTTCCTTTGCACAACATGCTATCCAATTTCCATCCGTTTTCTCATCTTATAATTATTAAATTATTACATCTCGTCAGATATCTTGCAGTTTATCCAATGGATACTTTACTGTAAAACGCCGCGATAGTGCATTGGTACCACGTTCGCTTCATGTTTCAGAGGCCTGGAGTTGGCAACCAGCTGTAGCCATTACGATTGTGCCCTTAGGCAAGGCATTTAAATTCCACGTTGCCTCTTATCTCTCTCCCTCATGGTGATGGATTACATAAGCAATGGGCATCGAGAGTGATTTAACGAATGTTGTAAGAACTTGTTTCGCAATCAAGCTGAAATAAATTTGGTTAAACTAAACAAATCCAACCGTTTTAACGTTTTAAATATACTTGAACATTTTCGAAAAAATATATGCAATCTTTCTGTGTAACTTTATTATGAAGGGATTAAGCACTTACCTGTTTCTCTGGAACTCTGTCTGTTGACCTCCATAATACATAAGGTAGTTATTGACCAGTAGCTTGTGGCGATCAAACTAAACAAGGTTAAGAAATTACAACACACAGAATCAAACTAAATAATATCCATAAATTATGAGCACAATTCTATAACCTCCCAGCCCTGCAGATTTGGGTGAAACGTTTGCACCCGTGCAGAATGCAATGACCTCCCAGCCCTGCAGATTTGGTATGAAAGTTCTCACCTGTACAGAATGCTATGACCTCCCAGCCCTGCAGGTTTGGATGAAAAGTTCTCACCCGTACAGAATGCAATGACCTCCCAGCCCTGCAGGTTTGGATGAAAAGTTCTCACCCGTACAGAATGCAATGACCTCCCAGCCCCACAGGTTTGGGATAAAAGTTCTCACCCGTACAGAATGCTATGACCTCCCAGCCTTGCAGGTTTAGGTGAAAAGTTCTCACCACTACAGAATGCTATGACCTCCCAGCCCCACAGGTTTGGGATAAAAGTTCTCACCACTACAGAATGCTATGACCTCTCAGCCCCGCAGGTTTTGGTGAAAAGTTCTCACCACTACAGAATGCTATGATACAAAATGAAAATAACACGTACATGTATTTTAATTGAAAGACGTGTCAGCGGTCCAGCAGTTTGGACTGTGAATCCAGGGGTTGCAGGTTCAACCCCTCCATCTGACCCTAATAATACTAACAATCTTTCAGCTGATAAAGGATACAGCATTTAGGCTGATAATCTTGTGCCTCATGATCCTTCCTTCCTCTCTGAAAATCAATCAAATTAATTAACAGTTCATAATAACACGATCATATCCTGGGCATGTTCATCGGCTGTCCGATTAGCGCAGTGGTTAGCGCGCTCGCTTCTCACCAATGCAACCCAGGTTCGATCCTTGGACCGGGAAGTATGTGAGATGATACGGTGGTCGCCAGATCGGACAGGTGGGTTTTCTCCGGGTACTCTGGTTTCCTCCCACATGAATGACCACAAATACGCTTTCATCCGCACCAACGAGAGTTGCAATCGTAAATCAATGAAGCTTAAACTTAAAAGTGGAGCAAACAAAAATTCAGACAGAGGGAACACTGGCTATCCTTAATAAACTTTCACTCGCCCATATGCTAATGCTTTTCATACAGTATCAGGGTTCATTCTAGTTCAGAATTTTTGGGAGAAGTGAGAAAGCGCGTGATCACTTCCTTAAATGGTGTTCTTTAATATACTTCTGCAAAATAGGGTTAAAATGCACAGTACAACCATTAAATACAACATTTGAATAGAAGGAGTGCTTTATAATGGGCCAGTGTATCTTACTAGACAACATTTTGTTTGAAAATCGTAAAAACCAAAACATAATATTTTTCTTAGGGAGAAGTCAGGGTCCCTAGGGCGACAATTTCGCCCACTAGAATGATCCCTGCAGTATCTGACGACCATCTCATATATGTCGTTCAATTTATAAGCTGGTACATACTGCATTTGGAGAGCTTCTTTCTTAGGCTATATATATAGTCAACTTTATAATTTGGTATATTCGGTGTGTGGAGACGGACTTACTTGTCATATTCATCTTCCAGCTCCCTCTTGTGACCCTTTTTTGGCCTCTTCTTCTTCTCTTTCTTTGAAAGGTCTTCATACTTTCTTCTGAAATTTAAGCATAAGAGATTTATATATTCCAATAATTTGACTTCACCAATGAAACAACGCTTATTACCGAGATATGAATTTTAGTCTATATTTTGCTGTTATTTGCCTACGACAATACTATCTATCTTCCTTTAATGTCGAACCCCTCGCGGAGATGTCATACTGTGTAGCACCCAGGTTGATACGCTGTGTTTTTCAGTCTGATATTACTTTTGCTGGTTTGATGTGGTCACATGCCCGTATCAAACCAGAAATATCTGTATCATAACTAGTTCCTGAGAATATAATGCATGCCTCGTGTAATAGTTTGTTTACTTCTGTAGCGTCCCGATGAGTCAAATTTTATAGATAACAGATGTTTGTAGTTTCGTGGAAATTTTCAATCAGTTTCATGTATCTAATTCAGTAATTGTGATTTATTCCTGATAAATGGATAACGGAGAGCATGATTTTGATTAAATGTTCAAATTCATATCAAAGTAATAATGATGTTATTACGTGGCTAGTTTCATATCAGCCTAGGTATCGACCCAAGTTAACTTGATATCAGCCGAAAGTGGAAGGCTGATATCAAGTTTCCTCGGGTCAGGTCGATAGCTATGCTGATATGAAACTAGCCACTTAATTACTTCTAAATACAACTCTCAGTTAACGGTTATCATTTGACTCGAGTAATCTGGTAACATATACACGTCTCAGTAAATGTTCATAATTTGTCATGTTCAATGAGATAAACATTTATCCTACCTTCATACATAATAATGGTCAAAAACAGCCTGCCTAATATACTTTGCTTTATTAGTCAGTGTATAATAATCCTTTTGTGACGTCAGAACGCTGCAACGTAATATATTCACAGATGATGTGACGTCAGAACGCTGCGACGTAATATGTTCACAGATGACGTGACGTCAGAACGCTGCGACATAATATGTTCACCGATGATGTGACGTCAGAACGCTGCGACGTAATATGTTCACCGATGATGTGACGTCAGAACGCTGCGACGTAATATGTTCACTGATGATGTGACATCAGAACGCTGCGACGTAATATGTTCACTGATGATGTGACGTCAGAACGCTGCGACGTAATATATTCACCGATGATGTGACGTCAGAATGATGCGACGTAATATGTTCACCGATGATGTGACGTCAGAATGCTGCGACGTAATATGTTCACAGATGACACGACGTCAGAACGCTGCGACGTAATATGTTCACCGATGATGTGACGTCAGAATGCTCACCGATGAAATGACGTCAGAACGCTGCGACGTAATATGTTCACCGATGATGTGACGTCAGAACGCTGTGACGTAATATGTTCACCGATGATGTGACGTCAGAACGCTGCGACGTAATATATTCACTGATGATGTGATGTCAGAACGCTGCGATGTAATATGTTCACCGATGATGTGACGTCAGAACGCTGCGACGTAATATGTTCACCGATGATGTGACGTCAGAACGCTGCGACGTAATATGTTCACTGATGGTATGATAAACTTCAGATCATGATTTGACATGAATAGTGTTTGTTTATTATAGTGTCACCCCTATTTAAAGGGCCAGCCATTTCTGACTTATGAGACACTTCTTTTTATGAACATCAGTACTTCCCGAATCCTAATGCTTGTATGCCTGGCGCCAGACTGGTAGGCAATCGGTAACCATGATTTAACTAGCTGGCGGCTCATCAACAAGCCATATCAGAACAAACCCTTTGACGAGGTTCGAACCTTCGATAGCCCGCTCTGTAGGTGGACGCCTTAACCACTAGGCCAAGGAGACGGTCATTAGTCAGTGCATAATAATCCTTTCATGACGTCCGAATGCTGCGACGTAATATGTTCACCGATGGTACTATAAACTTCAGATAATGATTTGACAAGTATATTCGGTAATCTATCATAGCCTCCTCCTTTATCAGAAGAAAACAGTGTGTTTTACATTTATTTATCGTCGCTACCGGTTGCCCCATATGAGCGACGCCTCCTGAAGAGATTAGTTATTTTAGATTTTGGAGGATAGTGCATGATACAGACAGAGACCAATTCCATAATCTCCTCTGGTTCTTTTACGTGCATGGTGTAAAGCACCGACACGAGATCTCGGTTTAACGTCCCATCTGAAAGACTGTTAATTTTTATTAGGGTCAGACGGGGGATCGAACCTGCGATCCCTGGATTACCAGTCCAGCGTGTTACCACTGGACTACAGATCTGTCTGTATAATACAAACAGAATACTAATTTACTGTTTTATATTAAATTATTGGGCTCGTCTCCAAAAACATACAAGGCTCGACCTGGGCAGATCCTCACCTTGTCTATATGAAGCTTTATCCCTTCGTAATTCACTTGTTTAGGATATATGAGTTACCAGTTGAATACTCCCTACACTCTTAATACAGTCATGATCATGTTTTGCATATTCTAAAATCCATCATGACATTTTTCCATGTATGTCCATAATCATTACATCATTTGTCCATCCTCATCATGATTGCATATATCATAATATTGTACTATATATATTGTAAATATGTTTAACCCATTCAACACCAAGTAACTGACATGGACTGGTCCATGATATTTTTAGACCAATAAATTAATAAGAACATTACATTTGGACCAGTTCATTTATCATAATAGGAAATTTTAGTCTAAAAATAGTAATATTACTGGCAAAAGGTGCAGATCCTGATGAGACGGCTCATCACAAGCCAGCGGCTCATCTGTATCTACACTTTTTAGACGTCTGTGGTGTTTAAAGGGTTAAATGTTACAGACGAGAATCTGTAAAGATTAAGTCTTAATAATGCATACTTCTTCTTCTATTTTCTCCAACTCGCCCAATAAATTCAAATTTCTAACACTCTCAAATTTATTGATTGATAAGTATATACCATATTTACTCGACTATAAAACGCCCCCCAACTTTGGTCTTAAATCAGTGGTATTTTACATAGACCCGCGTATAAGACGAGTTGAGAAAACAGAAACCACTCGGAAGTAAAGATGAAACAAATTGTACTGTAAAAACACTGTAAATTATGTCAAATCATAAAAAATTGCACAACAATAAAATCGATTTGCTAAAATAGTGACATGTTCAGTTTACAGATAGAGCTGTGAAAGTCTATGCTTTTGTTACACACTCAGTTATTTCAAAAGTTATCAATTATTGAGTTGGAACAAACTGATTTGTAAAATGATTTGTAAAAAAAATATATGTTTTGAATTTTTATCACTCGCTTATAAAACGGGAAGCCACTTTACAATAATTTGCCTTCTGGTGATAAAAATCCCGTTTTATAAGCGGGTAAGTACGGTATCAACAAACCTTTTTCTTTCTGCCTCACTGTCGTACTCAAACTCAGAATCATAACTTCCAGCCTGGTGAGCCTGCAGTACATACATAATATAGTGGTAGAACCTATAAGTGAATCAACACATTAAGTCGTGATAGCGCAGTGGATGCGCGTTCACTTCAGGTGCGAAAGGTCCGGAGTTCAAGCCCCGCTGGAGCCGTTACATTTGTGCCCTTAGGCAAGGCATTTAAATTCCATGTTGCCTCTTCTCGTGGCGATGGATTCCATCAGGAATGAGGTCTCAAGAGTGATTAATATAAGTTGTAAGAACTCGTTTCGCAATCGAGCTAAAATAAATTTGTATAAGCTAATTAACACATTAATACGTTTTCTTACTTAAATCTGAAAACTATGTCATAGAAGTTCATTAGAACGACTTTTCTTTTTTACATTTTGTTTTAGCGTCACTACCGGTTGCCCATTTGAGCGACGGGCAGTTTACCTAACAAGATCTTTTCTGGGCAGGCTCCAGCGGTTAACCAGTACTAGGGGCACCATCCTCCGTAAGAAACTGCCAACTTTTTCATATAAAGAGACACGGTCTGAGCGAGGCTCGAACCCGTGACCATCATCGCTGATAGGTTACAGTGGTATACAAGTCAGCAACCGTAACCACGGAGGCGGACTAGACGATACAATTCTGATGAAATTGTTTGACATTTATGACTGTTATTTTCACCGCTAGTTAATATTAAAATGACGATTTATCACAAAAATGTTAAGCGTGTCCTAGAAACTCCCAATATCTATACGGTATACCACATTGAATGCAACAAAAATTGTATGTCGGAAGACAAATTTCTGTAGCTGTTGACTGACTGTTAAGTCTGTTTTAATACTGTGTTACAATTCTGTGATGGTCCCGTGGTAGATTGTCGGATCTTGAATCGAAGGGTCTCGGGTTCGATACTCGGTCTGGGCACATATGTGGTGTGGTGTCATTGAGCAAAGCACCTCACACATATAGCTTAGTACTGGTTAACCGCTTAGGTCAGCTAAGCCTGCCCAGGAAAACATGTCTAGGTCCTTGCAAAGTGTTTGACATCCATGGAACATACATACATGAAAACTTAGAACATTTTTTAAATATATTTATATTCCATTGATGTCAAACACCTTGATGGGACATAGACATATAGCTTTTTACTGACATTATCGTGACCGTCATCATTTCCATATTCATGATTGCCTCGCTCTGTCAAGAGTCTACTCGTATATACTAACATACGAACAGATGAACAGACGAACAAACTAACAGATGAAGAAAAGTTCTTCTAAAGATCTATGTAGTTGTACAAAAAGTGGATAAAAACCTTTCACATATATACGATACATACATATAATGTGGCATCCGTGGTCCAGTGGTAGAGGAATCGATCGGTCCCGGGTTCAATATTCGGTCAGGCCACGTATGTAGTGTCATTGAGCAAGGCACCTCACACACATTGCTTAGTACTGGTTAACCACTTAGGTCGGCTAAGCTTGCCCAGGGAAACATGTAGCCTACGTCTCCGCAAGGGGTTTGACATTAATGGAACATACATACATATATATTTAGTGGGATTGTTGGCTGGCCAGGACGATTTGAAGCATTTCATGGTGATCTGGTCAGCGAGCAGCAGTGTGAGATAGATTGTTCCACAGTTGCTAGGAAGAAGCTAAATTCTGATACCAATAAATTTCTTGCTCTAATCTAACAATCACATTGACATCGATCAGTATCCAGTAAGACTTGCTCTAATCTAACAATCACATTGACATCGATCAGTATCCAGTAAGACTTGCTCTAATCTAATAATCACATTGACAATTTGACATCGATCAGTATAGAGTAAGACTTGCTCTAATCTAACAATCACATTGACATCGATCAGTATCCAGTAAGACTTGCTCTAATCTAACAATCACATTGACATCGATCAGTATCCAGTAAGACTTGCTATAACCTAACAATCACATTGACATCGATCAGTATCCAGTAAGACTTGCTCTAATCTAACAATCACATTGACATCGATCAGTATCCAGTAAGACTTGCTCTAATCTAACAATCACATTGACATCAATCAGTATCCAGTAAGACTTGCTCTAATCTAACAATCACATTGACATCGATCAGTATCCAGTAAGACTTGCTATAATCTAACAATCACTTGACATCATCAGTATGAGTAAGATGCTTAATCTATTGTCAATCACATTGACATCGTCAGTATCCAGTAAGACTTGCTCTAATCTAACAATCAATTGACATCGATCAGTATCCATAGACTTGCTTAACTAACAATCACTGACATCATCAGATCCGTAAGACTTGCTCTAATCTAACAATCACATTGACATCGTCAGTATCCATAAGACTTGCTCTAATCTAACAATCACATTGACATCGATCAGTATCCAGTAAGACTTGCTATAATCTAACAATCACATTGACATCAATCAGTATAGAGTAAGACTTGCTCTAATCTAACAATCACATTGACATCGATCAGTATCCAGTAAGACTTGCTCTAATCTAACAATCACATTGACATCGATCAGTATCCAGTAAGACTTGCTCTAATCTAACAATCACATTGACATCGATCAGTATCCAGTAAGAAAATAAGTCGTATTTTGCATACATGGTTACAAGTTGCAAAACAGTCTACTATATCTACTTGCCAACACCGATAAATTAGTAAAGATCTCTTACTAGAGTTTTAGGAGCAACAGAATCGGTCATTCTACTTTCACTTAACGTAACAAGCGTCTAGTAATAGGGTCAGTTTATCAAAACGAGAGGGGGGGGGTTTAAAGATTATTTATAAACAGAAAGTAGCATGATGACATTGGAGTTTATTATTCATAATTTAAATAATTGTAGTTGCTTTCAATATGTTATAGAGCAAACCAGGAACAACATATATTTGTTCCAAGTAAGTCAGTTTTAATAACCTCGTCCGAAGTGTTTCGTTTCACCCCTCAATTTTTAACATAGGATATTCCAAGATGTCAGCGCCCATGATTTGTGTACCTGGTAAGAGTGTGTGTTGCGTTTGGATTTAAAGCAAACTCTCAAGTCACTTAATCGATATTTTCACGTTTTGAAATGAATCAAACTAATATTAGTTTACTGACAATTTATTTTAATGAATGGTATGGGTTTTTTAAAGTTGTAACATTTAGTAATATGATTTCGCGATGTATGTATGGTCAGACACCGCTATTGCAATTTCCATAGGCCACCATTATAACACACAGTGCCATTAGATGTTCCCCAAAAATAGTTTGGCACAAAAGAGAGTAGTTTTCAACAGAATGGCCTTTGAGCCACAGGAAAATGTCAAATGTCAATGGGGTTGACCAATTGCGGGTTTTTTATTTCCCACTAAAGGCACCCACCCCTTACTCTGAAGGTAATTTGGTGGTGAATGTTGCACTGACACCTGCATTTATAATATGCTGTTTATTTGTCACCAAATAGTCTGCATATATTTTTAAATATGCCAAAATGCAGCTCATATATTGTATTTTAATATTTAGAAGTCATTTTCAATATTTGTGACAATACCTACTCAGCCAATCAGTTCATGTATCAATAACTCTTAAGGGCTTCCCTACACTTTTTCAACCAATCCCAGACCACTATATCAATAACACCGTCTGACCTAAATCTTCCATTAATGTGAAACACCTTGCGGGGACGTAGACATGTTTTCCTGGGCAAGCTTACCTGACCTAAGTGGTTAACCAGTACTAAGCAATGTGTGTGAGGTGCCTTGCTCAATGACACTACATACGTGGCCTGACCGAGTATCGAACCTGGGACCGATAGATTCCCAATCCGATGCTCCACCACTGGACCACTGATGCCATACGATGTTTAACAGTTGGAAGAACAGTCACACCAGCCGACCAGGAAGCTATGAGACCCCAGTAAGAGAGATGAAACAGTAGTTGACCAAACTAAGTGTAGTTGGATTCACGGTGAATATAGTTTGGACACCTAGTCATGTCAATATCAATGGCAATGAGGTACCGTACCAGCTTGCCAAGGAATTGGCTTTAGAAACAGGCGAAATTTTTATGGAGGAGACATTCAAACATACGCCAATACCTTCTTCCCCAGGACTGGAATCAATTGACATCCACAGTTACCACAGCGGAAACACTCGGGGACTTCTCCAAGAGCATTCTCTCTGATCACCATCAGCAAGCTAGAAGTCGTGATAGCTCAGTGGTCGCGCGTTCGCGTCACGTGCGAAAGGCCTGGAGTTCGAGTCCCACTGGAGCCGTTATGATTGTGTCCTTAGGCAAGGCATTTAAATTCCACATGCCCCTTCTCTCTCCCTCGTGGCGATGGATTCCATCAGGAATGAGGTCTCGAGAGTGATTAGTATAAGTTATAACAACTTGTTTCGCAATCGAGCTAAAATAAATTTGTATAAACTAAGCTAGAAATAATTTTGGAAGTTAGCATTTTTTAACAGATATATCATAGAGGAATGAATACGTGTTCCAGACGACTGAATTGCATTGTGAAGTGGCAGCATCAATGGAATACAAGTTACAGTGGCAAACATCATACCTTCCACTTACCTCACTACAAATTGAGCACCAGCTCTAGACGGGGGTATTGTATGCTGCAGAGATACCACCACTCACTGGCACTGTCCGACTCCATTAGTGACGTCCGTGGTCCAATGGTAGAGATTTGGAATCGAACCGTCCGGGTTCGATACTCAGTCAGGCCACGTATGTAGTGTCATTGAGCAAGGCACCTCACACACATTGCTTAGTACTGGTTAACCGCTATGGTCGGCTAAGCATGC